>WNYC01000037.1:0-402130 GCA_021396375.1 Sporothrix mexicana
GGCCGCACAATTTTACCCCGGTTAAGGGGTTGGAAGTAATTCATTTCTCGGTCGGCTTTTTAATTAATTTAATTGTCGTCTTCTCGTCCGTCTTTTTTTTTTTTTTTTTTTTTTTTTTTTTTAATTTAAGCTTCCTCGCGAGACTCTATTACGGTTCAGTATTTGACAGGATGTCAACCCGACTCTACTGTCTCTGTCACCCCAACCCCACTTTAAATGCAGCGACCACGGTTGTCTATCCCTGGCTCCTGTAATTGGCACAGCCCTTTTATTGATTCATAACGTTGTACTCCGTGCTCCGTACGGAGTAAGTCGTACTCGTACGGCAGGTATGATTTTCATCTTCGTCGCCCGGCGTCTAGCTTTACAGGACTCTTCCTCCTGTCGCCCACTCCTCCTCGTTTATCCTCCACCCTCTTCTTTTTTTTCTCTTTGTTTCCCCTATCCCTTTCTTTCCGATTCTGCTTTTCTCACCTCCTTTTCTTCAATTTGTCCTTCTTTCATTTTCCTTGGGGTCCTTTCTCCTCGCCACTATGTCGTCTCTCCGCGTGGCTGCTCTACTGGTCGGCGCATGTATTGTCGCCGTCGCAGCGACCTCGTTTCCTGCCACTGTCGACCTGAACCTGGTGTTCCCTCGCAACGCCACGTACGATGCAGGCACGCTGCTGCCTCTGGTTTTTGCCTTTTCGAACCCGGCCCTGCTCACGCCACTACAAACCTGGCTGTCCTACGAACTTCGCGATGCCAACAACCTTTCGCAGGGCAGGATTAAGACGCTCGTGCAGCCGACAACCCAATTCCACCTCGACACGAACGGCACCACCTACCTCGCGGTCGAGGCTATGCCCGAGGTGCTTAACAAAACGGGCACGTGGCTGCTCTCATGGACGCTCGAGACCATCAACTGCTCAACGACCGATGCCGGCGACAATGGGTACATAGCCTTCCGCGAGACCGGTATGAGCCTCAGCGGCGGCTATGCATCGCGCAGGGTGACGTTTTCCACCACGACGGTCAGCAGCGGCGCCCAGCCCGACGTGGCTGCGGCAGCGGCCAACACAACGTGCGGCACGCAAAACGCAACCGGTTCCGGGCCGATCATCATCCAGGTGGCCAGCACGCTCAACATCAGCGAGGTTAAATCTTTTTTCGCCGACGAGAACTTTTACGGCGACACCTGCGCCGTCTTGTATACGCCTACGCTCTCGCCCTCACCCTCGCCCTCGCCCACGCTACATTTATCGTGCGCCGTCAGCCTGGATGCGGGCGCCATCGCCAGCGCCTCCGCCGCCGCCACGAGGGCTGCCTGTGCGTCTTTTCGCCCGCTCTGCCCGCCTCCTACGCCTTCGTCGGCAGCCAGCCGCAGCCTTTACCCGATCGCGGCGTCGTCGTTTTTGTCACGTTTCCCTGCCGTCGGCAGCGCCACATACATGGCCCTGGCTATAGTCGCTATTTATCTTTACGGCGGTCTGTTTTAGTCGTTTTTTCAGTCGTATATATAATACTACAAAACATTTTTCATTTTACATTATCGCAACGGGGTGGTCATGAATGCATGTGGCCGCAATCACTAGCTCCTTGGATCAGACGAGAACCCTAACCCTCGGTGTTCATCTGCCCTTGGCATGCGTCGGAGCCGACGGAAGATGAGGAAAAGGAAAAACGAAATAAGGTTAGGCGGTGGCCATGTGAAAGGAGTACTCCGTCCACGTATGAGGAGTATTATTTTTTCTTTTTCTTTTTTCCTTTTTATTTTGGTTTCTGATTCTGCCCCGGGAACTACCTGTTTAGGAACGTCGCTCGGAGCCGAAAAAGCGAACGCGCGGTCCATACGACGTAATTTTATTGTCTCCAAGCAAGGGCAAGGGGCCCGTTCTCGAACGACTTACATATGCTTAATTTGCGGGTGTTCCCGTGGCTAGGGCGGCCTAATTAATACGTTAAAACCACGCACGTCGTGCCACACATGGACGCTAATCATAGTTACGCGCCTGCACCCCTAGCCCATTCGCACTAGCACCTGCATGTTTACCTTGTCCAACGCCCCCCACGGCAGCAAGTATAGTATCGAGAAGTACTCCATACGTCGTACATGTCTGTCAAGACCATCACGCTGGGCGCGGAGCACATTCAGAGCCGGCCGTCGACGATTGCAGTGGATAGATTGTGTCATGCGTGGTGTCTCAAATTCCCCAAAACAGTACATGTAAACTTATCTCGCCTGTATACTGCATCGCACCTTCCTCTTCTTTATGCTGTTTTGTTTTTTGTCGTTGGCCGTACCTTCCTGCTCTCTCCTTTAGCGCTCTCTTTTTAGCGAATACCTTCCATTTAAAGCTCCTTGGTTGTAGTCAATGAACGGGCAATATCAAGTGATATAAATCACACACACACACAAAGAAGACAAGAAATAACATTATGAATATGGACATATGGATCTATGACGCCAACGCTTGGAGTACTCTATGAACAATGCCAAAAAAAGAAATAGACATGAAAGAACGCCTTATCAGGCAGCCACCTCGATAGGCGTTATTGTTGGTGTAGGTGACGACGCCAACCACGTTGGTGATGCTTCTGCTTCTGGTTCTGGGGATGGCGATGGTGTGGCCACTGGAGCTGGGACTGTGACGGCCGTTGCAGCCTCCTGTTCGACCTCCTGTTCTGCCTCCTCCCCCTCGACTTCAAACGGCGTCTTCACGAGCCGAAACTCGGCCGTCCGCAACAGCCGCTGCTGGTAGTACTCGAGCTGTGCGCCGCGCTGAGTGACCTCCGCCTTGAGCTGGCGCACCTGCCGCTCGGCCGCCTGTTGCGCCCGCATGCACTGCTGTTTGCTTTGCCGCAGGGTCTGCATGGCCTGCTCGGTTTCTGACACAGCAACCTCGTGTAGTCGGGCATCCTGCTGCCGCCCCGCCTTTTCGGCGTCGAGCTGCCGCTCGAGCTGGGCCGACCGCTGCACGCACGCGCTGGCCTGGTTGTCCACAATGGACGCCAAACGGCGGATCTCGGTGTCCTGCGCCGAGATGATCTTGTCCTTTCCGCACAGCCGCTCGGCGGCCTCGACCTTTTCCCTGCGCTGCTGCCTGTCACGGGCGGAGTGCCGCCGGCGTTCGTCGTTGAGCTGGGTGCGCAGGCTGGCGACCTGGGACTCGAGCTCGGTGCGGCGGGTGCGTTCGGCGTCGAGGGAGGCCTGCACTTCAGAGGAAGGGGGCGCCGAGAGGGTGTACAAGGAGGCCGAAGGTCTGTGGGGGGCGGGCGACGGGCTGGTGCCGGGTGCCGAGGACGACGATCCCGGGGGCGATGGTGTCACTCGTGTGTATGACGGAGGGGGCCTGGTGTAAGAGGACGTTGTGGACGACGACGACTCCCCCGCCACCCACAGCTGCTGCTTCATAAGCATCAGCCGGTGCTCGAGATCCGACACGCGCATGGCATGGTGGATCTGGTGGTCGGCCTTGGCCTGCTCGAGCCGGCGGATCTCGCCCAGCAGCTCTCCGTTCTCCTTGACCTGCTCATCGTACTTTGAGCCGAGCTCGCGCACGCGGATTTCCAGCAGCTGGATGTAGTTGTTGGGCTGGTCGACTCTGGGGGCGATGGCGATTGCGTTGGCGCTGGTGTTGGCGTTGGGACTGCTATTGACGGGCCCATGGTTTGAACTTGGAGAGTTGCTGTTTGCAGCGTTTATGTTCATTCTCAAGTTTGCCATGCTCGGGCCGTTGAACAAGCCCATGACATTGGGGGCCATATTATGTGCTGGAAGGAAGGTAGGAGGCAGGTGAGTGTTGGTATGATGTGAGGGATTATTCGAGAAGAGAAGTGAGATCAGAAAGCGAAAGGGGAAAAATAGATAGTAAACAGATAATAAGGTGAACCGAAGTATGAGGTCACCTTTTTCTTATTCTTGCCTTTCAAGACGAGGCTCCGTAGCTGGCTTCTTTCATTCCTCTGTATGGCACCTCCTTTCTTTGTCTGCTTCGCCAGTAAACAGGCTTTCTCTGTTTCAGTTTACACTGTTTCTCACATAGTATCTGCTGTCCTCCCATAAAGGAGGTCCGTCTGCAATTGCACTGCCCATTATGGCCACAGAGGGGAATTCCCTCAAAATAAAGGCCTCGTGAATGGTTGGCTGTCAGGCGACAAACTTTCGCTGGAAGCCTTGGCGGGTCGTCTTGTCCCCAGTGCCCCAGCGCCCCACCAGGCCTGGAGGCTCTCTGGGCCTTGAAGACCAGCTAAATTTCTAGGCGACACTCTGGAAATGGCCACTCATTCCTGGTGTCTGGCGGTGCCCATAAAACAAAGTTTGGTGCTGCGGCCGGGCGCTAGTCCCGAATAGGCAACTTACACTGGTCACAGCACAAAAAGAGAACGAAACAACACGCAAGGCACCAAGCTTGCGAGTTCGCCTTGCCACAAGGAGGGGAAACAGATGCAGAGGACAGAAAGATGACGATAATGGAAGCAAAACAGAATCCAGAATATCGGTGTTGAGGCTCCAGCGAGGGGACACGTCGCACATACGGTGGACGATGTACAGGCACTGCCACGCGGGGTTGCAGATTGGGAGAAAGAAGTGAAGGCGCAGAAGAGCAAAATGAGATTCTGTCTACCAACCTGTATGAGGGTGAACTTATAAATATTATAAAATTTTAGGTAAAGAAGAAAAATGCTGAAGATCAAGGCAAAATCAAATTAAATGGTATTACCGCTATGTGACAGATGTGGGCAAGAAAATAGACAAAAGAAAAGATGTGAGCGATGCACAACAGGTCCAACGCCAGAAACAAGAAAACAATCTAGATACAAAAAAGTGTAGAGAAACAAAGACAGCCCTCCTAAAGGCAGCCACCCCGCAACCGCGCAACAATGTGGATCGTGCTCTCGTTCATGATGCCGTAGTCGCGCACCGTCTTGTCGCCGCTGAGGTGCTTGCCGGACCAGATGAAGCGCAGCCACTCGACGTCCATGGCCTTTTCGGTAGCCAGGCGGCCGAAGACGGTGGAGAGGCGGGCGTCGATGGGCACGTCGCTCAGAACCAGGGACTTTCCGTCGAGGTCCTTGAAGAACAGCGTTTTCAGCACAGGCGCAGTCGATGTCGATGTCGATGTCGGTGCCGAGACCGAGTTGAGAGTGGATGCCGTCGATATCGGGGCGTTTCCGGAAGATGACTGTGGCTCTCTCGAGGACTGCATCGTACGCGGCAGGGCATCCGGCTCGCCAGCGTACGGCGGCGGGGCTTCCATCACCGAGCGGATAAAGTAGACGGTGTCGCCGTTGTGCACGCCATAGTCGGCAAGTTTCTTGGTCACTAGGCATCGGTTAGTTCATAGTCAACGTGTGATCGGCCTGCTACGCAGAGGGGTACTTACTATCGTCCATTACCTCGCCGGCAAAGATGACTTGCATGAGCGACCAGCTCGGCAGGCTGTCGATGGCGCGGGCAATGTTGTGCCGGAGATCGCGGACCGTCTTTTGCGGGTCAAGACCTTCGAGGGCGTGGGACCTGCTGTTGTTGGCGTCGAGTTCTTCGGCAAAGATGATGGTGCCGGTGTAGGCCTCGAGGGCTTTCTTTTCCGAGTTGTACATTGTGAGGGGGAATGAAAAGAGGAGCGAGATGAAGTCGAGCGATGAGGAGAGTGTGCGTGGAAATTGTTGCGAGTGTAGTGTGATGGTGAAGAGAAACAGAAAAAGAAATATGAATGAGAATGGCGGAAATGGGAAGGAATTACTTTGTGTTGCCTGACGGGGTGTGATATCATATATACTAGAGACAAAAAGGCGGTTCCAAGATGGGACGTCGGTCAAGTCACCATGCAGCCACTACGCAGAGGCGGGATGGCAGAAGAGAGCTGTGCTTGCCAGAGCCGCAAAGGCAAAGAAAGGAGGTGCGTCAATGTTTGATTTCAAGTTTGCTGGCCTGACTCTGTTCAAGTCTGCCTCCGGAGTCCGGCTGGGCTTCCAGAAGGAAAATGGAAACGGAAGGAGACAGGAGAGGCTAGGTCCACAGTCACAGGGACTCAAAGGCAGACAGTCACTACCAATATTCAGATCGACGCGGCAGGAAGACCTGTTGACACTTGCCAAATAATGGCCCAGCCAGTATGGCACCAGGTGAAGCTGCCTGTTCAGTCGACTGCGGGCGGAAAGGAACAGAGTGCAATAAAAGGGACAAACAGAGGAGGTGCTGTGGAGATGCGGCTGTGAGGGCAGCGGAGAATGTTTCGTCGTTTTGCGGTGTGCTGTCGCCCAAAAAATGAGTGGTCTACAATTCACGACATACGGATTACAGTGGTCGATAGTGCCAAGACTTTTTTTCCAGGTGTCCTTGGTTTCCCGTGTTAGTGGCGCCTTTCCTTCCTTTCTGGCCTCACAGCCTTGTCGTACCTCGCTAGCGTCTGTCGCCTCCACTTTATGAGTATTGGCGCAAACTTTAAAGCCTACAAGTCTGCCTCATGACGGACTTGCGGTCGAAACAGACGCTGTGCTCCAGAAGGCAGGAAAGGCAAGAAAGGGGGACAGGCAACAGAAGAAAACAACAGAAAAAGAGAAGAAGGCTGTGGCGGAAGAGGAGCACAAGACAGATCGACCCGAAACCAGACTTGAAATCATTTCGGAGAAGTCAAAAGTTTGAAATCCAGTCTCCTACATGTTAGCCTTGATTTGAATTTGAATATTATCGTGGACTTTCGTTCTATTTCCTAGTCTGGACCTCTTTTATGTTCATCTTCAAATTCATCACCAAGTCAACACACTGTTTTTTCCTCTTTTGTTCACTCCCACTTACACAAACACAAAATGAACAACCGAGAAGCTGCGATTGCAGCACTGCTGCGACAAGGCTGGGTGCCAACGTCTAGAATTGAAGGAAATTCAAATTCAAATTCAAATTCAAACTCAAGAAACTCAACCCCATCACTACCAGTCAGCCCAGCAAACGTGCTGAGGGCCTCACGGTCGGCCTCAGCATTGGCATCACACGAGAGGCGGCAACGACCGCAAGTCCGCTTTCAGACGCCGCCATTGTCGCAACCAGAGCCACAACCGCTCATTGAAATCGAGAAGACAACACAAAACGGGCCTACACCACGGCCTTTGAACAACAGCCCCACGATCCCGGATGTCGTCGCCATTTCGTCCGACGCGGACCTGGCCGGCGAGTTTACACTGATCGATCTGTCGGACGAGATGATCCTCATGAGCAGCGCGGGGAATTCAAGCACGCGACGGAACCGCGAGCGGTCCATCCTCATGTCGCCGGTGACGTCGTCTCCACCACCGACTGCTCTCCCGGATCTTCCTACTACAGCCTCCTCTCCTTCACCCTCACCCACTCCCTCACCACCGACAACTCCGTCATCGAGTCGGGAATCGCTGGCCGGCACAGTCCAGTCGACGTCGAGCGCAGAGACTGAGCCGGAGAAGGAGGAGATGGAGGAAAAGGACGAGGAAGAGGAAGAGGAAATTGCCGAGAACGCTGGGGCAGACCTCTTCTCGCCAGTACCTTCTTTTGAAATGCCCACTTTCTCGCCAGAACCCGCCCTCTGCGCCCGTCCTCGCATCCCCCCTTCCATCCACGACTGGGCTTTGTGCAGCGAGGTCGGCCTGCAGTTCATGCGCCCCGTCTTGCGGCAAACGATCGTGTCGTGCGTCGCCTGCGGGCAGGACTGCGAAGACGGGGCCGGCAGTGGGACCAGCCCGGCAGATCCCGTCTTTCGCTCCACCTTTTGGAAGTTGACCACCTGTCGCGCGGGCCATCGGCCGCCAGAACTTGCAAGCAAAACGGCCGGCTTGTGCAAGGCGTGTGACAAGGACTATGTCCTCCAGGTCGTCCGGGGTGAACACAAGTGCCGTCACCAAGGCTGCCGGCGCGTTTTGAGAATAAACGTCGACCGTGTCGAGCATTCTCTGTGGGACCATCCGGGCCTGTTTTCTGCATTTTCCGCCCTTGTCCTTAAGGAGAGCTCATACGAGTGTGCCATCTGCTGCGATACGGTCGAGGACTCTGAGGGAAAGGAGCTCACGCCAGAGTGCGACCACGACCGGAATGCCTGCGGACCTTGTCTTGCCCGTTTGTGCGAATCTGCTATTCAGGGCGACCGCCTGAACGATCTGATTTGTCCCGAACCAGACTGCCGCAAACCATTCACCCGCGACGCCATCCGCGATGCCGTGTCTGCTGATACCTTGAGGCTGTACGACAAAAAGTTGGCGTTTGCCACAATGGCCCGCAATCCAGACTTTCGATGGTGCCGCTGCGGCCACGGCCAGATTCACACCGGGGGCGAAGCCCAGCCAGAATGGCGGTGCAGCAAGTGCAACAAACGCTACTGCTTCTCGTGCCCCGACCGCGACGACGGCGGCTGCGAGTACCTTCGGCGCATCGACAACGAGCGCGCCCTGCAGCGGCTGCGGGACGAGCACGAGCGCTGCAAGGGCGTGAGCGACCAGTCCATCCGCGACCGCGAACTCGCCCGCATCGCCGTCCAGCGGCTCGCCATCCAGGCCCGCGAAAACGCCGGCGCCACCCAGCTCGTCATTGCCAGCACGGCCAAGCGGTGCCCGCGCATCGGCTGCCGCGTCCCCATCCAGCGCGACGAGGGCTGCGGCCACATGACCTGCCGGCGGTGCCTGACCGAGTTCTGCTGGGCGTGCAAGGTGATTTGGAAGGCCCCCGTGCGGCCCGGCTCCATCTGGACAAACGGAACCCGGGACGGGCCGAGTCCGACCATACTCACTCCCTTGCATTTGCCATCATGTCGGTTGGCTCAGGACCGCACCATATCCCGGCACCGCCTGCACCTGGGCCAGTATGCGTTGGGGTGGGATGCCGATGAAGGCTACGACCAAGAGCTGGACAAGGACCTGTGGATCCAAGAGGATCAGATGTAGACGACGAGGGGATAAAAGGCGTTGCCTGACTTTCCGTTGATTTCCTTTGTTTTTTTATACCCAATATACATGACATACTGTCCAAGAACAGAACAGATATATCCAATGACCAAATCATGGCTTTTGCTCCTTGCCCTTTGCCGGCCACTGGTCTTTCAGGCCGGCCAGGCCGACACCGTTGGCCAGTCTCCTCAGATTCTGCTGCACACTCAGCCGGATGTATTGCGACCCCGTCTTGTGCAGGAACCCGCCGCCTTGCGCGCCAATGTCTGAGCTGGCCTCCTTGGCCGTCAAGTAGTGGCTAAATAGCGGCGGCTGTACCGTCAGACATTGCGGCAGGGATTCTTCTTCGCCTTCTTCACCTTCTTCGGACCGCCTCGCATCAAACCTCGCCGCCCTCCTCCTCCTCGGCGTCGACCCCGGCCCTTGTCGGTACATTCCATCGCACCAGTCTCTCAGCATCAGGTCAAATCCTGTCGTAAACGACGCCAGTCCGAACTGGTACAGCAGCTTGCGTGCACCGCGTTGGCTGACTGCATAGGCTTGTGTGCAGAGCGTACCGCTGGCTGCATGAACCACTCGTGTCTGTGATGGATAAATCTCGCCGAGCTTGTCGGGAAGGGCAAACGGGTGTGGCCGGAGGTTGGCTGGATCGGGTACGGTAGCATCGTCGGCTATGACCACTCTGAGGAGAGACAGTTGGGCCGGTGCTGATGATGGCCCGCCTGCACCCGTGTCGGGCCTCTTCGCCTGCGATGGCGGTGACGACGGAAATTCTGTGCCACAATGGCCTAGCCACAACACGTCCCAGTTGTCACCATATGGAGATGCTGTAGGCGGATTGTATGCTGGTGCTCCGTCGAACGGTACATCGTGCTTCTTTTGTTTGTAGCGTTCCGTGTCCGCAGGCGCAACAGTCCGGCGCTGTATCCGTGCGTGCTCCTGCGTCTCTGTCCGCTGTCCTTTCCTCATAAGACCCGACCCACCGGCGTCAGGCACCATCCGCGGTCCTTTATCAAATGGCGGCGTATGCATCTGCGCAAGTGATTGCCCTTCTTTCGACGCCCTCTGGGGCTGTCCATATGCCTGCGCAGCCAGTGCAAACGACGCCATTTGTCCCTTGATGCGCACGTCCCAGTCAATGTCGTCCTCCATGATCAAGGCTGTCGTCAGGTTTTGATCGATGATTTGCCTCAACACGTTCATATGTGCCCGCCATGAGCCCTTGTTGCCCGCCGGGATGGGTTGGCCGGCACTGTCGGCGGGAAGAACTCTGTCCTCGACCTTTGTCGAGTCGACGCCGTCCGAGAATGTGAGCTTCAGGCCCGTCAGGCTGGCGCCTAGCGCCATGGCGTCGCTGCGGTCCGTCCGGGAGGGCAGGTTGACCACAAAGATTTGTTGGAACTACTCGTTAGTGAGGAGCAAAAGGACAAGAAAGGGGGAGGTACCTACACCCAATGTCGCGTTGGCCACGTCGGCGACGCTTTTGTGGTTTCTCAGCCGGCCGTGTCTCGTCCACCACGCCGGATCGGCCAGCATGTGCTCCGGCAGGCGGACATGCACATTCTGCAAGGTAGAACGGTTCCGTTGGACGACATAGAGCATACAACAGACCAAAAGGAATACGAACAGCCGCGACCGCCGTCGAAATGTGCGCGCCGACAACAGCATCTTGAGAGTCTTGGCGGGAGGAGAAAAGAAAGGTGACGGAGCAGAGAACCCACGAAGCTCCAAAGAACACATAGCTTCCCCCACACGAGCGATTGGAAACGCGGAAGCGTGGACGCATTGCCGGCTCATCTTTTTTTTTTTTTTTTTTTTTTTTTTTTTTGTCATCTTGGTGCTTCTGGGCTGTGCTTAAATTTGCATTTTGCCAGTTGAGCCGCCTCCCCAGAAATTTCTCGCGTCCTGGGCCCTGGAATTCCTGCCGTGTTTGGGCGTTTTGCATGAGATGGCAGGCGCCACCGACCGAAAAGGGGCTATTCAAAACATGTAAGCCACCAACGGAATGCACTCGAGGCAGTCACCTCGGCTCACGAATGCTCCTTCCATTCTTAGCACTTCCTTCTTTGTCCAGTAAATCGTTTCGTCGCCTTTCGTACTTTCCTCATCACACACAGGCGGGACTGATGTTACAGAGGCGAGAACATGGCCTGGCCGGTTAAACTGCATGTCCTTTACGAAACCCCAGACTCACCCCACGATCACCGTAATGCCTGCCCTTTCTCCCAAGGCTATCATTAACACCAAAACGAAAGCTGTATTCAACGATCAAGTCAGATATAGCACATGGTCAAATTGAAAGCCGTATCGTGTCGCTGAGCAAGCTAGCCGTCTATGGATGCCATTTCATCCAGGTGTCACGATAAAAAAAAAACCTCACTCGTTATCCAGTCCAAGACCTGCTACTTCCCAGATTGATGCCGCCAATAAGACCCCCACTTCATCATGATGCTTGCCGACAAGCTGAATACCGACCGGCAGCTTTCCCTCCGAATCTGCTCCATTGATGCCTGAAGCAGGCGCCCATCCTCCTGGCATCGCCAGCGCCGGGTGCCCGGTAATGTTGAACGGTGCCGTGTTTCCCGACACGCCCAGATTCGACTGGTACCGCGCGAGGACGCTGCCGCCGTCTGTCTGGCCTTCTGGCTGGGTCCAGTTTGGCGGCGCCACGGACGGCGTCACGGGCAGCAAGAGGACATCCACTTGGTCGTTGAGGACGGCATCATAGGCGGCCCTTAGCTGGGCCACGTGCGACACGGCTTTGCTGCGGTATCTGTGCGGGTACCGCGCCGTGTCGCCCAAGTAGGCCGACCCCAGCGCGGCCGTCACCACCATGGGGCTCGAGGCCGTCATGGTCTCGTACCAATCTTGGGTCAGTTTGGCCGGAATGACCTCAGTGGTTGTGAAGGAGTGCAGGTCGGGGGCCTTGCTTGCCAGGAGCACATCCGAGATGACACCGCGCATGGCGGCTGTCCAGATGGAGCCGCCCTTGCTGTGCAGTGGAATCGAGACGTCGACAATTGTGGCGCCCAAACTCGCAAACTTGGTGGCTGCGGCGCGCACAATCGCGGCCACTTGAGGGTCAACCTTGGGATTATCAAGACCTTCCTTGAGGAGGCCAACCCTCAAGCCTTTGCCGGCTGTCGTGGGTGTCCACTCTCCTCGGGCCTCTTTTTCGGCAATGGCTTTCTGGAGAAGCCCATGGTAGGCTGGCACGTTCTTTCTGAGCGGCGTTTCGGGAGTTGCCCGCGGGTCGATGCCGTCGTACCCGGCAATGGCCGACAGCAACAAAGCCACATCGGCAACGGACGACGCCATCGGCCCGGCATGGTCGCACATGGGATGCAGTGAGGCAATGCCCGTGTAGGGAACAAGGCCGTGCGTCGGTTTCAGACCGTAGACGCCGCTGTACGCCGCTGGCAAACGAATGCTGCCGCCCTGGTCGCCGCCGATGGCCATGTCAGCACCCGGTCCATTATCAAGGACGGGCAGTCCTCGCTTTTTTCTCCACTCGTTGACCGCCGCGATCCCCGTCAAGACGCCACTTCCGCTGCTACTTCCACCGGCCGCATAGCCCTTGAGCCATGGATTGTGCACCGGTCCCGAGGCGCTCGTGTCCGACAGGCCAGACATGCAGTAGTTTTCGCACGTGGACGTGCCGACGATTACGCCGCCGCTCTCAAGAAGTCGAGTGACAACCGGGGCATCCACGGACGGAATCGGAAACGGTTTGTCCGCAGAGTCGGTAAACTGGTACGGGTGCGTGCCCAGCGTCAGCGGAATCCCGGCCACGGCGATTGTGTCTTTGAGGGCCACAGTACGGCCAGCCAGAATGCCCGACTTAACGGCCGTGTCGTCCTTGAGCTCGAACCGGTGGCTCCATGCATTAAGCGGGTTGTCCTTTTGTTCAGGGACCGTGTATTTGCGGTCTGAGACGGGCACGGCCAAACTCGGCGCTAGACGCGGGTCGACGTAAGGCTCCATCTCCTCGACCTCGTTCACCTCGTCCTCCATAGTCTTGACCAGCGCAAAGTAGTCGGCCTCGTCCTTCGGCGTCATCTGGAAGCCAAAGGAGGCGACCACCGCCTGGAACGTCGCCTTGTCGAGGCTGGGAGACATTGTGGTAGTTGTTTTCAGGGACGAAAGAAATGATCAAAAACAAAGCAGATGTCTATGTCAAGACACTCGAAACTGATGTTGAAAGAGGGGATATTTATTTGAATATGGCCGTATTCTCGGGAGGAGCATTACCCCCGGAAGGAAGTCGGCCTTTCATTCGGTGTCATGTAGTTGATATTGCACTCAAGAAGTCTATATGCACAGCACCCCTTATCGCAACTTCCACATTCAGACATGTTTCGTCCAATACGACCTATCTCGCCTAGGCGATTCGGCAGGGTCCGATAAACTTGGCCGCGGGCCTGTTCTGAAGCCGTTATGTCAGCCAAAGTGGAGGTTTTCTATGTTCGTTTTTCGTATTCACATTCTTGAGCTTTCAAGAAGGAAAGTCGATGTAAACGCAAAGTAAACAGCGAAAATGAGATCAGAGGGATATTGTGAGAAGACCAGTCACGTGACTGTAGTCCAGTTTGCGGCCAGTTCGCTCATGATAACATCACGACAGCTTGATCCTCAGATCACGTCCATATTGAAACACAACTGGAAATGCCCGAATAGACTATTTGCCTTTTAACGTTGTGTGGGAATGCCCCTTTTATGGCTTGCCGTTGTCTCTTGCTTCTGAGATCGTTCGATCGTTGGCTATGAGCTCCTCATTATTGTGTCCCCACCAGAGCTGTTGCTCGTCACCTTATCTGACGCAATAGCTTTTGGTGCAGCCCTCTATTTCCCCGTAAGAAGCAAATTGGGGGGTTTCGTTCGCTGTATTTGTGCTGTGAAGTTGAAGTTCGCGCCTCGGTCGCTGTCCTGCCGAAAGCGGTTTGTACTTTCTTTGCACAAAAGGCCCACTGTTTTTGTTCTTCGTCCACTGAACACCTGCCGGCGCTCCCGAGCGATGGGACACCGGTCTGCAGCTCCCGTATCGGCCATCCTTTTTTACTTTTCAGGGGGGAACCGCCTGCCCTATTGAGCTTGCGAGCCTAAATTCCTAGGCTAGTTTTGAGTTCGGCGCTTCGCGACAGCGAGCGGGAAGACGGCACGACTGGCGCCCGGGAGGGAGAGGCAGGAACGAGCAGGAACGATCCAGGGAGAAAGAAAAAATACATCGATGGCGCACACGGCAAGTGCAGCGCAAACAAGCTTTGCGCGCACAAATAGCACAAAATAGCACAGATATCTCCGCCCAGCGGAGACGCCGGCCCCATCGATGATGGCATCGCTCAAAAACAGTGCGCGTTCGGCCTCGGATCCGGCGTTGACAGAAGGTCGTCAGATATATCTGCAGAGGCCCCCCCAATTAGTACTGTTTCTGCATTTCTGCATTTCCTTTTCTTTGCATTATTTTCATAGACATAGAATAAATCTGACGAACCATCACACGAACCATCGCACCTTCCTTGTCGAGCTTATCGCGCCGCATTTCCTGTTGATCTGGCCCCCATTCCCCACCTAGCGCAGCTCAACACCACCAAAGTCTCCGTCGCGCCTGCCCTGAAAGTTGGCCCTTACGTCACCGATCGCAGCGCAGCGCTGAGTAACTTGCACACGTTCCTGCCACACGCAGCTGTCAATTTTTTTGCTGTTCCTGGCGCAAGTCAATTCGACCTAATAAAGGGTTGTTTTCCTTTCTTTACTGTCTCATTCAAACAAGCGACCAAAAAGAAAGAAAGAAAAAATAGAAAAAAAAATAGATAGCGACCTACATCACGACGCCGGACGACTTCACGATCTTGCGATCTTGCGAGTTCACTTCCTCAATTGACGCCACCGCCGTCAAACTCTAGAGAGACTTCGTCTCATCCCGACCTACCTCCTTTTCTGACCTCACATCTCCCACAGCCAAAATGACGACACAAACTTCAAACCAGACGCCCAACTTCACGGCCCCCGACTATGCCAAGTTCTTCGGCGCCGGCGCCCTCGCGGCCACCCTAACACACGGCGCCGCCACGCCGATTGACGTTGTCAAGACCCGCATCCAGGTGGACGACGCCATGAAGGGCTTGAACATGGTGCAGGCCGCCCGCCGCATTGTCGCCAACGAGGGTGCTTCCGCGCTTCTGACAGGCTTTGGCCCGACGGCCGTCGGCTACCTCGTGCAGGGCGGCGCCAAGTTTGCGGGCTACGAGTTCTTCAAGAAAAAGTACATTGACATGCTCGGCGGCATCGAGCAGGCGACGCCGCACCGCACGGCCGTGTACCTGGGCGCCAGTGCGAGCGCCGAGTTTTTCGCGGACATTGCGCTGTGCCCGCTCGAGGCCACGCGCATCCGCCTCGTGTCGCAGCGCGGGTTTGCCAACGGTCTGGCGTCTGGCTTTGTGCGCATCGCAAAAGAAGAGGGCCTCAAGGGTTTCTACTCGGGATTTATCCCTCTCCTGTTCAAGCAGGTCCCCTACGCCGTCGGCCAGTTCTCCGTGCACGAAGCCGCCAACGAGGTCATCTTTCGAGCCATGGGCCCCGAGCGCAAGGCCAAGCTCACGCATCTCCAACAAACGGGTGTCGAGCTGACGTCGGGTCTTGTCGCTGGTGTGGCCGCCGCTGTTCTGTCGCATCCGGCCGATACGTTGCTGTCGGCCATGAACAAGGGCGCCGGCGACCCGAAGCAGGGCGTGATGAGCCGCATGTTCACGCTGGCGTCCGAGTTCGGCCCCAAGCGTTTGCTGTTGACCGGCCTCGGCCCGCGTGTCGTCATGACGTGCGGTCTGGTCTCGGGCCAGTTTGTCATTTACGCGCAGTGCAAGGCGCTGGTGGGCGCGCCAGCAGGCGTTGAGCTGCACAAGGAGGAAGCTCTAGTGTAGTCAAAAGGATAGCGTGATGGTCCTTTTTGTCCGGTGTCTTTTGTTCTTAAATGGCGCAGTTTTGGCGGGAGTTTGCTTGAATTTTATTGATCACGACTTTTGTGATTATGTTTAAAGAGTTTTGCCTTATTCATCGCATTTAGCTTCTGCTTCTTAGACTTTGATTCTCATACGATTACATCAATGTTATAGAGTCATATACTTTAAAACTGATTCAAGTTGAATATTGCTTCAATGTGAGTGGCGACAGAGTGATATTGTTGACATCCGCGAGCCCTAGCATCACCATCAGCACGCTGACTTCACTTTGCACCTCGTCGAAAGCAGCCAAAGTGGCAAACCAGAAAAATATAAAAGTGTCACTTGCTTTCGCTTCCAAAACGTCTATTTTCTTTCTCTCTCTCCAAGCACCTCAAATATCACGACCGCACAGCAACAGCAGCCAAAAGCACAACACAAACAACACCAGAACAGCTCTCAAAAACCACCACCAAATCCAACCAAACCCAACCCACCGCAAAAATGGGTCGCAAGGACGGCTACGACTTCCCCAAGCCCATCGGCCCCGCCCCGCCACCGAAGACCAAGTAAAGCCATTCCAGGCAAAAGCCCAGCAGAAAAGGGTTGATGTGTACGGCTCGGCAGCAGTGTAGTCCCCTGCAGCCATGTTGCCCAGCGTCCCCTTTGTCGAGTCCTTTCTCTCTCTCTGGGAGGAATGGCTCTAATGGGTTAAAGGGACTCTCTCCATCCGGGGAGTTTTTTAATGCGCTGCTTTTCCGACTTTCCTTTGCAGGCACAACAGGCGCCCTCTGTGTCTAGTGGACATGGATTCCCTCTTTTTCAGATTCATGATGGCAAGCTGAAGATTGTGGACTGCAAATGGGTCTAGTATTTCTCGAGAAGCCTTGAGAAGGCAGAAACTATGGACAAGAGAGGTAAAAGGCAGAGGAGCCAGTGCCTCTTTTCCTCTCTCGGGCTTGTTTAACAATCTCCCCTCTCACAAGTAGAAAACGCCCTTTGTAGTCTCAATAAAAAAGAAAATCCATTTCCATGAAAAATCATGTTCTTATTCTCCAGCCGTGACACTCGCAGTATCTGAGTATGTTTGGTATTGTCAAGCCTTTATCGTGGCCATGTGTGTGAAGTGATCGTAACCATATTGTCCAGCGTTGATAGATGGCGGTTGGCGGCTATCAGTCTCGAACAAAAGAAATTTAGTGCTACAGGTACGTATTAGCAAGTAGTCAACAGCTATGTGATGATGTTAGAGGATCAAGTCAACATACGGAGCAGGAGCTGCAAGAGCAGGCAGAGCACGAGCCGGAGCAGCCAGAGGCGCACGAGGAGCAGTCGCTATAAGAGGGAAGCATTATGTCAGCAAGCTGGTTCAAGGAAGATGCCTGCACAGTAAGGCGGTGGGTAAGGCAGTAGCCGTGGCCTAGCCATAGTCATGGCCGTGGAAAGGCTGACGCCAAAAGGAGACAAGAGATCTGGCTTACCAGGGGGCCATTTTGGTGATTTGGGTTGGTGACTGGTAAAGGTCAAAAAAGTTGAGTGTTTGAAAAGTGGTTGTTGTTGAGAATGAGTTGCTTGGTGATGAAGAAAGAGAAGAGAGGAGGAAAAAGATGTCCTTGAAGGTGGGAGATTGGAGCTCCTTAAATACACGATTTTCTTGCTACGAGAAGGAGGGCAGTTGCCGTTTACGACGAGGAAAGATACGAAGCTACAAAGATACAGGAGGAGTTCTACAAGGCTACAAAGTGGGAAAGAGCGATGGGGCAACGCAAAGATGGAAAGAGCGAAAGGTAGAAAGAGGAGAGATGATAGGATCCTCACACCCATCTTGCAGGACGACGACTACAACAAGAAAGAGCGTACCCACCCCCGCGTGGGAGGAGCAAAGGAGCTTCTATGGAAGGGAGGGGGCGGTCCGGTTTTCTTTTCTTTCTTCCTAAAGTTCTTTCTCGTGAAGATGGTGTACCCTCTTACTAGTGTTTCGCTCCTGCCTTCCCTCTAATGCGATGTCATGCTACTTCCCTTGACGATGAGAGGAACATCTTTTGTTCGGGAAAGAGACAAGAGTCTGTCACATAAAAGGAACTAAATAAACAAGAAAAGAAAATTCCAAAAGTGGAAACAGCGATCGTAACGCGGGTATACGCGTGGGGAGTGGGTTGAAAGGGAAGGAAGGAAGGGTGCAGGGTTGTGAGCTGTGCAGTCCTGCAACAAGACGATTGCGTCGCTTTTCGTGGCCCTTCTTTGGCTTCCTTCCATGGGTTAGGCAGCGATACAGCAATGAAGTCAACCAGTCGATAAAACGACTACTGCAGACCTGCGGGCGCCAAGAGCGCTGTGGAAGCCAAGGAGCAGCAACTTGCACGAAACTGTAAAAAGGCATCGGAAAGAGAGAGAAAACAGAGAAAGGAGGCAGGTGATAAGGCCAGTCAGAAGAAATGCAAGTCAGTTTGAACTGGCTTCAGCAAAGTGAGACATCGCCGACTAACAGTTTTCCGTGAGAAAACAGCAGTATCTCTCTTAATAGATCATGTCTACATGACCAGTTGTCTCAATGCTAGTGTATGTACTGCATACAAGTGTAGGGCGTACGTCGTAAGGTAGGATGTAAGTGGTGATAGAGAATGCAAACAAGAAAGATGGTGTGCAGGAAGTGTGAGGCAACGAGACAGCGACAAATAGACAGATGATCATGCATCCTTCCTAATGCAGAGCTGCGGAGGCCTCGTGGTCGACTCGATAGCCACTCCCGAAGAAGAGGAAGTATAAAGTAATCGAAGATGAGAAACAATAAGGGTGGGGGAAGATGGAGCTGTCCGGACGAAAGGTCACGGAAAGGGATATCTTTTCGGTGCAGGTCGAGGGAATCAATACAAGAGAAGACGGCGACGGCGCTAACTTCGGCAAAATAAGAGAGATGAAAACAAATAAAGTGAAAATTTTTGCTTCAATATTTTCATCTCTCATTTCGCACGGAGCACATCGACATCATCAGAGTTTTCGAGGCCAAGAAGAGTCGTGGGCAAAAATCCGGAAAGGCGCATCGAAAAGGAAGAGGCAAGGCAGGTGTGTGGGTAAACAAAAAGAGGAGAAAGACGATCCAAAGAGCTCTAACACGTACCGGGCCGAAGCTCGCTTTTGGTTGGCTCCAGGCGACTATCATGGAGGGAGGGAAGGCAGGAATATGCAAGCAAAATAGTAAGTAGGGATGGCTCGGTGATGATGTGGGTAGCTCTGCAGACTCTGCAAGCCAGCTCTGCATATGGAGACCATGCGGGCCAAGGCGACCAGTGCAGGTTCGAGGATTTGCGAGGGGTGTGTGGTCAAGGATGATTCGCCGTGCTGTGTGAAAGATATGTCGTGAGACGTCGGGGGACGTATTGTTGGTGGTGTGGGGTGCCAACCGACGAGAACGGGATGGGAACGCGGAAGATAGCAAAAGCACGGGGGGAAACAAGAGCAAGGCATAACGAGTACCATCACCTCGTCAAACATATGGCAAAGTATCAAGAAATGATGCAAAAGGTGACACATAATATAATAAGAGAAACGGGACTGGGTATAATAAAACGCGATGGAAGTGGATAGGGCAAAGAGGAAAGGAGGAGAAGATGAGGGAATTGCCAGGTCGAGGAACCAAGATGAGGCAGGCAATGGAGCATCGGATGGGGGCAAAGTGAATCGGGCGTGGGAGGACAAGAGTACATAATAGCAAGAAAGAACGAGAAGGGGCAAACGAGGGTAGAGAGGCGAGGTGATGGGGAGATAGGAATTGGGGCACAGCAGGAAGACAACAAACAGACAGACAGAAACAGCTACTACCTTTCTAGTTTTGGTACACCGACGCCGATGTGGCACGCGAGTCTCGGATCAAACGCCGATGGCGGTCATTGATTCCAGTGGCTTGTGCTCTACTTCACCACTTTTGCCTCAAGTCACTGCCACTTGTCGGAGTGCCAATGCCATGTAATAGGTTCGTGTCACGGCGTGGGGGGAGGCGGCAGGGGAGAATGAGAGGTGACAGGACGAGAGGACGAGAGAGTGACAAAGCAGAGACTGCGTGAGGAGAAACGATGGACCAACGAGCATAATAGAGAAGCATATTCTGACGGACCGAGGTCTTACAGATCTTAGCTTCAAGCAGCCGGTCAGGGAAGATAGGATGAGTCGGAAGAGGTCGGAGGTATGGAGTGAGGGAAGAGGAGAAGAGAGGGGGCTGGGCAGAAATTTTTGTGATCCATTGGGTGTCGAGTCCTAGACAAGCCAAGTAAGGAGGACTGGAGGCGGCGCAGAGTGCAGAGTGCATGGTTAGGCGTCCTCGAGTATGCAAGCTGAGCCGGAGATCAGTGGAAGAAGTGACGAGGGAGGGTGATGAGGACGAAAAGGACAAGGTAGTCGGAAGGCGTGGGAGGAGAAGGGTGAAGGCAGACGTAGACGGGGCTGTTTGTGGTTCTTCGGTGTCGTTACGTAAAGAGCTGGAGGAAAGGAGATGAGGTAGCGCAGGAAAAGATGAAGGGGGATGGGACAAGGTACGGAGGTACGTGGGAAACACGAAATCAAGGTGAGAAAGTTGAGAATACAAACATGAGGCCAGGGCCGAGGGGCGCAGCACGTGGGGTTGTCATGAGAAGATGCAAAGCTGAGAAGCCGTGAAGCTGTGTAGGCGAGATGAAGAGACGATGGGACGAGAGAGTCGGAGGAGTCCAAGTGACTGCCAGGCAGAAAGCCACAGGACGTGGAGGTATGACACGAGAGGATGGACAAAAACCGGTCGAGCGTGGGTGAGAGGAGGCGGGCGGGCGTGGGTGGGCGTGGGCGACAATGCGAGAGACTGGTCTGGTTGATGTTGCTCGATGCTGCTTCCGATGAGGAAAAGGTGAGTTGACTGGCACAAAATTTCGTGTTGAATGTTGATGGCTAAAAATTTTGCTTACAACGAAAAGACAGGCCGAAATGCGAAGGAAACCGAGAAAGAATTCGAAAACTCGTAATTGAATGTCGGAAAGCAGCCAAGCAAACTTCGAACATCGCGAGATGCACGACGATGCAGGACGAAGAGGTTCGGAAAGCCAGAAAGGTCGAAAAGAGGAAAGAAAGAGCAGAGTCGGAGACCGGCACACGGGGTCGTCTGCTGCTCTTTATATCACCATATACCCCTCAGATCTCTAATACAGGAAAAGCGAGAGGAGAGAGGACGCGCAAAAGCGAAAGGATGAGCAATGTGCTCATCAGCACATCCCCAAGAAACGCGAGCATGGCAAGGCCGACATTTCGCTTTTTCGTCCACCAGTCTCCCAACGAGACAGAAAGACGGCGAGGACGGAACTTCGCCAAGGGGCACATGGCACATGAACTGGAAAACGGCAGAGATGATCAGGAAAAGGGGCTGGCACAAGCGTGTCGTGCTTTCTTCTGTCCATGCCCAAGACGATGCACATCAGCACCGTCCAGGGAGGATGATGCAACACGACGCACCGTTTTGATTCTGGGCGGCGAGGGCGCGATGGTCGCACTGTCAGTTTGGTGATGGGCAGAGCCGAAATGAGCACAAGACGGTCATCGTGGCTGGACATGTCCTTGAAAGTCACAAAGTCAGGGATGAGCTCCCTCGTGCTCGCCCGCCTCTTGTGTTGCACTTTGATGAGACAGCAACCACGAACCGTTGTTGCCTCATGAAAGTCTGAGAACCCGGATGGTCTGCTGGATTGGGTTTTCATACTGGGAAGGAGCAGATTGCATCTGGACAACTGTGGAAAGCTGCCAATTTCCATTTTGCAAAAAGAAGGAAAGAGCGATTGACGAGAATCGGTGGCATGTGGCATGTGGCTTCAAATGAAGCTTTGCTATTTAAAATGAGATACGTCGTACCTGGGTGGCGATGCTCAAGACGGTGACTGAGCTCAACTGTCACAAAACGAGGCCGTCTGTGGGACGGCCCGTATCTTTTTTTTTGTTGTCATTAAAAACGAGACGGTTTCAACGACAGTGCTTGAGCACCTGGCTGAGCATCTTTTGCTATCCATCACGATTAACGTGGTTGATGTGCATCGCTCTTGCCATCCCAGGACATTCCCTTTGTTTGCACAGAAACAACAAAGACTGCGATATGCCCGTAATAAAACACTCTCTCGAACACCTCAAGCTTCTGCTAGTCCTCACCTGCAATTTTCGCTGCCCGTAGCAAGCAGTGGGCAATATGAAGTCTAAAATTCATCTTCAGCATTTTTTTATGTTTATAGTCATTCACACGACAATTGTCACCTCGTCTCCTTCGTACTTCGTACTCTTTTTTCTCGTCTTTCCGTTTTAGTCTTCTCCGTTTTTTTGTCTTCTATATCTCAATTACCAAGCTAAAGTAGCCGCTGCCAGTTGTTCCTTCCTTGACTAGGCGGACATGTGCCATTGTTTTCTCCTCCTCTTATTGCTTGTTTTTTCAGTTCTTTCGGAGCAGTTGCTCTTCTCGTCTCCATATTCGCTCTTTCTCTTTTTGAGCTCCGTATTCTATGTCATTTTCTGTCTACAAGAGACAGAATAATACCTCGTAGTGCGGAAGGAAAGGCGGGTAAGGGGGAATTTGTTGTCAACCTGAGAACCTTGATGGATAGTCCTGGACTTTTGCGCTTTTCTGCTTTCCTTCCCGAACTTGAAAGGCTTAGCGGCAGCCGGTCTGCACCTTCCTGACCAATAGGGTGTCAGACATTTGCGGCCCAATTGGGCCCTGCCCTGCAAGAGGAGACCAAAGAGGTTCTCACGACGGTTGATAACTGAAAAAGACTGCGACGTGATCCCATTTTCTATTCTCAGGCGCATTGCTGGCACTGCGTGTTTTGGATTCTCTCCGCTAGCAATGCACCAAAGAGGAGCAAAAGGAGGATTAAAGAGGATCCAGACAACCAAGAAAAAGAAAACGTCGACGTCGTCCATCAAGGTTCTCGTCTGCCCTCGAAGGATGCTTCATCGATTATTTCCCGTTGTTATGCTTCCTTTTTGCGATTCCTTTTTCCTCATCTTCCTTTGTCCCCTCTTTTCTTCCTCCCATACGAGTATTGGGTTTTGCATTGCAAAAATGCGCTGCACGCGACAGAGGGGCAGCCATGCCTTGATACCCAGAGGTGAGACAACGGGGGTCTTCCTTTTATGGTACACGATTGTCCCTCAGGATGAAGGTCCTTATGATACTTCGTGAGAAGATCGTCGCTGGGGATGGTCTCCTTTTGGGAAACAGTCGCCCGAGACCTGTCCAATGACCAGAGGGTGGCGTCGAAATACCCTTCCATGGCATTGAGCAGATATTCAAAGTACTCGGGTGACATGAACACCCGTTGTTTTTGTGTTCTTTTCTGTGCACGGCGACGCCCATCATTTTCCATGCGAGTCAGTCAGACAATCACAGATTCTCGATTTGTATTTTGTACTATTCCAAAGACACATGGCCAACCGTTCATAATGGATCCATCGTCCATTCTTATTTCTCTGAATACGCGTAGAGAAGCACAGGATGTGGACACAGCTTCATTGTTAATCATTACTGTCATCCAGACTGAGACTCGGAGCCCTTCCTTGCCTATCTATTTCACGTGGCTAGCTTGAAGAAGCTCCTCATGGAGACATCCAAGACCACCTTTCTTCTTGTCCTCTGCGGTGCCGTGGCTGCAGGCGTTTCACTCTCGTGGCTTCTATTCAGCTCTCTGGTCGCACAACCGCCATCTCCCTCACCTCCTCCATCGTCAGCGGCCACCATCTCGTCGTTTTCCTCTTTCGCTTTCTCGTTTACTGGACCTGGAACAGCAGCCACCGTGGCCATCATTCTGACCGCTCTAGTACTCTACACAGCCCGATCAGACAAGACAATGGCGAAACAAACAAAGTGATGGGAAAATTACGTGAACCTCCATACTGCTACCTTTGCACTTTGCACAAAATATATATGCATAGCAATGATACCGAAGCCGTTCTGGTTATTTCTTAGCCTGCATAATTCTATTTATTTTCTTTCTCGGTGCTTTCAACATGCCTTCCGCATTACTTCTTGGCTACTGTCAGACTGAGTTGCAACTAGCTGCCCTGACTAGTCTATCCTATATTGGATGCTTATTCCCCCCTTCGTGCGTGGGATATTATTCTGTTTTCCCATTGTAGATTGTTTTGCTCCCTGCCTCCTCTTGTTTTGGCATCATATCCGTTTCCTACTGCCCCCATCATCACCCCTCTGCATCTGCATCCTTTCCTCCATCTCCCATTTATTCTCGTGTCTGTATATGTTTCCATCTTTTACGAAACAACATCCGCTAGTCTGCAGCCACACCCACGTACTCGGTGAAGAGTAGAGACCCTTTTCCGTTGCTCTGTCCACTTTTGGAGGACGAAAATACCCTCAATCACCCGCACATAATTTTGTTTCAAAAGAAGTAAAGCTATTGTGTCCTGTTGGTCTCATCCAATCCGCTGCTCGCAGTTTCCTTCGGCCGCCAGTCTGGTCTGTTCTTACTTTTGTCTGGCTTCCCGTTGGTCCTTTTTTACTCTTTCCTCAGGAGCCTTTTTTTGTTTGTCTCTTTCTTTCCTTTTTCTCCTTTGCTCTTTCTATATACGGGTCGTGCCCGCTATTTCCTCTGTTCCTGCCGCTACTCGTGCCGTTTTCCATCCTGCTCCATACGCTTGCCTGCCAATTTCATCCCACGCGCCTTCCCTTTAGGGCAACCCACTCCCTTATATCCCACCCCATCGCTCGCTCCTGCACTTTCCTACTATTTCCCCTTCCTTCCTCTTCTCACAAAGGGTCGTCTCTGTCCATCAAGGTGTCCGGCCACAACAGCAGTTTCTTCACTTTCTTGCCAGATTCTTCACTCTCTGCAATCTCTTTTCTCGCCTTTCTCGTCTTCCTAGGAGCAACATCACCCAATTGTTTCCACTCGACCCTCATCGGCGCCCCTCATCAGCCTCCATCGACCCCCATTGACCCCCATTGACCCTCTTTGGCTCTCTTTGAAGCCTTTGCAGCCTTCTTGGCCCGGCCTTGGACTTTTCTGAACCTTTGCGTCCTTCTCCGATCGAAATTTTCTGAATTGTCGCGTCGGCTTCTCTCGCTCGGCCCTTGTCCGTTAGCCTTTTACGTGTAGCTTTTCATCCTGGTCCTGCACCTTCTCCGGCCTGCTGGTGCCATATATTTTACCGCAGATCCTCTCCTTTTCATCGGCTGGGAAAGGTGAACTCGCATCTTTCTATTCTTTCTTTTATTTTGCATATCTTGCATATCTTGCACATCCCTCTTCTTTTTTCTGCAGCCGTCTGTTATCTTGGCATTCAGTTCGTTGCATTCCTTCCCGCCCGTCAACTTTGTTTTCCGCCGGCTCAATCTTTCGCGGTTTCTCGGATCTTTACTTTACTTTTTTTTTTCTTTTTTTCCATCCCTTATTATCCAACCTTACAGTAAGTATTTTTCCCCAACCAGAACACAGAACATCACATCATATATCCCTCATCTATTGTCTACCCGTTTGTGCCTTGTGTATCCTCGTGGCCGCCACGTTCCACGATCTGCAGCTGGTCCCGTTTCCCGTTTCCTGGTGCTCGGATCATCGCAGTTCATTGCATCATATGGTACCTGGATAACTACTTGCTTGTTTATATTGACGGCTACCCGGGTCCACGGCCACGGCTTTTTTTTTTTTTCAAAATAAGGTTGAACAAGTCATATTAACTGTGAAACAAAAGACATACGACACACTTGTCAACCATCTTCACAATGTCTGACATCGACTTCGACCCGGAAAATGTCAACCTGACTTCTGCCGACCCCACGCAGATTATCTGCTTCCTCAACGCCGGTGAGAACGAGTACGATGGCCGCCTTGGCGCCCGTATCTCGGCCCTCTTTGTAATTCTCGTCACCTCGTCGCTGTGCACTCTCTTTCCTCTCATCGCCACTCGCATCAAACGCCTCCGTATCCCCGTCTATGTTTACCTCTTCGCTCGCTACTTTGGTGCTGGTGTCATTATTGCAACGGCTTTCATCCATCTGCTGGACCCGGCCTACGCAGAGATTGGCCCTGCTTCGTGCGTGGGCATGACCGGCGGTTGGGCCGAGTACACCTGGCCGCCCTGCCTTGCCCTGATCATGGTCATGCTCACTTTCCTGCTCGACTTTGGCGCTGAGTGGTACGTCGACCGGAAGTACAACATGGGCCATGGCCATGGCGACAACATCGAGGAGACCGTCACGAGTGGTGGTAACAAGCACACCCACGAGATTGTTAGTGCCGATGGCGTCCCCGTCCGAGCTTCGCGCCCCTCGCAGTCCCACCAGTTCCTGCACTCGGCTGACCAGGATGGTGCGCCTGCTGCTGCTGCCGCTGCTGCTCCTAACTCGAGCACTGCTGACGATGCTAGCAATGAGAAGCTCGACATGGAGAAGGCTGAGTACGCTGTCTCTAGCAACGAGCGTGCCTTCCACGAGCAGTTTGCCGCCTTCCTGGTTCTCGAGTTTGGTGTTATCTTCCACTCTGTCATTATCGGTCTCAACCTGGGTGTTGTCGGTGACGAGTTCTCTACTCTGTACCCCGTCATTGTCTTTCACCAGGCTTTCGAGGGTCTCGGTATCGGCGCTCGTCTCAGTGCCATCCCCTTCCCGGCCAACCCCAGCAAGTTCGTCAAGGCCCTGCCCTGGCTGCTGTCCGCTGCCTACGGCCTCACCACTCCCATTGCTATTGCCATTGGTCTGGGTGTCCGCAACACCTACAACGGCAGCTCCTTCACTGCCAACGTCGTCTCTGGTGTCCTCGACAGTATCTCGGCCGGCATCCTGATCTACACTGGTCTGGTCGAGCTGCTCGCTCGCGACTTCCTCTTCAACCCTGAGCGCTCCCGCGACGGCAAGCGTGTCACCTTCATGCTTGTCTCCCTGTTCCTTGGTGTGGCCATCATGGCCCTCCTGGGCAAGTGGGCTTGAACGGTTTACGTCTTGGGCTTGAGGACGAACGCAATACCATCTCGCTTTTATTAAACGATATGGACAACCAAAAAAATCCCCACCGAAGCGCCGCTCCAAGAGGGCGAGGCCCTGCTTTTTGAAAAATAGAAATGCACTCACAGTTAACGATGGGAGAGATTCCCTCGTGGTCTCCGCCGTGTCGCGGGCCATCTGGGAATGGCATGAAAAATGATTTTGATACACCCGATCTTGAACTTTTGAAACTTTTTGTCTGTTTACATACAACTGGTTTTTGGATTTTATTCCCCCTTTTTTACTTTCTTCCTTATATACCATGGTGGCACAATTTTGTCAGTTTCTTTTATTTCTTTTTCAATTTACTTGGTTTCTAAAATCAAACAATTAATAGAAAATATAATTGATTTGTTTCTTCCATTTTATTTACGTCAGATATTTATCAAAATTAAATCGACTTCCAGATAAAATTGTTACTTCCCGACTATGTTATTTTCAAGCGCCCTTAAAATATGCAAACGCAGTGAATTGCAAGCAAGCCCCATTTTTAAAATCTGAACGAAACATGTCGTTGAACTTCGTAATAACACCAAGCAGAGGCAGTTGAATGGAAACCCGAGCAGAAATAATCGTTAAGAACGCAAATGTGCTCATAAAAATCTGAAATTGTATCGAAGTGACGACGAGAGAAGAGAGAAGAGAGAAAAAAGGCTATGAGGGCAGATAAGTGGGGTATTGAGCTTCGATAAAAGCCCGGCTGGCTGCCCCCAAGATATAAAATAAGAAATGAAGAAGAAAAATGTGAGGAAAGAAATCAGAGAATGGCTGTGGAAAACATGAATAAAAACCGACAAAAAGGCAGAAAAAAATGTAAAGGCGTTTTAAAAAAGCAAAAACATAAAAGGGCTGTCGATATGTAACCAACGATAGTAAACCACTTCCAACCATCACACACATATTTGTGTTTGAAACGAGAGAAAGAAATATATGCCCCTTTCCATAACATCCCAAAACCCATACCAAAACCAAGAGAGCAAGGGAAGAAAATAATCATAAGTGACGAGACATCTCTATACGCCTCCCGTAACACCCACTGATCCATTGTTGCCCCGACCCCATGCGCCCGAGTTGCGCCACTCCTGCCGCGGCGGCATGTCGCCTTGGTCGCGAGGGTCGCGCGGGTCTCGTGGATCGCGCTGTTGTGAGTGTGACCGCGACTGCGATCCGGGTGCTGGTGGCGGCGGCTGGCTCTGCGGGTGCGGGTACAGCGGCTGGTCGTCGATGTTTTCGAGGTGGCTGCCCAGGTTGTGTTGCGACGGGTACGGCGAGACGTGCTGGAGGGAGCTGTCGTCTTGGGCGCGGTTCCATTTGGTGGGCGTGCTCTGGTTGGGCGCGCTGTTGTACGGCGGGATGTTGGCACCGGTGGGCGGCGCATTGTCCTGGACGGGCCGCACGCTGCGCTCGTCCTGCCACACAGAGGGGTCGGTCTCGACGCGGCGGGCGAGCGGCCGTGTCGACGGGTCGTGCCGGCTCATGACCTCGCCCATCTTGCCGTACGGCTGGCCGGGCCCGCTGGTGATGGTGCGGTCGCCAAACCGTTTCAAGATCTCCTTGGTCGTGATCTCTCCATTGTTATTGAAGAGGGACGGATCGTTGAGGACGTCGACAAGTTCGTCGGGGACCTGGTTCATTGGTTAGTATTAGTATGGTGGATTACACTGGCATTCGTCACAAACAGAGAGACTTACCAAACACATTTCCTCAATGTAGGTGATGAGCATGGTCACCGCATCAATGGCAAACATGGGATCGCTGTCGAGGGCCGGGATCTTGGAGTTGACAAACAGAATGTTGGGGGCAATGACGGTCGCAATGTTGCGAATGTCCATCTTGGAGCCGCTCTCGTCATCGACCTGGTGGAACGAGCCTGCCCATTTGAGGAAGAAGAACAAGATCTCCAGGCAGTCGCGGTGGCATTTGGGCAAGAGACAGCACGTGAGATGCAGGCACCGGCGCCGTTTGGTCTCGTCGTTGATCTTGGCGGCTGCCAGCCACAGGCGGTATAGCTTGTGTGTCATCAGCGGGTCGGGCAGGTCGCGGAGGTACCGTTTGAGTAGGGCAGCAACCTGGACGACGTTCTGCTGGCCGAGGCCGACGTTATCGGAGCCCTCACGGTCGATCTTGTCGCATAGCTCCGTCAGCTTCTTGATGTTGCCGTTTTTGCGGAAGACACCCTCCACCGAAAGATCCATCTTCCGCATCGTCGAGACAATGTCGTCAACAATGGCGGGAATGCGCAGTGTACCAGGGCCAACACCATCAGTAGAGTCGGCACCGTCGCGTTCGATAATCACCTCCAGTGGCACACCAAAGATACCCTTCTTCTTGACGTTCTTCTTGTTGTCGTTCTTGAAGGCCTTGCCGAACTTGTTCCAGAAGGTGGCGGGCTTGCGGGACTCAATGAAGCCCAGGAGCTCCTCAAGTGAGAATTCGGCCTCGATCATCGGCAGCATCGTCAGAACAGCCAGATGCCGCACGATAAAGTACTCCAGACCGGACAACTCAGAGAAGTATTTGCGGCCGGTCAGCTTCTGTGGGCTCATGGCCCGGTTCGGGCCTGGTGCGCCACCGCCGAAACGGTCGCCACCAACACTCCGGGCACCAGACGCGCCGGGGCCGCCGGGTTGGCCATCGGCACTGTCATTGGTGTCTTGGCGGCCGAAGCCACCCATGCGCTGCTCACGTGCTTGCTCAGCGGCGACAATATGTGGGATATCGTCCAATGTCAGCGCATCTTGCCGCCCGAGCATGGTGTCGGCCATGGACTCATCAACACGGTCCTCAACAACATGGAGGCCTCCCGGCCCACTCCCGCCAGGAGCGCCGGCGCCGGCCGAACCAGGCCGTGCGCTCGAGTCCTCTGGGCCGCCCATAACACGCGACGTCCGCGCTTTTCTAAAGCTGGACGAAAGGTGCTTGTCGAGACGGGTACTTCGCAGTCGGCGCACATCGTTGAGTGTGTTTTCGTAGGACGAGGGTTCGCGGTTCGGGTCGCGGTCGCTAATGATTGACAATCGGTTGTTGCCGGCTTCCCGTCGCATTTCATCACCTCCTTCGTGAGACGATTCCTCCTGGAGAGCACGGGCCAGAGCACCGGTACTGTGGAGGATATCCAACAGTCTCGCGAGGGCCACGCGGAGCAGGAACACGTATTGCTGCAGCTTGGTCACATGCTCGAAGTTCACAGCCTTTTCTGCATTGCTTACGCTTTCGCACGAACTGCAAAAGATCTTGCCGTCATAGGGGTTGACGTGCGCATCCTGTAGGTTGCGGCCCAACTCCTTGTTACAGCGAGCGCAATTGACACAGGCAAGATGCCAGCGCCGCTCACCGCTCTTGGCGCATTCATCCTCGATGGGCTTCTGGCAGGCAATGCAGTGGTCGGAATCGTTGGCGGCAAGAACGGACATGCTGGCGGTGATCTGACGGAGGCCATCTTCGGGCTCGCTCTTCAGGGCCTCGAGGGCGTTGATGTCGTCGAGGAACTGGTAGAGGCCGTCTGGTGCGCCACGGTCCTTCTCAATGCGAAGGGCCCCTTGCAAACAGATGCGGATGAGGAGCTTGAGGTAGTGCGCAAGACTTGTGACGAGAGACAGGAGCTCTTGCGTGACGCCAAGCTTGGCTGCGGACGGGTCCTGAGACTTTGACAATAATGAGAAGAAGGCAACAATCTTCTTGCACAAGAGCTTGGCCTCGCGGCTGTACGACAAGTTCTTCATATCCAGCCTTGTCATGGTCGCGTCCAGGTTGTCTGCCGAACGGAACAAAATCTCGACATGGCTGATGAAGCGTTTTGCAACAACAACACCGTCGACGTAGGCGCCATTGCTGACGTGCAGAAGCATGTCGGAAATACACGCAGCGGACGACTCCTCAAAGGTCGAGAGCACGCTCCAAATGCGGTACACCTTCTCCTCCATCTTCTCTTCGTCTTCACGAACACGCCGACGGCTGGCGGCCTCATCGGTCTCTGATAACGGCTCGACAGGTTTCACATCCTGTGGTGCAGTAAGCCGGACGTTCCAGAATTTGTGTATCATATAGCACTCTGGATGCCAGTGCTGGTTTTGGCCGTTGCGGAAGATCTCGACAAATTGCTTGAGAATGGCGGTTTGACAGCCATTGCAGCGCTGTGCGAACTGGGACGAGTAGTGGTAGTGGCAGTAGACGTGGCCGTCGTGTTCGTAGTAGCTGTCCTGGGCGCCGAAGACTGTTGGGCACAGTGAACATGTGAAATGGTCAACGTGGTATTTGCGATCAAGTGCCGTGATGTAGGACCCTCGGAGGGCGCCGCCACAATGGTAGCAGAGAAGACCGAGGCGGCGGAAGTAGTCTGTTTCGCAGAGGGGGTACTGAGGGCCGCCGTTGCCGTCGTCGGCAGGGAAGAACTTTGACGCAACAATCTGTCCACAGTCCTGGAGATTGGTTAATATTTTCGAGAGAACGGGTAGGATGACGGCCCGCATAGCGGGAAACAGAGAGATTTCTAGTCAAGCTTACCTTGCACCGGAAACAGTCAAGATGGAAAGTGCCGTCCAAAGCGCGAACGAACTGGCCGGTCAACTGCTCCCCACACTTTTTGCATATCCGTACCTGGCCACTCGTTGTTCTTGAACTGCCTTGCTGTGAATGTTTGCGCTCCGCACTGCGTCTTGGCTCCAAGTCCCGGTCTCGTCCACGGTCGAGTTCTCGGCTGCGATCACGGTCGCGGTCGTGTGTGCGTTCGCGATCGCCACGGTCGCCGCGTTCTCGGTAGCTCAATGCTGGTGATCCTGGCGGGTGTGCACCACCCATGCCGCCGTAGCCGCCATCGCCGCCGCCGTTACCGCCGGTTTGCCATTGCTGGCCTTGGCTCCGGTTGCTGCGGCTGCTGTGGTCCCGTTCCATCTGGTAGCCGCCGCTGTTGAGGGATGGTGGTGGCTGGAGAGGGTTGTGAATGTGGTCGTCGTGGATTCCGTTGTTATCGTAACCGGGCCCCATGGTGAAGGACGGTGTGCCCTGCAACGGATTGCAGGTTGTGGTAGAAGTGAGAAGGAGAGAATTAAAGAAAGGAGTCGATAGTCAATCGTATGCGGTCCCTAGGCCGGTCGGTATGGCCAGGGTGTGGTATCTTTCGCAGCTGTTATCTGCCTTTCGTCTATGTCTGTCTCTGCGTCTTTTCGTTTCTTCGTCTTTTCGCTTTCTGCTCGAGTCTTGGCGGCTCTTCCCGGTTCTGGCGTATTTGGCACCAGGACAGGGTGCGGCGCGCCAAGTCAAGATTGCCAGTTGCCCGCCCTGCAAAATGAACAGTGGAGGGCGGGGAAGGAAAGTGACTGGGTCGAGCCGGGCAACAAAGACGTCGAAATGTCGAAATGTGGAAAGCCGAACGCAGTCGAATTGAGAGGATAATCGTAATTGAAACGGTCGCTCGTACGTCGCAATTCGATTGGATACGTCGGGGATCGGATCAGGATGAGATGGGCAAAAGAGAGGCGGGCCGTCGTAGAGGAGGAGAAGGTACTGAGGCTGAGCTGGTCAGAGAAAAGCGGGCTTCTGGAGACGTCGGGCTGCTCTTTTTTTCGACCATATAAGGCGCTGTGGCGAAGCCCTTGGGCAAAGAGCTGAGAGGCAAGGGGGATTGGCAGCAATGGCAGCAAGGACGCAACGGGAAAGATGGAATAGGAATGATGGAAAGGAGAAAGGGAAGGACGAACACGATGCAAAAGTGGCAAGGGCCAAAAAGAATGGAGATGGTGGATGTTATTTTTAGGCGGCTTTTGGCAAGGTTGCCGGTGATACGGGTGTTGAAGAAAGTCGAACCTTAATTTTGGGGAAGTTGAAGAAGCAGGCGGGAAACAGCAGGGAGAAGGGCTGATTGAGTCTGAGAGGAAGAGAGAGGAGGCGTTTCTGCTGTAATGAGGTGACTTGAGGTGACTCGGCTGGCGAAAAGCCCAATGCAGCACCGGACGGAGTCGTTGCACGAGGTCAAGACAGCTCCGGGAAGGGGCAGCCTTGGAAAGTCCTAGGCGCGATGGGGGGTAGAGAAAAAGACAGACCGCTGAGGGGTCAGGCGTTGAGTCCGGCGAAGGGAGGTGAGGAAAGGAAACGAAGGGAAATGAGGACGATGCCGTTCGTCGGTGCCGGAAGAGCTATTGAAGCGGTCGCATGCACGCAATTCCGGGACGTGTTTGAGTTGGTGTTGTGTGTGTACGAAGTACTCCGTACTCGAGTGTTTGATTGAAAAGAGAGGGGCAACGAAGGTCGAAAGGGGACTTGATGGATCGGGGCCGGAACAAGCCAACGGGCAGAACAACAAGGCCCCTTAATCCTGTCCAAGTAATAATAGCAGCAGTTTAGCGAGAGAAAGTAGCGGCGTGGATTTGGCTCGTTTTTCGTGGCAGCGGGAGTTAGTCGACTTGGTCCCTGGTTTTGCCCTGGTTGGCAGTTGGCGCGGTGAAGCGTTGGTGCGAAGCGAGGGCGAGACGGTGGGATGACGGTGCGGATGACGGTGCGGACGACCGTTGAAAAATAAAAGGAATGGGGACGCAAGAAGTCGAGAAAGGAACGGCGATGATGTGAAAAAAGACGTCGTGAGCCCGCATTCAATCTACAGGGCACGGTCAGTGCAGGAGCGAACGGGAAAGAAGGGGGATGATAGAGAGGGGTGAGGTGAGGGAGGGGGCAGGCACGATTGGCATCAAACTGGTGGTGGGAAAGAGCGAGGGAGAACGCATACTGTGCAGAGTGGGAAAGCACGAAACACGCAAATAGAGGCAAGCAAGACACTGGACACAAGACACAGGGGAGAGACAGCGCGAGATGAAGGGCGGAGAACAGGGACCAGGGGACCCAGATATTGGCGACAAATGCTCAGAATTGCCCAAAAAGCCCTACGAAATGCTGATTTACAGGAGGCTTTCGTGGCGCTGGAGCATAATAATGGGGAAAACGACGAAGAATTGAGGAAGGAAGTCAGGGAAAGACCAAGCAACGGCACAGCGCTAGTCCTCATTTCGCCTAGGTCACCGTTTCCTGGCCCGTGCGTGGCCCTTGACCTGTCCCCTCCTTCCCTTCTTTTCGTTCCGCACCAGTTGTTTCTTGACCTTTTTTGTTCCTTCACCTTCCACTGTGCCTTCCTTGCCTGGCACGCAAGCTCACGCTGCAGACAAAATGGAGAATGGAAAGGGCAATGGCATTTACTGTCTTCTTCTCTTTGGGAAAGATCGTGTAGGACGGTTGAGTAGCATTCCGTGGGCTGCACTTTCTTTCATCTGACATTTTTGCTGTGCGGAAGGAAGCGACGGTGCCTGTTCGTGGTTGTAATGGTGGTTGCTTCTTTCCCATTTCGAGTGTTATGCGCCTGCCACAAGGTTGGGAACAAGCTCAAAGCAATATCATGAATAAATAAATGTCAAATTATATCCATAAAATATTAAGCAGTAAAAAATAAAACAGTCCGCCGGTTTTTGGCATTGTGCCCGCCCCTTCTTCCTTTTCTCCCCTCGCCTTTCTCTGCGTCTCTCCACCCCTCGCCTCCTGTCTGAAGTTCGTATTCGAATCCCCCCCACCCGCACCCACTTCCAATTCGCCAGACATCCGCGTGCCGCCGCCCGCAGCTGAGGCTGACAAGGTAGTTTGCAGATAGTTGCATTTTGGTGCTTCCTTGTGGTTGTTTTGAGTTTCGACCGTCGCAACGCTGCTGTGAAAGCGGTATGGCGTTGCGTGCTGGCAAGTCGCAGCCCACCGTTGCTCTGGATGGTTTTGGTTTAGGCAGAACCTTAAAATAAACATATCGAACAGCAAGCTGCGCGATGCAATCCAGACCCAAGAAACCCCCCAAAAAAGCCCCAAGAATACGCAGATACGCAGATACGCAGATACGCCAATAACACGAAATACGCCTCAGTCTTGGTCGCTGCCGGAGATCACCCTCAGTTTGCCTCGCCAACGTCCACGGTCGCCTTCTCATCTCCCTGGGTCACCTCTGCGGTTTCCTCGCCCTTGGCGCCTGGACGCTTGAATGGCCGACGAACAATCTTCTTGAGCCGCTTCTCGATCAGCTCGCGGCCCTCAAGCGTGCGCCAGATCTCGTGCGGCGCGTCATCGACAATGTCCCAGCTCAACAGCGTCTGTGTGAGCTTGCTCAGGTCCTTTTGCTTTTCCTCCCAGGCTTTGTCGCGGCGGATCTGTTGGCCCGACGAGACGATTGCGAGCGGCGTGTCCTGGTACTGAATGGCGCGGCTGGTGATGGCGTCGCGCTTGGTGAGCGAATTGGCCACGAGGCTTTCCTGGAGCTTGGCAAAGATGGTCTTGCTGTTCTGGTAGGCGGCGCGGCCCCACACACGGTCCTCGCGGGTGCGGCCCTTGAAGAGGGCGCCGGGGACACGATCGAGGCCCAAGGGAGACAAGACGCCGCGCAGCCAGAGCCAGAAGCCACGGCCTGAGGCGCCAACACGGTCGAGCAGGTCTTCGTGCAGGGGATCAAGCAGCAGCAAGCCCTCAATTTCGGTGCCGTGGCGCGACGAAAAGACACGCGAATAGATGGAACCGACGCCAGCGCCGACCAGCACCCAGGGTCCTGTCTCGCCAGCGCGAGCCAGTGCCTCACTCAGAGCCTCGGTGGCGTGGCCGGCCGAGAACGGCGACGGCGCGGTGTCGCTCCAGCCCAGACCGGGACGGTCGGCAAAGCAGTAGCGGTTGATGGAGCCGTTGGCCACGGCGTTCTGGGCAAACTGCCACAGGCCGTTCTCGACCGGATCGTCGCCGCCCTCGAACAGCACAGTCGGCAGCGGCTCCTTGGACTTGCTGCCGTGGCAGTACACGTGGATCTCGTACTTGCCGCCGTCGACCCAGTACCGCGTGCCGAGAGGAGCAAGACCGGCATCGAGCGACCGCAGGATCAGCGTGCACGTCAGCAGAGCCGTCACGACGCACAGGCACAGCAGCGCAATGGTCGACACCGACACCTCGATCCACTCAAACAGCGTCCGGCGAGACTCAGGCCGGCCCGTCAGACGCTCTTCCTCTTCACGCTTGCCCCACTGCACGGTGCGGTCGGCAACAATCGTCCAGATCGCCATAGCGAGCGCCCAGGTGACGCTCGTAATGCCGACCCAGCCCTCTTCGTGGCGCGTGCGCTCGACGGCGGCCGTTACGATCGTGTTGACAAACAAGAAGAAAGCGACAACGCCCGTGACGATGCGCACCGACTTGGACGGCGCGGCAAAGAACAGCAGACTGACGGCCAGGCTGGTCACGGCGACTGTCGCATAGCTGAACGCGGTAAACGGCGAGCCACGCGTCTCGAGCCCGGGCGGCGTGACAAACAGCGACACGAGCAGCAGGATCCACCAGATGGATGTGAGGACAAGCAAAAAGACTGTAAAGTAGTGCGCCGCCCGCACCGAAAACAGGTTGTAGGGCGACACAGCCGGGTCGTCGGGGCTCAGGTAGCCATTGTAATTGCTGTCGATGCGGTTCGGCAGCAGGCGAGTCGTCTCATCGGGCGGCGGGCCGGCAGAGGAAGGCCGGTCGAGACTGTCGCGGGAGGCCGACTCGCCGAGCTCGGGGCGGCCAGCGCTCCGGCTGGAGTTGTTGTCCGCCGTAGTGAAGAACTTTTTCATTGTGCACGCCCGTGACAGGTACACCATAGAACGGTTGGTTCCGTAAGAGTGGGCGTAGGGTGATATCCAATTGTTCACGTAAAGCTGTAATAGACGTAAAGACAGGGATACTAAGTGGATGGAACGGAAAGAAAATCTAGGATCTAGAAAACAGACAGAAATCTTCCGTTGGGAGCCAAAGAAATCTAGAAAAGAAGATGGGTTATGGAGTTTTCAGAGGCCCGCCTCTAATAATACGGAAAATCTAGACCAGTTCTCTTTTGTGTGCCCGGCTCCTTTGAGACACGAAGCTCCATCGTCATACTCGCACAAAGGAGGATAGCTCAGCTTCTCCCTATCTGCTCGATCTACCACCATCGGTCGATGACGTAGGCGACGCTATCGTTGGTAGGCTTGTAGATCAGAAGGCCGCGGGCAATTGGCTGAACAGCGCTATAAAATTGGGGCGCATTAACCAGTTCGGTGCTGTAAAGAGGAACAAAACCTGCGAGACATCACGTGTCACTCAGACAAAGGTACCAGGGCACAAAGGAGCCTGAAGTAAATCGTGCATGTGCGTGATTGTTCATACAGTGTTTGGACTATTCTAGGAAGGGGGCGGAGCCTCTCCCTGTTAACAGAGCATACCTGGCGATGTATGTTATCGATGTTATCGATACCCAAACGAGCCCAATGCCGCCCTGGACACGTCGTGTTTTATGACTAGAGTTTTCGCAAAGGGTCTTTCATATTGTTTCTATATGTACATCTATCTGTACAGCCTACAAGGCATCGTGTGAGGCCGAAGCCTTCCATGCAAAAACATTCATGGATATCTAGTGCATCTTGTCTTGCCTTTCCTTGACGCAATGTCCAGCCTGACAGCGCAAGAGCGCATGAATTGAGTTTGTAGATGGGTTCATCGCATGGAACAGGCCGTCGTAGCAGGGTATCGTTATGTCGTCTCTGTGGTGAAGCCGTCTTGTCTTGTCATCGTCGAGGACTGGTGCATCGGCAACCGTTCCCCATCCTTGTCTTCATCTCTGTCTTCATCTCTATCTTCCAGCTGCCGCAGCGTGTCCCTCAACCAGACGAAAACAGCGAGCCCTCATCGCGCAGGTACTCGCCGCAGTCCGCTTGCCGGAAACACACAATCGCCGTCGGCTCCACGCGCCGTGCCTCGACGGTGCCGCGCGCCGTCACGCCGAAACCGATGGGGATGTCGTCCATCGTGACAACGACAATGCCCTGGTGCTCGGGGCAGTCTTCCGAGTAGCGGCCGACGTGGGCCTTGAGAATGTTGCCGCCGTACAGGAAGGGCATGACGCCGTTGGGGCGCACCCAGATCTTGTAGCGGGCGTGCTCGGCGATGACGGGGAGGGCGGTGATGTGCAGGCGGAACTTGCCAGTCTTTGTGAATTTGCCTGGAAGAGGATCAGTTAGTGATGAGGTCAAGAGAAGGATTGGCAGCAATAGCATGTATTCAGGGCCTACCTAAACACGTGCCGACAGACAGGAGCTTGTCGCGGGCGACGGACGTTGCCAGGTTGGCGACCGACAGGAGAACATAGTAGACACGGTCGTGGGACAGACGAAAGACGTGGCGGTCGGCATCCGGCGAGTCGTCAATGGGCGCAATCAGGTTCTTGAGCGAGGCGCCCGTGTAGTCGGCGAGCTTCTTGAAGACCGTCTGGGTCTCTTCTTCTGTGAGAGGACGCATTTTGAAATGTGGGAGGGTGGTGTCGAGGAGGGATGAAGTCGTGGATCGTGATCGTGATCCTTCACTGAACGAGGCGACCCAGAACTTTTTGACTTTTTCTCTAACTTTTTTCTTATCGCGATACGCCCATGCACTTTAGCGGCGCCGATAAGACCCGCTTTTTTCAAGCCGCTGCCAGAGTCTTGTTCGCCTCGCTCCAGGCACTGATAGTTAGGCGGGGCTAGCGGCATCGTCCACTAACAGCGCTAGCAGGTACGACGTACAACATACATTGGGATTGCTTTCTCAAATGACTTTCTCTGGCGACAAATCCAGACAGTCCAAAAACGCATGTAGGAAAAGAAAAGATTTCTTTGTAAAGCTCGCTGTATAGAGTTCTGTGTATCCTCTGTTTAATATCCAAAATTGAATCCAAAAGTAAGCCAAACTATGCATCTAAATAGCACCGCTTATGAACGCATCCTGTCACCAAAACTTAACCAAACTAAGAACAAAAAATACAGTACATTTCTCCACTGTCATCTAGTCGGCCATCAGCATCGTCGACGCCGGGACAGTGGACATCCGCTCGGCCGTCAACTTAAGCGACACCCGCAGCAGCTCGTTGGCCACCTCCGGGTCGTCCTTTTGCAGCCGCTGCCAGGCCTCACGTCGAAGCACCCAGACGACACAGTCCAAGTCGGCATACGCCGTGGCCGTCCGCGTCGTGTCCGAAAAGAAGGGCAGCTCGCCGCAGGTTGTGCCGGCGACAATGCTCTCGTGGTAGCACTGGCCGTGCGGCAGGTCGTACTCGGCGCGCACGATGCCCTTCTCCAGCAGATAAAACCCTCCGGCGGCCTCGCCGGCGTGGAACAGCATCCGGCCCGCGGCATACTCTTGACGCTCAAAGTAGCGCGTAGCGCGGTACCAAAAATCTTCGTTCTTGTCGCTGATATCTTCAAACACCTGGAGCATCAGCCGCAAAGGTTCGGCAAAGTTTTGCCACTTGGGCTGGCGGCGGTCTTCAAGGCGGTTCAGGGACTCGCGGGCGGCGGTCTGCAACAGGTTGCGCCGGGGCGAACTAGCGAGCATGTCGATGGATGGACCTGCTGTAGCACCACTGCCGCCAGCTGGCGGGTGTAGATAGGAGTTGACGGAGGGCGTTGGCGTCGCACTGGACACGGTCTTGGAGGCAACAGCCGCATTGGCGTCGCCGGCTGCCGACGTCTTGACAACCTCGCTGGCCGCGGCCTCTTGGCTGGCATAGAGCGTCTTTAGAAGCTCATTCTCGCACAGCTCGAGAGCCGAGTTGATGTCTGGCAAGAAAGCAACCTCAATACCGTCCTCACCGACGCCGACAGCACGCAGGTCATGACCCAGGGCCCGGTTTGCGTCGACACCACTCAAGACAAGATGAATGCCTCTGCCATCCAGGAGACGGGTGATGGTATTAAAGGCCTCGCCGGCCGAGTAGTCAAGCCCAGTCACCTGGCGCAAGTCAAGAATCAAGTAGCGGATGGGCCGCTGGATAAACGCCTCATCGGCAATCAGGTCCCGGATCTTCTGCTCCACGCTGACAATTGTGCCAAAGAACAGGTAGCCGGCCACCTTGATGATGCAGATCTGGCGTCCTACCTGGCGGAGGTAGTGGTGCTGCGAATGGTTGCGGCGCACCGTCGAGTTGACAATGTCGCCGGCGTACATGGCCCGCACCGCCGAGATTTGCGATGTCTGGAAGATCAGGGACACAAACGCCAGCAGGATGCCAACACCGATGCCGACAACAAAGTCGTACACGCCCATGATCAGGACAATCACAATGACGGTCACGTACTCCAAAAGCTTGAGCTTCTTGCGAGGCTGCCAGACGGCTTCCACAAGCAGCTCGAACCCAAGGTCAAAGATCAGACATCCAACCATCATGATCGGGATGTAGCCGATCGTTTTGGGCCCGATGAGCATCATGCCGAACGTCAGGAAGGCTAGTTCGAACCCTGCCAAACGACTGTCACCGCCCGAGCGCATAAAGAAGAGCGTGTTGGCGTAGACGAGGTAATTTTGTATGCTGCCCACACAACCAGACAAGAAGTTGGAGTAGCCGTGCAGTTTCAGCTCGTGGTTCAGGTCGGCATGGTCCTCGCCTGTGTTGAGTGCCAGCGCGGGCACGTTGATGGGGACGTGCAGGATACCGAAGAACGTCAGGGCAAGCATGGCCGGAATACACTGTCCAATGGCTCCCCAATGAACCTGGTCGAATTCTGAAAAAAGTAGTTTAGCATGCTAATTCTGGATTTAATTTATTTGCAGGAGAGGGACTTACTGTATAAGGTATAGAAATACCACCAGGGCTCGTCGGCTGGAGGGCCCTGGAACACCCAACCATCTTTGCGAAGGTCAGATGGTGTCGCATTGCCGGAGGTGAAGGCAACAGTGTAGAAGAGGAAGGGAATGGCGATGATGTAGAGAGGAAGGAAGTATTTATTGGTGACGTGCTTCTGTCCGTAGAAAAGAATAATGGCCAGAATCAGAGGGATGATCCAGAGCGGGATCGTCTCTGGTTGTATGAGCTTATGGAGGGTCGCCAGGTCATACTCGAGACTGCCGTCGATGCGTGCTGTGACCTCAAAGCCCGTGGCAACAAGGAACCAGCCGACACCGCCGATGCAGCCGATGAGGATGTGACGTGGAATGAAGCCGACAATGTAGCCGAACTGGAAGTGGCCCATAAGGTAAAAGACACTTCCCGTCACCATAGCACTGAGTGCATAAGATGTGATGGTCGTGGCAATGACGGCATCGGGGCTGTCTTCGCCAACAATGTCAGTGATCGTCAAGGCCATGCTGTGGAAGAAGGGCACAACCTCGATCAACTCGGACCCGATTCCGCCTTTAAAGATACTTCCGCTTGAGAAGACCAGTTGCGACACGATTGTGCTAACGTAAAAGATGGAGATACCGGCAGCTCCAAGATGGGCGAAAATTGGGTTTCCCAGAGGAAACAAGATCATGCCTAAATGAGAGATTAGCCACATTTTGCGATATAATGGAGACTCTTGCACAGCACCTACCATAAGAAAGAGCATCGAGGATGTTGAGGAGCAAACCAACAACGACAGCAGGCAAGCATGCGATGGGCGCCACGACCAGGTTCTCCCAGAGGCGTCTGCGATCCCACCACTTGATATGTGTGACAGATTGGTACGTCTTCTTGATCTTGTTCTTGACAACAAAAGTAGGACTTCCCGTGGATCCGTCCTGTCGCCGGCCTAAGATGCCCAAGATACGTCTCCGCACCGTATTCTTCTGGCCCTCCAGATCATACCCCGACCGATCGCCAGACCCATTTACGGCAACAGAGCCTCCCAGGAGAGGCGTTGACTCTGTCGGCGCTTGTGATGTAGCCGTACCTGATTCTCCAGAAGGACCGTCCGCAGCCGACGACAGCCGTATTTTGGGGCGCGTAGTGCTGCCGCCTACAATGGAAGGCCAGGCCTCATCGCCTTCTTCGTCTCCATCCGAAAACACTGCATTGCTGTCGCTGCGTTCACGCCCACTGGCACCTTGTATGCGGTATATACGTCCCCGATATGCGCCATTTCCACTTCCGTGTCCATTTCCAGATTCGTGTTGGTCCTCTGGTTGCTGCTGCTGCGGTTGCTCTTCCTGTTGTTGCTGAACTTCTGTGGAGGTGGCTCCGCTAGGCGTATGTGGCGGCGAGCGCCGCAATGCTCGTGTGAGTAAGGAGGGGCTCTCGCCGAAAGCGGCAGTATCGTCAGAGTCGCCGCTGCCCAGCTCTCTGTCTTCCTCGGAGGTTGGCGACGGTTCGGGTTCGGACGTCTCTTCGATGGGCTCGGGTCCCCAGCCAGTACTCGGGGCTGTCGTCGGCGAGTCGATCGAGTGGTAATCGTCGCCGTCAAGGTCTGACGAAAACGTTGTGCGGAAGGAGAGCGAGCGGTTGCGGGCGAGAATCGTCGAGTTTCGGCGCTCAGTCTCGTCGGCGAGCTGGTAAGTGGCCAACTCGGCTGTATCCTCGCGGACGGATCGTGCTTGTTGCTGGCTGCTGACAGGAGCTGTACAAAGAAAGAGTTAGAAAATAATTTGTGCGCACGGCTCTTGCTGAAGCTGCCTACCTAGGTTATCTCGTTGTGCCGGGTTGATAAAAGAGCGGATGGGCTCCCGGTGGCTCGTGGAAGCTATGGACGAAGAAAGCCGGCTTGCGTCGGCGTTCTGGTGTTGGTGCTGGTGGGAACGGCCGTCTTGGCTGTGGTACACCTCTCGCGGCGCGGCCATTGAGCTGATAGAGCAGTGCCGGCCGCGGCTGTCGTGGATGCTGGCGCTATCCTCTGAGGTGACGGACCCGGCTCGCCGGCGGGCCCATGACGTAAAGGCAAACGCCGTCGGGGGTGTGTAGGACATGGTGATCTGTGTGTGTGTGCTTTCTATTTCGTTTTGAATCGTTGTTTCGTCGTCGAAATTGCCGGATGCTTCTTGCCCACTGCTGAGCTGCACACCGGTTTACGACAACAGCATGCTGCAGATGAAGAAGTCGGGAGGAAGGCAAAGAAGAAAGAGAAGAGAAGTCGAGTCGAATGAATGTCGAGACGGAAACGTAGACCGAGGGGCCTTTCAAATCTGGGGCAGCCAAAGGAAGAGCGAGAAAAAAGTGGCGTCGATGGGGCAGGCTACTTCAGTCTAGTCTGTTGCAGCCCAGTGATAAAGAGAATAAATAAATAATAAAGAATAATTTCAAGAAGAACGGCCGCGCAGTTCTTCAGAAAAAGTACCCAGGCTGCAGGTTGTTTCGTTGCGGAAACTGGAGATGGGATGTTGTTGGAAATTTGGTGATGACGACAAAGCTTTGAAAGTGCAGAAAAAAAAGTCGCCAACAAAAGACCAAGAAAGACTTGTGCAAAGGACGCAAGACGGTCCAAGCCCCTTGCTGTCAGTGAACAAGGAAAATAGACTAGGGAGTGTAGCTTCGTCCGCTGCAAGCCAAGGGGATCGACGATGCTGTTGTAGCGAGGACTAAGGTAGAAGAGAGAAAAGAGAACGAGGGTGAGAGAGAAGTGGACTTGGGCAACGGGACTAGCGAGCATTGGAGCTGCCGTGATAGGTTTTTTCGGTTCTTTTTCGCTCCTTCCCTCTTTCAATCTTGCGTTGTTATCTATTGGCCTAGGCTAGCGCTTTCCCTTTGGTAATGGCCTTTATGAACGGAAACTGGCTACGCTCGAGACACAGAATCGTCGAGACTTTTAGGATGGTTTAGAGAAGGAACTAACGGCCTTTAAGAACGTGCCGGGAAGCTGCGAAAGGCTGAAAGATCAACACGTGCGGGAAAGATTGACAGGAGGTGCCATTACGTGACGAGAACAGAAAGAACAATACAACAAGCAGTTGCCATTACCTATTTCGAGGATTCACAGTCACCATCAGCACGGGAACAAGTGAGGAAAGAACGATGGCAACACAGAGGAGAGATCGAACGTCAAGGTCTAGAACCACACAAGACGAAATAGGAAAGAAGAGGTCGATTGCCTTGGCTGCAGGCGGAACAGGGAAAAAGTGGATGATGCAATGGCCTGCAGATGTACAGTGTGAGGGCAGTTGCAGAGGGCTGGAATGAGCTCTGAGAAGCATCCGGACAATCTACCCTGTGACAATGGCGCCTTTTGTGCAACAAATGGTTCGAATTCACGACATTTGGAGGCGATTGTGTCTGTATGAGCTATGCATGATCTCGTGCATTTTACAATGTAATATCTCGACGACTTTTCAGGGCTCAATTGCGTTTTTAGTCCGTGTCTATCATTGTCTACAGTAGAAGACACCTTCGTGGCCATTGAAAAGGCTGCATAAAAACAGAAAAACTCAACGCCGCACTGTAGCATGCACGGTCCAGGAAGGCTGTCTGCAGCAACGTCCAGTTGCCACAGGGGCTGCAACAACGGAAAAGCTTTATTGGCCATGTGGCCGCGCAAAACAAAACATGAAAAAAACGGGCCATGTCAGGCCATGCAGGCCATGCAGGCCATGCAGGTGGCTGTCTCAGTTCTCACTTCTCAGTCCAAAAAGTAATAGGTCGAGTACGCCCTGATGCCCATGCTGGCCATACATTTTTCTTCTTGCAGCTCCAGTCGAATTTTGTTTTGATTTCAGTCTCGTCAATGGCGAATGCCGTGTCGAGATTAATACCAGCAACTGCAGGTGATCGCCTCGTGGGCTGCAGAGACTTTTCAGTGGACGGCTGTGCCATACGTGGGATGTAATACAATGTACAGACAGTTTATATTGTAAAATCGCCTAATACCCGTACGATGTTGCATAAAGTTTCTTCAGCGCCCTTGTCCAGTCCATGTTATGTCTTCCACGGACCCCCACGGAGCCGTTCCTCAAACACTCTCCGCGTCTCGGCTTAGACTTCTGTCGGCATAGGATATAATATCCTGCCACATGCTGTTCATATATGCTCCAGGCCCTACAGCTTCCCCTCGCGTGGCGAACATTCGAGGATGTATTGCATCTGCATTGGCGAATAGGAACCAAAGCCTGACACGCTCGTGATGATGAGTCTATGTTCACGGACAGAGAAAGTAAGCACTGCTCGCGGCAGGATGCTTTGTGTCCTGCGGGGTATCGGGGCAAAAGGTCCTTGGCAGTCGTATTGCAGTCCATGTCGGTTTTTCAATGGAGGGTGAAAGCAACTCATCACAACGACCAGTCTCCTGCACAGCCTCGTGACAATAGCCTCCGCACTCGGCGTGATGAGAGAGCCTGTGCTTGTAGCATCCGGACGCGGCTCGAAGCTGTGCTGCTGCAATGCTGCCCTGCCAGTCTATTTGTCAATGTCTGCCCATCAGATGTCCTATCGTGGTATGAATGACACGGATCAATGTAAAATGTTTACCAAATACGAACACAAAGAGAAATACATACGTCTTTGTGGTGTGTCGGCTTGCTATACCACCAGCTAGCAGTACTTGTACAAAGGTCGTTCATCCCAGCTTCTGGAGGTAGCCCTGGGCAATGAGACGTTCGACATCGCCTTGCCGGACATAAAACTGGCTGTTTCTGCTCAGCGTGATGGATCTGCGGATTTCAGTAGGGTTGGTCACGCAAAATAAAGTTAAACAAGCCAGTATAACCCACCCGTATTCCGTCTGGATCTCGCCCGCGTCCTTGAGCACGCGCACATCGATAAACAGGTCCCGTGGCGGCTCCAGGCTGCCCGTCAGGTCAATGTCGGTCCACTGGCCCTTGTACGCCGCCAGCAGGTCCGAGTATTGCCGGACGTAATCTTCCTCTTGCGGGCTCAAGCTGCTGCTTCCCTCGGAGGGTGGGTTGTCACCACCAGAGCTGTTGCCGCCGGTCTGGCCCGCGACTTGCTGCACCGAAAGGTCAACCACGTCAGACCCCTTCCACACGAGCTCCTCGAGCTTGTCGGTTCGCGTGCGGTGGTAGGCGAGCAAACACCGCTTGTTGCGGCGCATGGCGAGGTGGTCTACCAGAAGCGCGCAGGCCGTGGCCTGTTCGGTGGCCGGGTCAAAGGCGCCCTGGAAGGGTTCGAGGAGGTGGGCGACATCCTTGTCGAGGTCGCGGACTTCGCGGGTGACGGCGCGGACAATTTCGGTCTGGTAGGGCGGGAGGTGCGCAAGATTCTGTGTGCGCTTTGCATGCTGGACCTGGGGCAGGGGGAGAAATGTCAACAAGAAGCTCGATAAGACACAGACAAGCATGTGGTTGACTTACCAGCTTGTTACCCAGGTCTCCGTACATGATTGCGGTTAGAAGGCCAAAAACTGGGAGAAGTGGTTTTTTTTGAGAGTCAAAAGGCCCAATTGGCAAATCCGAGTATGGTTGTTACGTTCGTGTGCTTCGTGTATGTCGTCGTTGCAAAGTAAATAGTTGTACACGATCGTCAAATGCAAGTGGTACCGAGATGTCAAAGTCGCGTCGCGGGCAGCCAATACGCGACCAGTATAATTCAGCACGGCGTAAGGTCCCACACTGGGCGCGGGCGCCAACAGGTGAATTTTGTGCCGCCAACATTCGCATAAACGACGCCAAAAAGGAACGCCAGAGGAACAAGGGATGCCAAATGGACAGCGCCCAGTAACCCCACCATTTCTGCCCGCTTCTCCAAAATCTCTGTCTGGGCATCAGCGCCTAAAGGTTGACTCAACGGCCAAGAAATGTGCGACATTCAACCTCAACCAAACCAAACACATCTGAATCACATCAAGTTGGGACAGTGTTTATGTAGGCAATATGAGCCTTGTCTATGCATTTTTTAAATCTTTTTTACGTATTTGGGGGGGCGTGCAATGTCTTCATATCATCCACACATAAACAAGAAAACAACATGTCAAACGTCTCTCATGTTTTTCTTACTGTCAAGTTCCCAGGATATGTCCATATTTTTTTTATCGTCCATCCAAACCCGTGCACAACAAACATGAGCAAATCAAACGGCATCTCAAATAGAGACCCGCTTACAGCTTCTGCATGGCAACAACGTCGGACGACTGGACGTAGTCCTCGAACTCGGCAATGGTGTCCTGGAGGTCGTCCAGCGAGACCTTCTCGTCCTCGATGACCAGGTTGATCTGCAGCTTCTTGATGCCGAAGCCGACAGCGACCAGCTTGGACAGACCCCAGACCAGACCGTCCTGCTCGATGCTGCGGACAGACTCCTCGAGAGCCTTCATGTCGGTCTCGTCGTCTATGTTCGTTAGTATAAAGCATGTCGCAACAGTGGAGTGTGGAATGTGACCTACCCCAAGGCTTGACGTCCAGGGTGACGACCGACTTGGCAGCCGGCTTGACCTTGCCCTCCTTCTTCTTGCGGTACTCAGCCAGGCGCTCTTCCCGGATACGGACGGCCTCGGCATCCTCCTCCTCGTCGTCGCTACCGAACAGATCGACATCGTCATCGTCCTCCTCGGCGGCGGCAGCGGGGGCCTTGGCGGGGTTGATGGTGACCTCGGCGACCTCAGGGCCGTAGGCGGTGTAGGGCTTGGAGGCGTCGCCAGACAGGGTCGCGAACTCGTCCTCGTACGAGGCGATGTGCTTGTACCACCGGGCGGCGTTGGGGTACTTGGCGGCGGCCGGGGCCTCCTTCAGGGCCTTGAAGACAGCAACATCGGCCTGGGTGGCGGAGTGGCTGTGACGGTTAGTTACCGCACGACAAATAAAGAGAAAAAAAAAAAGGGAAAAGATGGCGGGCAAATATGGATAGATCAAGATCAAATATCGAGATCAAAGAAACGGATCAGAGACGCAGTTTCCTGCAATAGATGTGTCTACATGTGGAGGTCTTGAGGCTCCTCAGAAACACGGACCAATTGTTCTCATCATGTTGTTTCGGGGGAGAAGGTTGTCGAGGGACGGAAGGGAAGAGCTTTGCGAGTATATGTGAAGGCCGAAAAGCCAGAGTTGCAACTTACCCGACAATGTACGACCGGGTGGTCAGGAAAGAGTTGAGCACTGCGAGTTTGTCGGTCAGCGTTGAACAGCCCAGGCCGCCAGCGAAGAAACCGAGCGGCGCATGAGAAGCAACGAACGCGAAGCAGACGCGAAAAAGGCAGAAAAGAAAGTAAAGCAGAAGAGAGAGAAATGAAGCAAAAAAAAGCAAACGAGTCGTAGATCAAGAATGCAGACGATGCGGCAAAACAGCGCAGAACATACCAGCAAGGCCGGCGTCGGTGAGCAGATCCGTGAAACCCATGGTGGCTGGAAAAGAAGAAGAGGTTGAAAACTTGGTCGAGAAGAAGAAGAGGAAGAGGAAAGAAATAAGAAACGAAGTCGAAGCGAAAGGAGGGAAATCAGCAAAAGGGGGGAAATTGGAAATTGGCAGCTTGGGTCAAAAAATTTCAAGGGGAGGAGGCTGGAGATGGCAGGAATAGGAAATGTTTGGTGGGGTGGGAGCAGGAAGGAGACAAGGTGCGGGCGCCTGAGGTGGGACGCAGGGCCTTTTGGGACGAAATTGATTTTTTTTTTTTTCTTTCATTGTCCCGCTCGCAATCCTAGTCGTTCGCTCCTTCTCTCTCTCGCCGTATTCACCAGAACAACGTGCTGTCTCCTGCCACTCCTGGCGGTTTGGCCACCGTCGCGGCCTAGGCTGTAAAAAAAAAATTAAGCGGGCCTCATTGGCGGGGCAGGAACGGGCAATATTGTAGTATGCCCTATATCTAGCTACAGGGGCTGTTTTTTGGTCCAAAGCATCCCTGTATCTGAATATCTGGCTAACGGTGCCTCAAGTGGGCTCGCTGTGGACTCGGTGACTATTGTCCAAGGAAGGTGGCGAGGGTGGGGACAACAGTCACAGTGGGCTGGCTGCCCGATAAGGGATAAGGCCTGGAAGCTTCACTGTAGCTCCCCGAAGATGCTCGAAGTCGCTGGTGGCGACCAGTAAGCCAACATCGACAACAAAGCTCCTGATGCCCGTGATTATATCTCGACATTGTCGTGGGATTGCGGGAGACATTCTTGGAAGTTGATTTTCTAATCCGACAAACCTTTTTTTTAATTCATTCTCGTCACTCTCAATCCTGTCTAGGACATCCTCAGACTGAGTCACATGAAAACGAATAAAAACAATCACTAACACAACAATGCTTGCACGAAAGCAATTGCTTGCCAGTTCGACACGGCGGCAACTACTCCGATATGCAGCAGCCAAGACGGGCAATGCCCCGAGCACAGGTTTGCGGGCAGGCCGTCTGGCAGCCGTAAACACAGCCCTGCCCAGCTTCACATCACCAACATCACAACATCTGCCGTTCCTGCCGATCGGGGCCACTCGATCTTATGCCAATGGCCGGCCACATCCGCCCGGCGGCACACACCGCATGGACATGAGCGGCGGCGAGGAGGAGAAGCCGGCACTCGAGCAGTTTGGCATTGACCTGACCGCCCGTGCCCGCGACGGCAAGCTCGATCCTGTGATTGGCCGTGACGAAGAGATTCAGCGGACCATCCAGGTTCTGTCTCGACGCACAAAGAACAACCCGGTCCTGATCGGCAAGGCCGGTACGGGCAAGACGGCCATTCTGGAAGGTCTGGCCTTGCGCATTGTTCGCGGCGATGTGCCCGAGAGCATCAAGAAGAAGCGAGTTGTCAGCCTGGATCTAGGTTCTCTGATTGCTGGCGCCAAATTCCGCGGCGACTTCGAGGAGCGCCTTAAGAAAGTTCTGACAGAGGTCGAGCAGGCCAATGGCGAGGTAATCCTGTTCATTGACGAGCTGCACACGCTGCTGGGTCTCGGCAAGGCCGAGGGCTCGATTGACGCCTCGAACTTGCTCAAGCCGGCGCTGTCTCGCGGCGAACTCCAATGCTGCGGTGCCACGACGCTCAACGAATACCGCCTGATTGAAAAGGACGTAGCGCTCGCCCGCCGGTTCCAGCCCATTCTCGTCAATGAGCCGACCGTCGAAGACACCATCAGCATCCTCCGTGGCATCAAGGAGAAATACGAAGTGCACCATGGTGTGCGAATTACAGACGGCGCCCTCGTCGCTGCGGCCACCCTCTCGAACCGCTACATCACCGAACGCTTCCTGCCCGACAAGGCCATTGACCTCATGGACGAGGCCGCCAGCTCGCTGCGCCTCCAGCAGGAAAGCAAGCCCGAAGACATTATGCGCCTCGACCAGAAGATTATGACCATCCAGATTGAGCTCGAGAGTCTGCGCAAGGAAACCGATATTGCCAGCCGCGAGCGCCGCGAGAAGCTCGAGTCGGACCTCAAATCCTACCAAGACGAGGCCGCCAAGCTCACTGAGCGCTGGCAAAAGGAGCGCGAGGAAATTGACAGCATCAAGCAGGCCCAGAGCGAACTTGACCGCGCCCGCATGGACCTCGAGCGTGCCCAGCGCGACGGCAACTTTGGCCGTGCGTCGGAGCTGCGGTTCGGCATCATCCCGTCGCTTGAGCAGAAGGTCGGTAGCGACAAACAGGGCAAGAACGTCGGCGCTCGCGAGACGTCAGGAACTGAAGACAGTGCCGGTGGCAGCAGCACCCTCATCCACGACTCGGTTACAGCCGATGATATCGCCGCTGTCGTCTCGCGCATCACCAGCATCCCCGTCGCCAAACTGACTTCGGGCCATATTGAGAAGCTCGTGCACATGGAAGACACTCTGCGGCAGTCGGTGCGTGGCCAAGACGAGGCTCTCAAGGCTGTCGCCGATGCAGTCCGTCTGCAGCGTGCCGGCCTCTCTGGCGACAACCGTCCTCTGGCGTCCTTCTTCTTCCTCGGTCCCACGGGTGTCGGCAAGACGGAACTCTGCAAGAAGCTTGCCGGCTTCCTGTTCTCTACCGAGTCTGCCGTTGTCCGCTTCGACATGAGCGAGTTCCAGGAGAAGCACACCATCTCGCGCCTCATCGGCGCGCCCTCGGGCTACGTTGGCTACGACGACGCCGGCCAGCTGACCGAAGCTGTGCGCCGCAAGCCGTATGCTGTCCTGCTTCTCGACGAGTTCGAAAAGGCGCACAGGGATATCTCGGCCCTTCTCCTCCAGGTCCTCGATGAGGGCTACCTGACAGACGCCCAGGGCCACCGCGTCGACTTCCGCAACACCATCATCGTCCTCACTTCCAACCTGGGCGCCGACATCCTCGTCGGCAACGACCCAATCCACCCCTACGCCGAGTCTGAGGACGGCACCGTCGACCCGAGCGTCTGCGACGCCGTCATGGATGTGGTCGCCTCCCAGTACCCGCCCGAATTCCTGAACCGCATCGACTCATTCATCCTCTTCAAGCGACTCTCTCGCTCCGCCCTGCGGGACATTGTCGACATTCGCCTGCGCGAGCTGCAGGGCCGCCTCGTCGACCGCCGCATCACGCTCGACGTCACCATGCCCGCCCGCGACTGGCTCGCCGAAAGGGGCTACGACCCCAAGTTTGGTGCCCGCCCGCTCAACCGCCTCATCACCACCGAGATCAGCAACAACCTGGCCGACAAGATTATTCGTGGCGGCGTGCGCACCGGCGACGTGGCCACCGTCTCTGTCAAGGAGGACGGCTCCGGCCTCGATGTCGTGACATCGGCGCCAAACAAAGACAGCGCGGACGGCACGGCAGCAGCCGACGATTCGCCGGCCGCCGAGTCAACCTAAAAATGACCCACTCGGGGCATACAACACATTTGCATTTACATTGGAGCAAGACAAAGGATTTAACACTGATATCATGGGATTTGGGAAGGTCGTTAAAAAGATTGGATAATCTTGGGGTGTTTCTGGTCACTGCATTTTTTTTTATTCACGCTGCAAAGCATTGTTTTTTTCTTCTCATTTTTGCATATACATACAAAACATAAACACCACTTTCTGTACCATAGTTGTGCGAGTTTATCAATCTTAACTCCGTTACATATGAACAACACTCGCCATAAGGTGTTATCCGACGGTGAAAATAAAAATAAAGCATCGACGCTATTAAAGAACGCTACAGGAATATTGCATATATTTTTGGCACATTGAAGAATGTAATACATATAAACTTTTTGATAGATATATTTATTTTGGAAATAAAACACGCCCGTGCTATTCGATAACAGGAGTTTACATATTGGGGGAAATATTCTTGTAGGTTGTTTTTTTGGTGATGCTTGTGTGCAAAGAGAGAAACGAGTAAACTTGAGGGGCGCGAAGATTGACAGAAAAAAAGGATTGTGAGTAGAGATGTGAGAGATGAGAATGAATGACGCGAGACCCCCATGTAAAATAATAAACGCGGAAATACCATCAAGAAACAGTAGAAATCAGTTTGAGGTTTAAAAGAAAACACAACAAAAAATCTTGAAATAGTAATAAATGGGAAAAAAGGATAATGGACAAAAAATAAAATAAAAAAAGAACCGAGGAAAAAGAAGAGGAAAGGGGAAAGAAAAATAGCGCCCGGGATGATAAAAAAAAAGTTAAAAGGTGAGACGGATTAAAAAACAGGCATAAAATCACCTTGCAAAAAATAGTCTTTCTCTCTTTTTTCCTTCAAAAGAGGCCCAAACCCTTCCTTTCCCATTCTGCCCTCGGCCTGCCCACGGTCTTTCAGTGATTCGGTCTTTCGCTCTTCTCAATCTCAATCTCAGGTGGATAAACACTCTACTTTCATAACCCCCTTTCTTCTCTCACACACGCTCGCGTCTGTCTTGCAAGTTCTCAGGTCTCAAGTCGGATTCATGGATTCATGGTTTCGTGGGGAAAGATGCTGCCAAAAGGTTGCCAACTGTGTTTACTGGCTAGCCTGGCTCTTCTTCAGGGCACCCGAAAGCCAATCCAGACCCTCGTACAGACCGTCACCGGAGGTAGCGCACGTCGACTGGATGAACTATAAAGGAAGGAGTGTTAATAGACTGCACTTGCAAGATCATAAATTGTAGGTTGGAGTGAGCTTACCCATTGGCGTTGCCGCATGCTGTGGAGGCCGAGCTTGTCTGTGATCTCGGCAGCGTTCATGGCGTTCTAGAAGAGCGTAGTTAGTATCGCATAGACCTCATGGCGGGGAAAGTGCTAGACTGGAATTGGCATTTGGTGTGAAAGGCTGTAGGCCCCAAGCAAGGGATGCTCCAAAAATGTCCCACCAAAAACGGGAGACAATAAGGGCGTCTCAAGACAAAGAAGCCAGCCCACACGCGACAAAAGCGTCGATACCAAACACCAAAACAGCTAGGTAAAGCAAAAAGCAGAAAATAAAGGACAGGGTGTACGTACGGGCAGATCCTGCTTGTTGGCGAAGATCAGGAGGACGGCGTTGCGGAGCTCGTCCTCGTTCAGCATGCGCTGCAGCTCCTCGCGGGCCTCAATGATACGGTCGCGATCGTTGGAATCGACGACGAAGATGATGCCCTGGGTGTTCTGGAAGTAGTGTCTCCACAGGGGGCGGATCTTGTCCTGTCCTCCGACATCCCACACGGTGAACTGAATGTTGCCGTACTCGACAGTCTCGACGTTGAAGCCTGTGGGGATGGTATTAGTCCGGGTTCCGGATTCCTCTCAAATTATAAATGCAGTCTCTGCTGGCACGTACCGATAGTGGGAATCGTCGTGACAATCTCGCCGAGCTTGAGCTTGTACAGGATGGTGGTCTTTCCGGCAGCGTCAAGACCGACCATCAGAATACGCATTTCCTTCTTGCCGAGGAAAGAGGCGAAGATCCGGGAGAAGTTCAGACCCATGTTTGCGGTTTGGATGTACTGAGTGATTCGGAAAAGAAATAGAGAAAAGGAGAGGGGTGAGCGAGATCGACGACGGAATACGAACGACTGATCTGGATAATAGCCAAACAAGGCACGAGTTAGCAAAGCTGTTCGGTAATTGCGGATTAAAGTGAGCTGTGCACTGCGAAATGCCAATGACACCGATCACGAGACCAAGAAGCTGAGCAAATTTAGGAGGCAAGAAAGATAGGCAGATAGGGGGGCGGCTTTGCCCGGCGTGGGGTATGATTTGGGGAAAAGTGCGAGTGAGTGAGGATTGAGTGGGTGGGATGTGGTAGATGGGAAAGGGAAAAGGCGGGATGATGTAGGTATGGCGCGAGCAAGCCGATACTCTCCTGACCACTCTTGTCAAGCGTCAGCGCCGACCTCATATAGGGGGCTAGCAAGGCATCGTCAGGCCGACAATGTTGCAAAAGGACAGATATCTTGACAACGCAAAGATGCAGTGTGTCAAGCCATCATTGCCTCAAACATCGCCTGCCTGATGACAGATGAGAGATCAGTTGCAGGTAGCACAAAAACAAGGGGGGTTGGTTGGTGACAATGACGATGAGGGAACGAGGGGTTCTGGATTCGGCAGGTTGTACTCCATCGCCTGTGTCTGGATCTGCCTTGTCTGCCTCTTGTCTCCTGTCCTGGTCGATGTCTGCTGTGCAGGTATGCTTGGCATGGAATCCGCTCCAGGCTCCGAGATAAAAACACGATGTGAACACCGTATCATAGGGGATGTAGAGCCTCGATGCCAGGAAGCACGGGGCAGGCGGTCTTTGCGATGCCGGTTCCCGTTTTGACGGATGCCTAGGGACTAGATGTCCATGGTTGCCAGGGTTCTCCAGCCGATCGAGGCGAGGGCACGCGCCCAGTATCCCGCATAAAAAGACACGGGGCGGCGCAACTAGAGGCAAAAACGGGTTGCGAAAACTGGCGGCTTGATCCGATGACGGGCAGTAAGACGGTTATCCAGCAAACAGGGGCTGGGCAAGGCAGCTCCAGACAAGAGGCAGATCACAGCAACAGCACAGCCAGTTCCATGCCAAAGGGTGTAGGGCTGAGGTGCAGAGGGTAGAAAAGTAGGCAATTTGGGAAACACGATGTCCAAAACGACTGGACAACACGACAGCCAGGAAACGAGGCGACGATATTTCTAGGGGGTTGACATTGACAAAAGGTGCGGGCCGGTTGAACAACGGCCGTTGTGGTCTCGATCGGGGTCTCGATGGGATAAATCGCAGTGCAAAAGCACAAAAAACAGTGAAAAGGGTGCTCACCTCGAGGATGGATGCGGGATTCGTGGTTGTAGAAACGGTGGTGGGTGGAGGTGATTCCGGTGGTAGAGAGGAAGTAGGAGAGAAGAGGGAGAGTTTAGTTGGGGGAGGAATAACTGGGTGATTTCGCGATGTGGCCAAAAGTGGGATTTGTCGGTGTGTGGACTGTGCGGACTGTGCGAGCGAGGGAAGGAGGGACTGGGGACGAAAAAAAGAGAAAGGGAAGGGGCGGAAAAGGGGGAAGGCCCTTGGGGAGGGGGGGTAAAAAATGAGACCCAGTGCACTAAAGGAGGCTGAGAGGCTGGGAGACAGGCGCTGATGAGGAGGACCTGAGGAGGACCTGATGAGGACAGACCAGGTAAGATTGTGCTACTGATACGGGATCATTACTACTACACAACTGCCACTGGTTTCGTGTTGATAGGACTTTTCGCTTTTCGCCTCCCCCCTTTTGTAGGCCAATTTGTGCGGGTCGCTCTTGCCTTGGTCTTTGGCTGAGGTTTGCCTGCAGCCGCAGGCAGCCTAGGACCGTGCGTGAGACGCTCAAAAAAATTCAGAGCCTGGTGGACAAGGCAGGAAGTCTCCAAGTGTCCTCTTGTCTTCAACAGGCTGGGGGCAAGTGTAACGAGGGGGCTGGTTGGGCGCTCCTTCCTCGAGGATGACAGGTGCTTGTGTCTTCTTCTTGACACAAGCGCTGTAGCTTTCGCGTCTGGGGGCGAAAGAGGGTCTTTGCAGGGAGAGATACAGGAGGGCCCGCCGAGCGAGACGCGTAGATACATCTAGCACAGTGGCACGAGTGGGTATGATAGTGGGGTTTGCAAAGGGGCAGTTCGGAACTGGGGTCCAGTTTAACACGGATCATTCGTCGGGCCGCGTCTTCTGGAAGGTCTGTCGCAACTGAGAGAGACAGAGAGAGAGAAGTGACGAATGATTTCACGTGCTCGTCTCGTCTTTGGGAGAGGGTACGGAGATCGAGGAAGGACCCACTGTAATTGGCTCTCCCGGTAGGTCAGCTCCAGGCCTTGCTTGCACCTGTTTTAGCACACGCTCCAGCGCGATCCCATTTGCTAGGGCGGGTCTCCCAATCGCGAACTGGCAAGCTGTCTCCTTTCTGGGCCCCTTTCTCAGGAACGACACGTAAAAAGAAAGGGGCCGTTTTGCACGATTCTCGATTCCACCTCTTTGACCACACGCGATCATCGACGACATCAGGCATCACGGCGCAGCATCAGGCGGAGTTCTAACGATTCTTTTCCTTTGACCTTTTCGGTTCTTTTCGATTCTCGACACTCTTTACTCCCTTTTCGACTCTTCCCTTTCTTTCTCCTCCCAAAATGGTCCGCCTTCTTTTTGGCCTGATGGCCGCCGGCGCGGCTCTGATCCAGACCGTCGCTGCCCACAACATCCAGCTGCCGGCCCACGGCCGCGAGTGCTTCTTCGAGGAGCTGCACAAGGACGACAAGATGACCGTGACCTACCAGGTCGGCGACCGCGAGTTTGGCGGCGCAGGCAACCTGGACATTGATTTTTGGGTGCGTTCCCCTGGAAGCTGGAAATAGAAGCTTGACAGATTGAATGCTGCGGCGACAGTGCTAACCCCCTGCCTCCCGACAGATCACCAACCCGCCTGGCCAGTACGAGACGCTGCAAAAGTCGACATCCAACGGCGACTTTACCTTCACCGCCCACCACGACGGCAAGTACATGTACTGCTTTAGCAACGAGCACTGGGGTGCGTCGAGCAAGGAGGTGTCGTTCAACGTGCACGGAATAGTATACGTGTCGGATGCGGACGGCCCCAAGGACCCGCTGGAGGCGGAGGCGCAGAAGCTGTCCGAGATGCTGGCACAGGTCAAGGACGAGCAGTCGTACATTGTTGTGCGTGAGCGGACGCACCGCAACACGGCCGAGAGCACGAACGCGCGTGTCAAGTGGTGGAACCTGTTTGTGATCACCGTGGTTGTGGGCGAGTCGATCTTCCAGGTGTGGTGGCTGCGGCGGTTCTTTGAGGTCAAGCGGGTGATCTAAGCGGGCGGCGAAAGCTTCCCTAGATCGGACAGAATTGCTTGGCTTCTGGGATCGAAGAAACAACGGACGACTGTGGCAGAGACAGCTTCCAGTGAGGACGCCAATGAGAGAACGACGTCAACAAAAGGAGAGAGACGGGAACGAAACGAATACGGACACGCCTAAGCTGTCCTTTAATCATTAACCACCAAAAATACTCCACGAACAACATGAAGCGAGTTTTTATCTTGTGTTCTTATACACATTATCATACTACGCAGGTCCTCTGCTGGGAATTTATCTAGCATACTGCTATTCCATTATGTATAGTTATTTTTTTGTTAGAATATGGGTCGAGGAAAAAATATCGAATTCTTTACAACCACATTATTTATCGTATCAAACACGTCTGTCACCATTGTCGGGTTGTATGATTTGAAAGGCATATATTTAATTAGCGACAAAGCAAGAAATAAATTTAAAAGCATAACGTGCTAAGCCCGTGAAAACGTGAAAACCAAAACGCCATTGTCCATGCCCGATATGAAAAGACAAGAAACAAAAGCCAAACCATCCCGGCATCTCATCTCTAGCAGAACAAAAACAAATGCAGAACTCTAAAACGAAAACTCAAACGTACGGCGTACACGCGAACATTATCTCGTTATAAACAAAAATGACGCCACCTTTTTATACAACTTGGCCATCACACTTTATGACGCCGGGTTGAGATCACTCTCGGGTTTGTTGTAGTCCTCATTGGCGTGGCTCTCAACGGGCAGCTCGACGTTCTTGATCGGGTGGAGGAGCATGGCCGGCAGGCACATGCGGCCCTCGCCACCGCGCATGTTGGAGACAGTCGAGTCGTTGCGGGTGACGTCGGCGTTCGCCTCAAACTCAGCACCGCCGTCGCCGTTGACCTTGAGACCCAGCCAGCGACGGTACAAGTTAGGAGAGAAGCCGGCGTTGTAGTACCAGGTGAGGCCCAGGAAGTTGTGCTCGCGCTGGCCAAAGACGGAGGTGCGCGAACCGCCCGACGCGCCATTGCGGCCGCCGTTGAACACGCTGGCCATGTACTGCGTCGGCCACTCGCGGTCAACGTAGACAGGGTGCGGCACGTAGACTGCCTTGTAACCATGCTGCAGGGCAGCGGTGGCAGGCCACATTTCAGAGAATGCGTGGTGCTTCTTGAAGGCTGTCTCGCGGTGCATAGTGTGCAGCATACGGCGTGACATGCGGGATGCAGTGATGATCTGGGCGCGACGGCGGGGCTTGCCACTCGTCTGGCCAGCTTCCTGTTCAGCAGTCTCGTTGTAGCCAGTAATGTCGTCAGCCAGCAGCCAGGTGGTGCCCTCAGGGTCGAAGATGGGGTTCAGTGTGATCAGATCGGCCTCCTCACCGACACCCCAGGAGTAGCGGTCCTTCTCATACGAGGTGAGGGGTATCGGGTCGTTCTCAGGTTCGAACCAGTCGTTGGGGTCGGCCGGGCGGACGGGGCCCCAGACAGTCTGCTCGCCAGCAACCTTCTTCATGCCAGGGTTGTTGCCACCACCAGGCATGCCACTCCAGATGTTGTCAGGACCAGCAAGGCCAGCCTCCGTCTGGACACGGGCCATCTGGCGGAAGTCTTCCCAGGAACCGTGGACAGAAGGGATGTAGAAGCGCGAGTTGCGCTCCCAGAGACCCTTGCGAGGCTGCTCCTTGGCCCACTTCTCCATCTTGGTGAACAGGTCCAGGTGGTGGCCGGTGTAGCGGATATCCATCTCCCACTGCCAAAAATGCTCGTACTCGGGGTGGTTGTAGGCAAAGTGCTGCATGGCCATCTGGAGACCGCGGTAGACACCGTGAACAGGAAGACCGGGGCCGCGAGTGTACAGATCGTGAATACCCTGGTAGAGGGACAGCATCTGGGTCTCAGTCCAGAGAGTGACGAGACCACGGAACTCGGGCGGGATGACAGAGTCAATCTTGTTCTGGTAGGCCTCATCGTCAGCCCAGATGGGGTACTTGGCATCGTTCTTGACCTGGACCAGAAGGTGAACGTCGTAGCGGGCACCGGAAGCCAGCGACAGCTCAGTGATGAGCGCACGGAGGTTCATGATATCCTCCTCGTGCCATTTGAACTCGTCCCAGCAGCGAATGACAACGGCAGTACGCGTGAGGTTGCCCTGAGGAGGAGGAGGGGGCGTGGCAGCCTTGGCGGGTGCAGCGGGAGCCTTTGAGGGTGTAGCAGGGGCGGAAGGAGTATTGTTCGTAGCGGGCTCAATCTCTTCCGTACTGGTGGTCTCCTCGGCAGTCTCCTCAGCAGGTGCGTCACGGGCTGCGTGGTTGATAGGAGCTGGGGCGCCCGTTTCGGGGATCTTGTCACCAACGTAGAGACCGTTCACAGGAGCATGGCGAGAGTCAGCAGGCTGGAACCGGCGGACGTTGGCATCGTAGCAGCGCTTCTGGACCTTGGCCCAGTCCACCTTGCGGTAGTCGACACGGCTGGCACCACCTTCCCAGACAGAGTCGGCACCCTCCTTCTCGCCGTACTCGCCAACGCCCAGACCACCCGACCGCACCGAATAACCGTAGCCGTAAGGACCGAAGCGACCAAAACGCTCAAAGCAGATATCCTCAGGAAGCGACAGCAGCTCATACGAGCCCATAATGTTCTGGGGGAAACCGTTGGGGCGGCCGTCAAAGTAGCGCAGAGGAGGCACGCTGACGGTGTTTGCGTCGTCGATAAAGCAGGGAGTAATGTGGTCCGGGTCGGTAGCCAAAACGGAGCCCTTGTACTTGTTGAAGGGAGCGCTTGCCGGGATAGGTGCCTTGTTCTCGTCACGTAGAGCGGCGGCGGCAGCTGCAGCAGCGGCATGGAGGTGAACCTTGGGCGCATCGTCGGCGCCGGTACCGGCAGCATCAGCCGAAGTATCGTTGGTAGTCTGGCTGTACGGCAGTTCGTCCTCCTCACGGGGGTACTGCGGCGCATTGTCCTTGAATGGCACGAGGTTGCGAACACCACCATAGTAACGGGTCAGGAAATCAAACGATTCCCATGCGGGAGGTGCTTGAGGGGGCTTGTCGACATGGCCGTTGGCTATCCGGCGGTTCTCGAGCTGGCTGGCGCGGACAAGAGTGACAATGAAAACGATAATGGTCATGATCAGTGCCGTGCACAGATACCGGACGATCTTGTTGGGAAGACGGTAGATATGTGCACGAACAGCAGCTGTTGCTTTGGATGGGCGCAGTCTTCGCTGGGGCGCTTTGGCAAAGGCTGATACGGAGCCGCTGGTGGCGGCGGTGCGTTTTGGGAGCATAATGGTGCTGGAGGTGGCCGTGCCGGAAGACTGTCGTGACGAACCACGGCCGCTGCGTGGCGATGAAGCTGTGCTCTCGGCGTCGTAGTCGTACTCGTCGTCGTCGTCGCTGCCGTCTGACGAGGAGATGTCGTCGTCGGAGTAGCGGCCCTTGCTGGAAGAAGGCGAGGTGACCTTCTCGTAGAGAGGAAGTCCTTGTGATTGTGGGTTCCGCGAACGGAAGATGCCCGTGGGGAGAAGCCCCATGGCGATGTGTGCGAATGTATGGAGAGAGAGAAGTAGAGCGAGGTTGAGGAATGCGGCGTAGAGTCGGCAGCTGGAATGAGGTACGGTATGGCCTGCGATGTGCACGGAAGACCGCAAGATTGCCGCTAGCCGGCACAGGAATGGAGAATGTACAGTGTTGAAGAGAGAGAGGAGAGAAGACGTTAAAAGTGATCAACCCAATGTCGTCAAGTCCAAAGAGCTTCCAAAAAAGTGGCGTCCAAAGACAATAAGCTGGATGCTGTGCACGGGATATGCAAGGCGCAAAAACACAGGCAACGATGATGCAACAAAACGAAACAGACAAAAGATTGTGTCAAAGTGATAAAGTGATAGAAAGAAGAGGAGACGATCGTCTGCTGCAGATATCCGTCAACAACAAAAAGACCGTTGCAAGGAAAGAACAATGAAAGTCCTCGAAAAGAAAGAAAGCCCCTTCAACCTCTCGCCTCGCCCCTTCCCTTTCTTCGCCTGGGCAACTCAACTCCAGTGGAGCGCTATATCGATGTGTGATGGCGGGTGGTTCTTTCCCACTTCTCGGCTTTCTCCTCTCTTCGCCTGCGACTATTTCCCTTTTCTCGTCTTTCTTGGCAGGTTTTTGTTATTAGGTTGTTGTGAGCGGCCCGTTTGATTGGTCAATTTGCCAAGAAACGGGTCCACTTGCTTCTTCTGGGCTAGTTGCTAAAGCAACCGAGCAACGCCATGCGGGCAGTGGGGCCAGTTCAAGCATAAACGGGCTAATCAGGAGGCTCTCTAGCCGTCGTGGTACAAGCGCAGTGCTTGCAAAAGGGGCCAGACCAGATGACAGCAAAAGGGGGGCAGCGATGAACTCAAAAACACATCCAAGCAAATGATGCGATGTGATGCGAGCCTTGCGAAGAAGGTGCGATCAAGACAATTGAGTGCTGCGAAATGGTAAGAGCGAAACTGCTTCTCGTCTCAGAAACTTGCGCATTTTCCCACCATCTTTTCTCCTCTTTTCTCTTTCTCATGTCGCTTCCCCTCCCTCCTATTTTACGCATGCTTTATCAATTTAAACTTGGTCAGCCGAAACCACTCCACAATGCGACCTGCCAACTTGGGCGGGTCTCTGCAAATTGGCGTCTTTTCCTCAAAAAAGGTGTTTGTTAGTGCACGCTTTTCCTGTGAGCAACCTTTCTCCAATACTTTGTAGGCCAAACTTTACCCGCTTCGTTTCATTTGCGCTTCCCGGTTTTGGGCCTCGTGCTCATTAGCCTCGCCGGCAAGGCTGCACTCCTCCCACGATCCTTTTACCCGCCGTCCGTGGTTTGTGGTCTTTGATCTGTGGTTCCGTGGATGGATTTAGATTCTAGATAAGGCGTGCACAGTAAAAGAACAAAAAAAACGTAAATGGAATGCCGAGAAAAGAAGCTCAAGCATAGTGGTTCTAGATCCCATAAGCTGAAGCCTCGTGCCAACATTGGTTGTCAGCATAGAGTCGACGATCACCAGACATGAGCTCACAAGGCTGTGGCGTCAGACAGGAGCATCGGGCCGAGAAGAAAAGGAAAGAAAATGCGACGAGTGAGAATTGACAGCCTTACGAGGTGTGGCGCAACAAGATGAGATGAAACTCACTCGCAGTACGACTTACGATATGGATTTTGACCCTTTTCTAGTATCAAATTGTGATTCTCATATTGTTCTGCTGTTACGTCGTATTTTCTTTGTCTTTTCTTGTCCATATTCAAGGCTGACAAAAAGTGCCATTGATTCCTTATCTCTTTTTTTCGTGGCTTTTCGTGGCTTTTTTCTCGGGTTTATTTCAGCCCCGTTATGCTTTTTTTTTTTTGTGTTCATATATATATATATATATATATATATATTTGAATATGCCCCTTCCCCTGACGTTTCAAAAATCAAGAGAAAAGACCAGAACATATTCGTGATTGTGAGCGGAGAAGAAACAAGGCAATTCCAACGTGGCAGAATGAAAATTATTGATTATGAGCGAAAATATTCACAATGAACGTAGCCAAGCAAATATAAATATGTCTTTTGCTTAAATTTTTTTAATCTGTATAATATTTATTTTCAATAATGTCTCATTCTCCGCAATATTGAGATGGATAGTTTCAACTTCATAAGCGGGATACATGTAGCACTTAATAATGGCGGCAGAAGAAACTAAAATAAAATGTCACAATTCATACCAACCAAAGTATGTCACACAGCTCTATCATGTCACATCGGTATGCGATGTCCGCATCTTATTATTATCCCCATACTCTCACTTCCGTGTCATTTTTCATCCCTTCTCACGGTTCATCACCATCTCACCCATCCTATCTATCTCATCTTGCTATCTTTGCACCTGCATCTCCTTTACTCTGTAGTAAATTTCCATCGTTTTTATGACTTCGGAGCCGACTTACCCTTGACGTCTGACCAAAGGTCAATCCTCCCCTCCATCGCCACGCGTTATTTTTCTCCCACATGTTCTATTTCCTATTCTTTCCTTTATTCGCACAGCATACTTTACTCTGTTGCATTCTCTTACTTCATGTTTGGCTCCGCGCTTCCCCATCCCATGTTTCCTTGTGCTGTCCCCACCTATTGTAGGAGCCCAAGTCGTCCGCCTCCACTCCCGACTTACACGAGAGTGCCTCCACCTTGGACCTCACCGCGTCTCTCACCTCCTTTATCGCAGTTTATTTCCTTTCTTTCCGTTTCAATTTACTCCTACAGCCGCAATCGCAGCTGCTCCTGCATCGGACATGCCCCCATTTAGGTACATCGCATGACTTTTTTATGTGGCCAGTTCTCATTTCACCAGTTTGCTCCTCTCCATAGCAGTCACAGTGCATTTCATGGCGTTTCTCTCACCTCGTGACCTCATAACTGCAGCGGGGCTGCTTCCCGGCGTGACAGTTCGCCGCCAATGGGAGCGAGTGCCGTCAACAACGTACTGTGACAGGAGCTGCGTCTGCATGATCGCACGGCCATTCTGGTAAGAATGAATTGTCCTATTGTATCGAACGCATTGGAAGGAAAGACATTGTGACTAGCTTGGCAGATTGCACCCTTTCTGCCGTTTGCCTGCCCTCTCAGCCTCTGTCTGCCCCGATGTCACAATCTCAAAGAGAACAGGAATATCTGTAATCTTTCACCTTTTCTCACCTGCCCAGCACATTGGTCCAGCCGAGCCACGCCATACTCGCCGCTCTTTGCCCAACAAGGCGAAACGCTGCGCTCGGTATTGACATTTGACGTCGATATTTTGACGTCTTGTCGATCTCTTGTTATTCATAACTTTATGGCCCTCCCTCCCGAGCCTCGTTATCTTTAGTGTCTTGTTTCTAATTGCTAATTACCGTCTTGTGGCCGTCGATTGGCTGCAATATTAATGCAACACTGGGCTGTCCCTTGAGCCCTCTTGTCCTGTCGAGCCTGTGCCATATTCCGAAGTTTTTGCCTTTCTGGGCAGGCAGTGTTGGGCTGAAGTGCCGATCACCACCGCAAAAATACCAAAAATCCTCGCCATCAACCAAAAAGTGGTCGTAGCGTTGGATTTTTGACGTAGTCTGACACTCTGACGTCGTTTTGCACAAAACCCAAAAGAAAGCCAAAAATCCCCGCGTCGGGAATATTTTGGCGCGTTCAACCCCCGCCGAAAACGCCGTACCTTGTTGTCGACATTTACACAACCCATTTTGGTATCCTTTCAGCAAGGGCAACTATCGTACAAAGGACGCAGTGTAGGCGCAGGCTGGAGACTCCAGCTTCAAGATCGCCGATGCTTGAGATAGATTTTCGTCTTGTCCCTGTAACGGCGTCCGTCAAGTACATTACTCGTACAGTAGCAGTCCCACTTGAGTGAAAAAGCCGTCGCTTCTTTAATACTCCTTTATTCGTTGAAAGTTGCCAGTATTACACTTTGTTTCCACAAATAAGGCACTGCTGACCACCACGGGCAAATGAACAGACGCCAATCCTGCGGCTGGAGAGACTCAAGAGGCTCAAGATAGTCCCAAGTAGTCCCAAGTAGTCCAAAAGCTTAAGAGGATTCAAGCTGTGGGCCATTGATTCCATCAACCGTTGATCCTATCCAGATCTTAACTGCTAACGGCCTTGTTTCCTGTTTCATAGCTTTAATACGAGGTCGAGGAGGTGTCGATAACCTGAAGCCAGACTGACATCCTGGTCTTTGGTGTATTTTGTATCTTCATCTTCTCCAGACGTCTATCGCTTAGCGCTTCTGACGTCTGTGCCTCAACCTTATTACAACCCAAGTGCAACGTTGACGGCTCAACGGCTTCATCGTGTTTGCCGCCATTTGTCTCTCCTTGCCCCTCTTCCTCTCTCCACCGATATGCAGCTTACGACTTACAGCCCTCGCAGCCCTAAGTGTCTCCAATGTCTCCAGAATGTGAAAATGTCTCCAGACAAAAGGTAAAGTCCTTGATAATCCCCGGCCTGTACCCTGAAGGCTCGTGTTGCCCATTTCGGTCCGTCTTGATTCCATGCCAAGACGAAATGTAGTCATCCTGGGAACTGCGCCTACTGTTGTCGTCCCTGCTGTTTTTATGAGATTGTCTCGATTGGGCCCTTTGGTATTGTAGCTACTTGTTGCCGTTCTTGTTTCTCGATTCAATCCCACCGACTTGACGACTCTTTACATCGTCGATCAAGACCACTCAGCCCAATCATCTGTCGCCTTTTGTCTTCCTCTTTCTGTTTTCTGACTTGACTTGCCCATTCCCCTGTCTTGTACCTCTCGATATCGGCCACCTGACGCCGAGACCCGCTTTGTCGCTGGGCTTGCATCTGCACGCCCTCGTGCCACACCACGTCTGTCACTCTGCAAACACGCAGACACGATGTTGTGTCTCGCCTGCTCGCTCACCAAGAACACTTCTGCGGTGACCCCCATGTAAGCAATATTGTCGTTGCCCTCCGTCCTGGCCGCTCATACGACCGCAAGACCCGGCACTGCCCTCCGTATACGGAACAGGGTCCCAGACAAGAAGTTCAAAGGGCATCAGCATGAAAGGCTGGGCATATGTCATATGGATGATGTAAGGAGAGGAAATCATTGATTGTCTTGATTTTTATTTTTGAAAGCACACCGCATGTTGTCGATGCAAAAACTTAAAAGGGCAAGACGTCTCCTTCCTCGTCGGTTTGTCAGTTTGCGAGTTTGTGTATTACAACATCACCATCGCTCCTTCCCATGAGGTAACTCATTGCGCAAATTCCTGCCGAGCTCGCATCGCACCTTTCTCAACTTTTGTACAAATTATTCAACATCTTACCATTTTTTGCAATTTCGGTACCACAGTGCCAGTTGCTCTTTCCCCAATAGCTACATTTTTGCTCCGTCTCTTCTTCGCTCTACTTCCTCCCTTCGTTCTTTCCGCCCTCGCTCTCTTACAAGTCACCTGCCAGCGCTTAGCGTCGTTTCCAGCTTCTTGCTGTTCTGGTATTAGTCCACACTCAAGCTCATCCAGGTCCACTGCTCAACCTCGACTTCAAGCTTCTCCTCATGCTCGTCGTCTCTCGACGAATTGACCGTTATCCTCATTCCTAAAGAGCATCCTCGCATCGACCTACACCCTACATTATATCACTATCGTCCTCCACCCCTCATCTCCTCACCTCCTCACTTCCACTTATATCCTCGTCCCAACAAGTCCACCACGCGTCACCACCGCCACTCTGTGCCTCGTCGTCGTTTGCACATCTGAAAAGGGTTCTGTTTCCATTCATCTCTTCATAATAATTCTTATTCTCCGCTCAAATGTGAGACCCCTGTCATCATCTCACCGTCAGCCCTTGTCTTATTTCCCTCCTACTTACCTATTCTTGCCCTACTCGACTCTGGCCTTACCCGTCTCCCCGTACTTTCAAGACACCCTCGACTCTCTAGTCCATCTCACGTACGGGGAACTGTACTAATTCGGCCGCGGCCTCTATAAATCTCCTACTCTCCGGTCTCGATCTTGACCTAGTGTGCCCTGCCTCATTTTCTTTCCATTATTATATACCGACTCTCAGATTCCTCATCCCCCGCAAAGTCAACATGGCGACTCTCACTATGACGTCCACAGATGTCAACCCTATTCAAACCATGTCTACTTCATCTCCGTCCATGTCCCCCTCGACCACTGCGTCAAGACCCTCCATCTCCCCTTCGACGTCACCCTCAACCTCGCTCTCTTCAGTGCCTCTCGCCATCTCCAAGACGAACAGCACAGGCCACGGCTCAACGCCACACCACGGCTCTGCGAAAGGCGACATTTCTCTCAACATGGTCATCCACCAGAACCCGTTCTCGGTCACCCTCGATGCCTGGGCCATGCTCGCCGGCTCGTTGCTGCTTGTGATTAGCATGCACTTTATGCAGCTATCCATGCTCAAGGCCATTATTGTCGCCGTCCCTGTTGCCCTGCTGGTCCGCAACGACTACCTCAACTTTTTGTTGTTGGGCCCTGGAGGCACCCCGGCCACTTTTGTCGGCTACCTTCGTCTACTGTGGTTCCGCATGTTTGCTTTGCGGGACGTCTACCACAGCCCGCCCGAAGCCGATCCCAACCAGGCGCCATCAAGAGGCATTTTGCGCAGTGGCGACAACTCCAAGGGCAAAGAGCTCCCGTACCGCCCGGGCCCCCGGCCGCAGGTGGCCGGCCTCGCCCCGCAACGCCAGCTCGACCAGCAGGCTTCCAACACGTGCTATGCCCAGCTCCGCGCGGCCGTCGAGAACCTGACCCGCGAGCACCCGGACGTTCTGTGCACGGCCACGTCGTGCATCGAGAAGCACGGTTTCGGCCTCTTTGCCCGCCATCCCGTCAATGTCTGGGGCCAAGGCGAGGTCTTCCACATTCACGATTCGGAAAAGTCCATGCACATGAGCCTGCACCCGGACGACATAAAGGAGGTGCTCGACAAGGGCTGGGGCGAGCGGCACCCGCTGGCCTTCTCCGGCTTCTCGGGCTGGATCAAGGCGCCCCTGCCGTCCACCTTTGTCATGATTTACGCGCCGAGGGGTAAGTCCATCCTTCTCTAGTGAATTCAATTTCGTTTACTAACTCCTACAGATGAGAGCGATCTTGCTATCATTGCCCGCATTGTCGAGGCGGCCATCTGGTACACGATGGCACAAAAGATCGAGCTTAAGCTGCCACCTTTTGAGCCCGAGATGCTGTCGTAAAGGCGTTGTGTTTTTCATTTCCATTGTCCTATTGACTTGTGCGAGCTAGTCTGTGCTTTGTTTTGATTCCTTTTGTAACGATATACCATATTGATTGAAACTATGATGACGAAGTGGACGGTTGCGGTCCTGGTTATACGTTGGGTGGTCTAAAAACTCATGGTGGGCGAGGGTTTAAGAACATATATGTATGAAAATATAGCTAAATTTGAAAAAATCATTCAATATTCATATGGAATGAATCAATTTGAGAAATATGGCCTATTTATGCTGACAGATGCATGCTCGATTAGATGCAGGCAGGAATACATAAAAAAGATCAATACAACAAGGAAAGCAACCCCGGCACGCCACAGTTAGTCGTCGTCCTCGTCGCTGCTTCCCTTGCCCTCCTCGTCGTCGCCCTTTTTAGACTTGCGGTACTTTTCCCGCCCTGTCGCTAGCGATGCCTCGACAATGCGCCCGTCAAAGGCTCGTCCGCCCATGAGCCGTACACATGCGGCCGCCGCGTCGCTCGTCTTGAACTTGACGCTCACAATACCGGCCTCCTCTTGGTCGAACAACACGACGTTGGTGACGTCACCGAGCTTACTGCACTCTTCACGGATATCCTCCTTGATATCCAGGAGAGCAGCTGGGTCTTCTTCCAGCTCGGCCAGCGTGAACATGTGCTTGAGAACAACGACCTTGTCCCACTTGCGGTTGCGGTTTCCCGTGTTGCCGCCCGTCATGCCCGCAAACCGCTCGTCCTCGTCGCTGCTCCAGTCGGCGAGCTTGGCATCCAGTTTTTGCGTCTTTTTGATAATCTTTTGCTTGTCCTGGTTGCTGTTCTTGCGGCCCTTGTCGGCGGGCCCTGATGGTGCGTTTGATGCCGCTGCTGGCGTAGACGAGGACGACTCTCCGTTTGCCTCGCCCTCTGCACCCTCGGCGTAGTTTGTCTTCTTGTAGCTCGAGTCGGCCGCCTGTACGCTCATCCTTCCCGCGTCGGCCGGGTTGGGCGCCCACCGGAAATCCGTGTCGTCAAGCAGCATGATCGCCATCTCGACACTCTGCGGCTTGAAGAACACAATCAGGGCATCGCCCTTGAAGGATCCGTCGGGATTCGTATACATTTTAATGCGCGGCCGGCCCGAGTCAATCTCCTCGGCAATCACGCCGCACTTGCGCGAAAACAGCTCGGCGACCTCGTCGGCGGTGGCGTCGCGGGGCAGACCCGTGACGTAGACGGCGGTGTTTTGTTTTGGCTGGCGGGGCTGTTTTTGTTGGCCTTTGGCGCGTTTGTTGCTGTTGCCCGTGCTGCCGGAGGGTGTGTCTCCTCGGCTGCTGTGGGCTTGACTCTGGTTATCTTGTTGCTGAATGTGGTGAAGCGGCGCACAAAGACGAAAATTGGTCAGTTTCGCCGAGACGTTGAATCCCGGTCATGTTCTTTTGTATGGCATTTCATGTAAAGGCAGAATAGGTAAAGGTAAGAGGTGACGGTGGCAGTGACAGTGACGGCGCAGAGACAGCTGCACACAGGCGGCGGCAGCGGCAACAACGGGTGCAGCTTACCTCGCTATTGTAATAGGAATGGTCCGGCTTGCGCTTCCTGCTGTCGGAGTTGGTGTAGCTCTCATTGCTGTCGTTCCCCTCGGCCTCATCCTCCGCCAGAGGGATCCATCTCTTCAGCGACTGGTCAAACTCAAACTCTGTGCCATCGTCCTGCACGGCAATGTACTTGCGGTCGAGCCGTGAGTACGAGATGCGCTCATCGTCGTCAAACTGTGAAATGTCTGTTGGAAACGTCCAGATCTGGGCCACTTCGCGGTCGGCCATGGCGGCGGGTGGCGTTAAAGATAGTATTGGCGGCAGGAGAGTAACTACAGCTATTAGATTGATGAGATAGAGGCCAAGAGACGTTGAATTGGTGTAGCTGTCGTGTTTGCAACACAGAGTGAGATGAGAATGAGAGTCGTCAACAAAAACAAGAAATGCAGGCAGGCAGACAAGGGTAGCTCCAAAATGGGCAAGGCTAGCCCTGCTATTGGTCAGCTTTCAGTGTACAGTATTATGTCATATAGCACACTGTAATGCACCGTGCATCCGAGAACGACGTCTCACACCACGAGCTCTTCTTTCTTTCATGTTTTATTTATTTTTCATTCACAGTCCTATTAATGCTTAAATGTGCATTGGTAAACACAGTTGTGTCGTACATGTAGTCTACAGCCACATTCGTAACCCACTGTGGCATAATCTCCCCACCCTTTCTATCTCTACTGCTTCTGCTTCTCCAGCTTCTCCTGGACGGCCGACTTGACGCCCTCAACAAACGCCTCGACGGCCTCGCCGCCGCCCATCGGCATAGCACCGCCCGTCAGGAAGCCCTGGTTCTTCACCGGGATCGCCAGTGCGTCGGCAATGCTCGGAAGGCCACCGTCGCGAATGGCCATAGACAGACTGGCCAGGCTCTGCGAGAACTGCGGGCTACGCAGCACCTTTTCGAGCAGGCTCTTCTTCTCGGCCATGGACATGGCCGCCTTGGCGGCAGCGGCAGCTTCCGCGGTGGGTTCGACGGAATCGCCGCCGTCCTGACTTGCCTCTTGTTGACTGAGAATCAAAACAGTGGGCGGCAGGTAGTTGAGCAGGCCGTCAATGTACTCTTCGCTGGCATTGCGGACCATGGGGATGGTGACCTTCGTCTCGAGGAGGTCGTTGAGCAGGGGATAGGTCTTGTCGCGTGCCTGGCCGGCGCCAGAACCGCCCGCAGCACCGCCCAAGTTCCCTTGTTGGCCCAAAGATGCCAGCAGATTGCGGACAACTGTGGCTGCGTCTGGTGCAGATGAAGATGCTCTGGGGAAGAGTTAGCGGGGATCTTGAAAATTAGGTGAGACAACCGAGAGATCAACCCGAGTAGAGGAGAGAGAGGGAGAGAGATAGAAGAGAAAGCAAACGCCGGTAATTTAACAACGCCCGTCCACGAGAATTGTGCCCTTTCTGTTTTTAAACAATTTTTCTTTTGTTCAGCAAACGCTCTATGGTTAATAAATGACAGGTAAAAATGCATAAAAACAACGCTTGAACCAGAGATGGTAGGGCTTTTGGGTGGCCGTGTAGGAGCAAAGTAACGCGTATCTGACTCAGGTGGCAGTTACCGCTTCTTGGTGGTTCGGCGGCCGGTTTGATCTCCCTGGCGGCGCACTCTCTCTTGGCTGTTTCTCTCCCTCGTGTTCCCTCGCCTGACTCGTCTGTCACGGCGCTCTCGGCGTCGTCTCATCGTCTCGTTCTCCCTCTGTCGGAAAGGAACAGGAAACACCTACGCTCTTGCCCCGTCTGCGCCGCCTTCGCGGGCATCTTCGCCTTCGTCGCGGACATCGCCGCCCGTTGCGCCAGACCCGGCACCGCCAGGGCCCCGGTGTTCATCGGCATCCTCCATCGTCTCGTCGTCGTCGTTTTCGTTGCTTCCAGAGTTTCCACCACCACCCCTCCGGTTGCTCGACCGAATCTCGGCCAGCTCGGCGTCAATGTCAGGCTCGTCGCCCTGTAGCATCTGGTCGACCAAGCTGCCAATCTTGCGGTCGCGTGGGCTCAGCCACGCCGGGTCGCCCGAGGTGCTCTGGGGTTTGGACTGCAGCCAGAAGAGGTGGCGCTGCGACGACGATTCGAACTTGAGGACAAAAATGCGGCCGTTGGTCTTTGACGAGGCTTGGCCATCGGTGCCTTCATAGGGGATGAAGCGGCCGTCGCCAGGGACCATGACGAGATTGAGTGGTGCGTCCTCCATCAGGACATCCCGTGGCCGCCAGCAAAAGTGCATCAATTCTGGGGAAACGAGTGTTAGCTTCGACCAGAGCTAGGGCAGTTGGATGGTTGTCGACTCACCATCTTCGGCGTAGAGAAAGATGTAGCCCGGCTCCGGCTGAGCCTTTACCTTGTGAGGCCGGCTAGATGTCTGTTGGACACGTTAGATTGGCCGTGCCATCCAATGGGGGCAATGTTAATTGGAAATGACATACGTCCACCTCGCAGAGGCCAGCCTTGAACGTGATGGCTGGAATTATTGACATGGTCGTAACGAGCTGTGATGTCGACAGTATGGATGATTTTCGCTTGTTAGAAAATCCAATTCGGTCGTGCAAGCAATTGAAAGCACGTGTTGTCGTCGGAAAGTGGACAATGGGATGCTGTCGTCGATGTGCGGTATGTTTGTTGGTGATGGCGAGGGGGAGCAACAAGGCGGCGATTGGAGCGTTGGAGCTTTGGGAGCTTCTGTTTGGGGCAGGCGGTCGTGGGCCACCCACAGGCGTCAATGTCGTGACGTCTGCAAGACAGAGAGCTGGAGACCGCCAGGTGGCAACAGGTGGCGGCTGTTGACGGTGGGGTTGAAAGAGGAGGTGCATGTGACTAGTCATGTGCGTACCATTCATTATCAGCACGTGAAGATACTGTGTCCATTTTGGGCTAGCCAACATGTGGATCCACCCTCCCGCCCTCATTGGCTGCTCATTTTTCCTTCCCTCTGGATTTTCCTTCCAGCTTTTTCCATAGCTGCCCCACTCTTTTCTTTTCCCTCCTGCCAAATTACGCCGCACACAAAAATAAAATCGGAGAATCCTGTGCTGATAGGGTTTGCGTTCTTGGTGGGTTGGCTAACCGATTTTTTTTCCCGCCCTACTTTCAACCTACTGGTGGTTTGTGTGTGATTTTTCTTAAAACCTTCCTCTGCTTCTTAGGCCAACCCGCACATCTACACTCGAACACCCCAGTATCATCGCCGCACAACAATCGCGACTCCGGGTCAGCAAAAAAGGCAGTTTTCCTTTTTGTTTCTTTCTTCAACAAATCGCCATGTCGCCCACCGCCCCCTCGACGAAGACGTTCGGCAAGTCCTCGCGGACTGTGCCTCACCACTCCCAGCGGGCCCAGAAGTGGTACCCGGCTGAGGACGACGCACAGCCGAAGAAGGTGCGTTGATGGAGGAGCGAGAGAGTTTTGGATGGACGAGCAATCCGGGCACGGGCAACGGTCATCGGTCAACGGTCAGCGACGAACAATTGGTCTGCAAGAGGAGGAAACGAGGTCGGGCGAAAGCCGGAGCCGAGGAATGAGATGTGGTCCAGATGGGTGGGACGATTGACGTACGGGGATGGACGGAATGGATTGGACGACAATTTGGGAGCGTCTCGGGCAGTCATCCTGCGTCTGTCGACGAGAAGGTGCCAGTTGCGAGAATTCCGACAAGAAGAGACCAGAGACCATCGAGCCGAGCCAAGCCGCATTGCACGCCCATCTCGAAACAGAAGAGACCATCCAATGACTTGAAGAACGCAACTAACTCTCCTACAGGTCCGCAAGGCCCTCCGCCCCTGGAACCCCCGCAAGTCGCTGGTTCCCGGCACCATCCTGATCCTTGTCGCCGGCCGTTTCCGCGGCAAGCGCGTGGTCCTCCTCAAGAACCTCGACCAGGGTGTTCTGCTCGTTACCGGCCCCTTCAAGATCAACGGCGTCCCCCTCCGGAGAGTCAACGCCAAGTACGTCATCGCGACATCAGAGAAGGTCGACCTGGCTGGCGTCGATGCCAAGAAGATTGAGGAGATTGCGGCACCCAACTACTTCACTGCCGACAAGGCCAAGCAGAAGGCCAGCGAGGAGTCTTTCTTCCAGCAGGGCGAGAAGCCCCAGGTGAGTTTCCACAGAAAACGAGAGACAGACGACAGTCGCGGACGGCACACTCTAACAACCCCCCAGAAGAAGGAGATTGCGACGACCCGTGTAGCGGACCAGAAGGCCATCGACAAGGCCCTGATTGCCAACATCAAGAAGGTCGAGCTCCTCGGCTCGTACCTGGCAACATCCTTCAGCCTGCGCAAGGGCGACAAGCCCCACGAGATGAAGTGGTAGACGGATGATTATCGGACAAAGAAAAAAAAAAGCACAACACAATACACCTCTTTCTCTTGTTTTTATTACGGATAATATGATCGATTGAAAATTAAAAATTATTCCATCCACACACATTCTCCACGGAACGGAGTACACAACCGTTTTCAACCTTCGAGCGTACAATTCCCGACACAAGGACACGAAAAGGAGATACGAGGGACAGACGACGTTGGGTTTTCTTCTTTTTTTCTTCTTTGTCTTGTTCTCGTTCGTTTATTTCGGCCCCTTCATTTTCATCGCGGCTCTTGTTTTTTTATGTTTTATGTTTATTTTTTCTTTACAACTTTTTTTCAACGCTATACACATCATCACCAATGGCCCTCCCACCCCTCGGTCTTCGATATTTTTCCGTCTTTATTCATTCTGCCAACCGACCTTTTCGCAATTCTTTTTTCCGACAACAAAACGGGGAGAACATTTCGATCATGCTGTCGTGGATGACTGGCAGGAGAGGAGGCGATCATAAAAACGAAACTGGGGGAGCATCATGTGGCGAGGTGAGGTGATTAGAGAAGGGGCAAGGGAAGAAAATTAAAAAGAGAAATGGGATTGTTGGTTGGAGGGGAGCACCGGCGCGTCTCTTTGTCTTCACTTCATTTTGGGGCATGGGCAAAACAAAAATCTCAAAACGGGGAGGAAAAGAAATACCAATTTTTTCACCGCATTATTTTGTTGTGAAAGTGAAAAAATGGGACAAACAATTTAAAAAGGGAAACAAGAAAAACATCAAGAAACAGGAAAAAACAAAACAAAAATTATTCATTCAACTTGCTTTGCGGTTCTACGGTCTGCGATATGACGGCGAATCTGGTGGTCTGGGCTGGTTTTGGCTTTGGTTTTCTTCTTTTGTTGCTGTCCTTTTTTCGTTCTTCCTTGTGCTGTGTTTTACTACCCGATGTGTGTGGTTGACCTTGTCTTCCCTCCCTTTTTGTTCTTTTTTTCTCCTCGGCATAATCACACACAAAAGGCACAAACAAGGATATTAGGGAATATTTAAAATAAAAATAAAAAATTTATAAATTAACTTATGGCCTGGTGATTTTGTATATAATTTATCTTGTTTACGCTTTATCGATTTTGTTTTAATGAATTATGTTTATATTGTCATTATTTTAGTATAAAAAATACCATAAAAATTACTTGAAAACCTCATGGGATTTCATAAAACATGTGAGACGAGAGGCGAAGCATAATAGTGAGCAAGATGTCATGATTATTTATATTTTCCATTACCATAAATTTATCCTATCATATTTTATTGAACCGAGCCTGGCGCACATGGCTACCTTGAGATAGTCACTCCCGGTCGGCAAAGCTCTGGATGAGACCCTCAGGCGAAGGGTCGTACTCCTTGAGCGTGACCTTGCCCGTCGCCTCGTCCAGGTAGGTGTTGGCCTGGACAAACACCTTGCGCGGCTGCTTGTTTTTGAGGACGACATCACGCACCTTAGTGCCCCAGAACTCGAGGCCCACGGCAGACATGTTCTCGCCAAAGTAGGAGAAGCCGTTGTTGGTATCGGCAGTCGACTTGTAGATGTGCAGCTTCTGGAGGTAGTCACCGACGGCTGGGAAAGTTAGTACAGGATAGACGGACATAGCCAAAACATTAAGGGACCGGGACGGGGAACTCACCCTTGCGACCGACAGTCAGAATCTTGGAGCGGTCGAGCTTGATGGTCAGATCAGACAGGTCGTCGTTCTTGTAGTCGAGCACGCAGAAGTCGTCGCCAGCCTCGAGGAAGCACTTGAGGATGGAGAAACGAGCCTGGCAATGCGCCTGGCCCCACTTCTGGCTCTTGGGGTCCCAGAACTCGACCGACGCCAGGCCGGCACGGGCCATGCTGAGGTACGAGGCGTACAGAATGTCGCCGGCCTCGCCATCCATGTCGACGGAGCCGTCGCCGAAACCAAAGATCTTGAGGACGGGGAACTCGCAGCTCAGGAACATGGCGACCAGCTCAGCACGGCACTCCTCGTAGGCGCCGGCCAGGCCGCCAAAGACAGAGCCCCAGGTCTGGCCGGGCTTGTACCATGTGGTGACAGGCTTGTTGGTCAGCGGGCTGATTGGCGGGTTAGTGTGGTCAAAGTTGTAGACGCCGGGGCTGGTTTCTTGCAGAAGCTTGCCGCAACCGTGGCCCGTCAGCTCGTGCAGGCCGACCTGGACTTCAAAGGCGGCGTCGCGGAACTTTTGGTACAGAGCGAGATCCTCATCACGAATGAAAGGGATCTTTTCATTGGGCGCCTTGGCGCTCAAAACATTGCCGAGAGACACGTTCTTGAATCCGTCAGTTTGGCGGATATCGTCGTAGTTGGGGATGTTGATACCGGCGGGAATACCCGAGCCAGCAAAGGTCAGGACCTCGAGAGACGTGAAGTCGGGCGACAAGAACTTGTCCTTCTCAAAGTCGGCGCTCCAGGGCAGCAGCGGAATCAGTGTCGGGGCAGCATCGACGAGCGCACCAAAGGCACGTGTCCGCTCCAGGTTGACCATAGCCACGAAACCCTCCCACTCACCACGTGTGCCGGCGGGGTCGCGGTACGTCTCGATGAAGCCAATGTTGGTCTCGACCATGGGGCCCTTGTCGCGGATCCAGAAGCGCTGGCTGTCCTTGAAGGCGAGCAGCGAGCCCTCGGAGAAAGACTTGGCGTATGCCTCGTGCATCTTGGTCTCGGTCTCGTTGTCGGCGTGGACGGCGGCCTGTGCGATGTTCTTGGCAATCTCAGCCATCTCGGTGGCATAGTCACCGTACACAATGCGGATCGTGGCGCCCTTGAGCGCCTCGGACTCGCTCTCGTCGAGAGAGAACTCCGTCTCGGTGGAGCCGACATCACGACCATCGACAGGCGGTGCCGTCTGACCGGACGCAATGAGCAGCTCAAAGACCTTGCTGCCCTTGGCTTTGCGCAGACGGGTGTTCTCTGGCAGCAGGCCCTTCTTCTCCATCCACTTGGCGACGCCAGCAATCTCTGCCTTGGTAATATCGGGCGAGTCGGGGTAGTATGTGGTCAAGTGACCCTCGTCGGTGTAGCCGAGATGCAGCAGGCCGACATTGTCAGACGAAAAGATGCCGCCATTGGTGGCCTTGTAGTGCTTCTCGGCCTCGGGCGAGGTGCTGGCGAGGGCGGCGAAAGCAGACTCGGGGGCACGCGGGAGAAACTTGGAGTCACCAAAGCTCTTGTAGTTGCCGCAGTTGCCAAGGAACTGGGCGGCGTATTGCAGGAAAGCCGTCAGGTGAGCCTCCTCGACACCGGCCTTGGCAGCCAGAGCCTTCCAGTCGCCGGCGGCAGCTTTGTTGAGGGCCAGGATAAAGTCGTAGATGGACTCGGACTCTGGGGAGCATTGGCGGAGCACAATGCGGTTGCCAGCAAACGAGGCTCTGTGTGCAGCCATAGCGAGGCTAGGTCAGCGCACGTGTCACGACGAGTGGGCAGCACGGCCTGTGCCAGAGCCAGAGTAACGGAACGGCATGTCTCTCCTGTGCCTCTTTTCTCTTACCTGCTGATATAGTGGGCATAGCGCTTCTGGCTGTCGGACAGAGCATCAAAATGCTTGGCGATCTCGAGGCGGACGACACTCGGCGGTGCGTCGGCCAAGTACTGGCTGAGCTCTTGGGCAGTCAAAGCCATGGTGGCGGTTGCACTGAATGTTCGTGAGCTTGGTGGGATGTTGTGAAGGTGAAGTTGAAGACGAGGGCGTGAGGATGAGACGAGCTGTGACGAGAGACGGGAAGAGGGCAAAGATAAAGAGGACGAAGATGACAATGAGGAAGGAAAGCTACGGCTGTTCCAGCTATAGAGGAAACGGCGCGGGGCGGCAGTCTGGGCAAGCTGTACAGCGTGGTTGACGCAGCGGAGGCGGGGAAGGAGGTTCATTTGACACGGCACATAAGATAGGATAAGATAGGAAGGCGCGTTTTGGCGGGCGGTTTACATCGGGCGGAATGGAGGGGAAGCTCTCGAAACGGAAGGCGTCAACTTTAGCAATTTGGCTGCAAGCTCCTTGGGGAAGGCGCTTTGCAGTGCGAGCACTTGAAATTCATATGGCAGTCACGTTGATCTGAAAAGGGTTGTGGGTACACAATGCAGGCACACAATTGGCTGGTCCCTGGACGAGGAATGCATGGCAGTTGCCTACTCCGGCCCACAGGGCTTGTCGTCACCCAACGGGCACAGACACGGCAGGTACGGAGGGGCTGGCTTGGTTTGGTGGGGAGGAAAGGCACAGGAAGGCACATGGGGACGGAATACGAGGAGCGACTCGTGCGCCTTTTCACACACCATTGCAATTGGCGATGCGATGCAGCAGCTAAGACACTTTGGGGCACGCGGTAAACATAGAATACTTGTACTTGTCACTTGTCAATCTATGGCTCTGATAGAGCGCAACTCGCTGATTCCGGCTGACCAGTACTCCGTACAGGACGCCTTTTTAGACGCTTCAGAGCCTGAGTAACAGACTGCCACGAAGCGGAGTGGGGCCACGCAAAGTTCCAGAGAAGGGAAGGAGTGACAAATAAGTGGGCCCTCTTCAATACTTTTTCTTTTCCACGGGTAAGAGCTAGTGGACCGGATTCGCTTTTGATCGATATGCGTCCGCAGCATCCGCAGATGGCCTCGGGGTGTTTCGAGACGCTCTGACGCTAGTGGAGACCGCCCCAAAACTACCCAACAGCCACCAAAAGCAGCCTTGTTTTGGCGCTGTTTCGACGATTCCATCCATTCAAAGTCCCGTATCCCGTATTTCCCGACTTCGCTCGCTCTTTCCTCACTGGACGAGCAACGGTCTGGTTCTTTCTTTGTTTTGTTTTTTTTTCTCTCCCTCTTCTCCCTTTCTCATCACTTTCTTTCTTTTTCACATCGCATCGCCATTCTCTTCGTCCCTCTTTTCCTATCGATCCGCGCTCCCAACAGGCGGCTCAGCAGGGCGTTTTTTGCGAATTATCCAGCGTCCTGTGCCGCTTTCCCTCCATTTTCCCGCCAAGTCCGACTCGCTCGCTTTCTCTTCACCTTGAGCGCTTGTTTCAAACGCGCGTTGGTGCATAAACATACAACGGACTCCGTACCAGAGTACCAGTGTACCAGAATAGCAGAGTGCATACAGAGCACTCTGTAAATACCACTCGCTTAACTTTATTCCGAATCGTTCCTCTTCTCCTCCCCAAAACGACCGACCATCATGGGAGACGGCAACGACATCAACGAGGGTCTCCTCGACGACAACATCAACGTCACCAATACCAGCCATAGCCACATTCCGCGCGGCGCTCGCTCTGAAGGGTCCTCGTCCTCTGACACGATTGCGGCTGAACTGGGCGGCGGCGGCTACGACCGCCCCGACGAACGCCTCGACGGCAACCTCTCCGAACTAGAAGAAGACAGCGACGACGCTCCACCGACACCACGGTTCATGCAAGACGAGGGCTCCTGGCGGCGATTCCGCTGGGTGCCGTACCCGGTGCGCCGGTTCGCCAAAACAGCAGCACGGTGGTCAAAGGGACCGGTCGATGCACACCCTTTTGTTATTGAGCCTATCTTGCCAACCGTGCAGCATGCGCCGCTGACGCTACTGGACAAGGTGCTCGACCGGCTCCCCGGATCCAAGAATGACCCAATCAAGAGCCGGATCCGGTGGCGCCGTGGGTTGCTGGCGGGCTGGCTCGCCATCTGGCTGTTGACGTTTGCGCTGGTGATGCGCGGTGGCATTGTGGCAGGTGAGATGGCCGACTGGGGCATCCCTGGGGACATTGGGTGCGGAAACACATACTGGGTGCCTGGCAACATGTGCGGGCTCGACGGCAGTGGGTGTCGGCCATTCAACGGCAGTGGATTTGCTTTCCGGTGTCCCGCAACATGCGCGGGCTACCAGGTGCTCAACCCGCGCGCCGTCGGTGACAAGGAGGTGGTTTACCAGACGCTTGTCGTTGGCGGTCCCAACTCTGGCATCAACGGCACGGAGCACATCTACCGTGGCGATTCGTTCATCTGCAGCGCGGCCATCCATGCTGGTGTCATTAACAATGCTGCCGGCGGCTGTGGTGTGGTTCGACTTGTGGGCCGCCAGACCCACTTCACAGCTTCCAAAAACAACGGCATCCAGAGCATCGACTTCGACTCGTACTTCCCGTTGGCGTTTACGTTTGAGCAGGGTGTCGGCTGCCCCGGTCAGCAGGATGCGCGCTGGCCGCTGCTGGCAGTCTCGGTGACATTCTCGACCATCCTGTCACTATTCGTGACGAGCCCTGCCGCCTTTTTCTTTAGCATTTTCACGGGCCTTTTCTGGCACGTTGGCCTGGCCTCGGACCCGCCGCCGCACGCGTCGATCCCGGCTCTGATCTCCAACATTGTCGGCAAGTTCTTGCCTGCCGCCCTCGTCGCCTGGGTCATCTTCGACGTGATGGCTGTGCGCCGCTCGCTTACGGGCCTGACGGCACAAATCGAGAAGACCGTGCTTTGGCTTGGCGGCTGCTGGGTCGGCTCGCTCAACAACTATACGTTTGATGGAATCCCCATCCAGCGCCTGACGCCGCACGATTTGGCTCAGCAGCCCGGTGCCAAGGCGGCGCTCGCCATAATTATCTCAGCGCTGCTGTCGATTGCAGCCTCGCAGATTTGGTACTTCCGCCGCGAGGGCCGTCTCCGGCAGTACCTGAAGCTGTACATCCTGTTTATCTCGGGCCTCGTTGTGTGCATGCTGCTGCCCGGTCTGAAGCTGCGCATCCACCACTACATTGTGGCACTCCTGCTGCTGCCCGGCACCAGCATGCAGACCCGCCCGGCGCTGCTCTACCAGGGCATTCTGGTCGGTCTATTCATCAACGGCATTGCCCGCTGGGGCTGGGACTCGCTGCTGCAGACGGCTGCCGCTCTCCAGGACGACGCGCAGCTCGGCTCACCGTTGCCGACGCTGATTGAGCCCGTGATCCGGATGGCCAATACGACCGTCGCGACGGCGATTGAGGCGGCGGTGGACACTGCCACCGGCATTCTGTCGTCGGACCCTCTGCTGGCTGGCGTCTTGACGGCGGCCGCCAACACGAGCACCATTTCCTTCTCGTGGCAGCCGCCGCCGGGCCCGCGCTACGACGGCATCAGCGTGCTGGTCAATGACGTCGAGCGGTACCGCGGCTACTTTGACGACCTGGTGGAGGCGGGCGGAGCCAACAATGGCGTGGCCACGTTTACCTGGGAGCGCCCCGCCGACGTGGCCGCAGCCGGCGTCGACGAGTATTTCCGGTTTGGTTACATGGAGGGCAGCCAGACGGACGACTACACGCGGGCGGGTATCTGGACAGCTGAGGGCTCTTGGGTGCCGATGCCGCCAGGCCCGTCAAGAGTCAAGAGCCGTGAAGTGGCGGAGATGAGATAGACGGCGACGAAGACGGGAAATCAATCATTTAGTACCTTACATGTGGAGGATATTACAGGAGTTTTATTGGACTTTTGGGCAGGCGGGTTTCTGTTTGCATTTATTTCTGTTGTCATAACATTTTGAGAAGCTCAGTCTTTGCATTGGCTTCACCTATTCCCATCTACCGTTCGGTTCAGCTTTAGTATTTATTATCAGTTGATTATTTCATCATTTCATGATTTCATCGTGGAGGGTTTTTTTGTAGCGCATCAGCCCTATCAATATAGCGCATGAGAGCTCTCGCTTTTTTTGTTCGTTCACGTATTTTAGGCCAGTCCTACAGAGCCCCGCTAGTGAGTAAGCAGCTGCAACTCGAGTCTCACTGCAAGCCTCCATACATCTCACTCAACCTCGACTCGACAATATACGGCTCATCTTTCTCAAAAGTCACCTCTATCCGCCTCATCCCCCTTCACTCACAATGACCCGTGTTCCGGCCGAGGCCGACTTTGCGGGCCTCGCGCCTGACCTCAACATCGCCCTCCATTTCCCAGATCCGCCCGCATCGACAACAGCCATTATGCTTCTATTTCACGGCCTGGGCGACGCAGAGTCGGCTTTTGCCGCGTTTGCGCGCGCGGTCAACCTGCCTGGCGTTCTGGCAATCTCTGTACGCGGGACCAGTGTCCTGCCGCATGGCCTGGTTGCAGGCTTTGACTCGGACGATACCTCGTTTGGCCAAGGACCCCAGAACTTCCACTGGGGCGACGACCTGCGGCTTGATGGTGCCGGTCAACTTGATGACGATCCCGGATTTGGCCGAGCCGTGCAGTTGGTGGACAGCCGCCTCATCCAGGATATTCTGGTGAAAAAATGCGGCTGGCGGTACGACGACATTCTGCTGTTTGGCTTTGGCCAAGGCGGGACGTTTGCCCTGGCGCTCGCTTCAAGGGTAGCTGCCCAGCAGGCCATTGCCGACGGAGGCTCGCTTTCGTCCTCGTCCTCATCCTCGCCCTCGTCATCCTCCCACTTTAAAGGAATTGTGGCCATTGGCCCGGCTGTGCCGTCAGCCGTGACTGGCGCACCAACATCCGCTCCTCGTGTTTTGACTCCAGTCCTCCTCTGTGGAGCAGCCGGCGGCGAGGCCGTATCGGACGAAACCAAGGGCATGCTGCGGCGGCGCTTCACGTCGGTCGAGACCGCAGCCTGGCAGCGGTCCAACGACGAGGACAACGGCATGCCGCGCAACCGGTCGGAGATGCTGCCCATTATGCAGTTTCTGGCGAAGCGGCTCCAGCGGTGATCCGCACGGGCACGACAGGACACGAAAAGGGCCTCTTGAGAGCAGCATAGCCGATAGGATCTTGAGGCTATCGATTGCTCTCCTCGACAGAGTTGCCGTCGTCATACAGATCGAAACTACAAGCCCCAACGCCAGGGGCACGAACTCGTTTAAACGGAAGGATTGCCCAACGATGCACATTGGATGTGCCACTTTATTTCGATAAGGCTTTGGGAATCGGAGGTTTCCAGTGTCCGAGTGGTTTCACTGATGAAAGGTTCACTTCGAGGTCAATTGCGGCAAAAGCTGTCGAGAGTGCTGTGGGCGCTATCATATGCCAATTGCAGCACCAAATAGTCCAGTAAGGGGCCCCACTATTTTCAGTTCCAGCTCCAGCGTTCGCACCTTCCTCCTTTTGCACATGCACAGTCAACCTCAACCAACCGTCTGCACCACAACGTCACCCCATTGCCTCCTGTCACGATTTGAACAACGGTAAACCAAAACTCATCGCGTCTCCTCACCGTCTGCAATTGTTATCTCTCACTGGCCTCTCATAATGGCTAACCGCCGCCAACATCCGTTCTCTGTCTTTACGGAGACCAACTACCTCCATGCCTTTGTCAAGTGAGTCGCTCCTTCTCTCCTTCGTCCATCTCAACTTTTTACTCCCTCGCGCCTTCCTTCAATGTCCTTGCATGTGTCTTCTACCCCGACTCTTGTTATTGAACTGCCTGCTAAGTCTTCACCAGCCCCGGCTATGTTACACACGTCTTTTGGGCTCAGTGGCAGACTGTTCCTCTGCCCTCGTCTGGCCACTTTTCCGGCAAGACGGTCATTGTCACCGGCGCCAATGTCGGCCTGGGTTTGGAGGCAGTCCGCCATTTTGCCCGCCTTGGCGCTGCGCGCGTGATTGTCGCCTGTCGGTCCGTCGAAAAGGCCGAGGCCGCCGTGGCCAATGTCAAGCAGTCCCTGACGCCCGAGCAGGTTGAGGGGTGCCGTCTCGAAGCGTGGGATGTCGACCTGGGCTCGTTTGAGAGCGTTGCCGCCTTTGGCCGGCGTGCCGCCCGGGAACTGGACAGGCTGGATGCCGTCGTCGAAAACGCTGGCGTCGCCAATGGCGAATACACGCCGCTCGAAGGCCATGAGAGCTCGATCACGGTCAATGTGCTGTCGACCTTTTACCTGGCCCTCCTTCTGCTTCCCCTCCTCCGGCGCACGGCGGCCCAGCACAACGTCCGCCCGAACCTGAGCGTCGTGTCGTCCGACGCGCACTTTTTCGCTCGTTTCGCCGAGCAGCACCAGCCCTCAATCTTCGGCGCCCTCAAAGACCCGGCGTCCATGTCGCACGACCGCTACAACGTGTCCAAGCTGCTCGAAATTCTGGTCGTCCGCGAAATGGCACAAGTTATCAACGACGGCACGGTCACGATCAACACACTCAATCCTGGGTTGTGTCGCACCCAGCTCTTCCGGTCCCTCCCCTTTGGCCTACGCCACATTGTCAACGGCGGTCTCTGTGTGATTGGCCGGACAGCCGAGATGGGCGCGCGCACGTTGGTGTCGGCGGCTGCTGCCGGGCCCGAAACGCACGGCGAGTACCTCGATACCAACGAGGTGTGGCCTGTGAGCACGTTTGTGACGTCCGAGGCGGGCGCGAAAGCGCAGCGGCGAGTGTGGACGGAGCTGCTGGGCATCTTGGAGGAGGTGCATCCGGGCATTTCGAAGGATATGCAGTAGGGTAGTGAGGTGTCTTATTTTCATATTGCTACGTTGCTATTGTGGGAACATCATTACGAGCGTTGAAGCCTTTTTATTTTTTATCTGATTTTTATGAAAAATGCAATGTCACTTTACCAAAGCTATGCATCCATGCCAGTCCAGTTCCCCCAGGGTATCTGTTGAAAATACATTGAACAACCAAAATAAAAAAAAAAACTCCGTCGAAATATCAAACGCAAAACTCGAGTGACAGAAAGAAAATCACAACCACCGTTGGGCTAACCCTTCTTCGGGACGCCGTCGTCCTTGGACCACACTTCGAGACCGTACCCGCCAATGCCCTGCACAAGGTACGACAGGCCTTCGGGCCCGCGCCGGTTCTGGCTCCGTGGGCCACGATCCCGCAAGTCTTCGCGCAGCCACGCCAGCACCAGGTCGCCCAGCCGCGAGTTGCCCGACGCGCCCAGCAGGCTGAGTGCGGGGCTGTTTTTGCCGGTGTGCCGCCCGTCGATCTCGGTCTTGTCGGCGTTGCGCTGCTTGGCGAGTCGCTGCTCGATGTAGGCCGGGTTGTCCAGGAAATGCGAGGCCGGGCCCCATTCACGCACCGTGCCCATGTGCATGTGCACCAGATGGGTGGGCCAGCCGGCCAGGTGGTCCAGGATGTGTGTGGCATACACAATGGTCGGCGGCGGCAGGCCTGCATCGCGGTCCGGGTGGCGCTCGCACTCTTGACGCAGCCATCCGAGGAACTGGGCGCGGGTCCATACGTCGAGGTCGACCGTGATTTCGTCCAACAGCAAGACGCGCCACGGCCGGACCAGACCCATGGCGAGCTGCACGCGGCGGCGCTCGCCGTCGCTGACGGCATGCATGCGCCAGGAGGTGTCAATGTCGAGGACGCTCACAAGCTCGTCACGGCGGGCAGGGTAGGCGTCGCCTCCCACAGAAGCCAAGAGCTCGTCAACGCCAATGTCGCGGCGCACGACGGGGTTCAGCACCCATTCGAGGCCCAGATAGGTCACACCCTCGAGACCGCGCGAAAAGGGATCGACGCCCTGGATGCGGATGCTCTCTTTGGGCGCGAGGCGCTTGCCGGCGAGCAGCCGGAGGAGAGTCGTCTTGCCTGCACCGTTGGCGCCAATCAGTAGCGTGCGGCTGCCGGCGGGCAGGTCGAGAGTAATGTCCGAGATGCCCGTGCTGTAGTCTGGGAACGAGTATGTGAGGCCCTTTGTCTGGATGACGGGGTCGTCAGTCGACGACGCAGAAGCAGCGCCTGCTGGCTGTGAGTCAGCCATGATGAGGAGGTTGTTGTGGTGTGCTGCTAGTGTTTTATTGTATTCGGTCTGAGCTTGTGTGAAAATGTGTAAAGTAGAGATGAACGTAAAAAGAAAAAGTGAGATGAATGGATGAAAATTGGTCGAGTGACGGGTGTGGCGTGAACTTTGAAAGTGGTGACGATTTTCGGGCGATAAAAGTGCCCGTAAATTGTGGCTCATAGTGGGGTTATATGAGATCATTTTCTGTACAGTGAGTGGACTGGTGCGGCGCCCCAGCGGTAGGACAACGCCGAAAGACCGCCGTCGCGGGTGAGTTGCGCCATGCCCGCATTAGTCCAGCGTCCACTTATCCGATCTTGAAACCAAACTTCTCCTCTCCAATGCTCACCTCTCAACCCCCCTGGCTGGCTCGGGCGTTCATGAGGTTCTTCATGGTGTTGTACATCAGCGATGCAATACCGCCCAAATGCTGCTTTTCGAGGTGCACAAGCAGTCCCGACCGGTACGCCTGCCAGGTAGTCCGCAGCCCGCCAGAGTTGGACAGCCGCAAAAGGGCAGCCTGCGTCACAGGGCCCGCGTGCCGGTGCTTGAGGCGTGGATGTTGTGCGGCGCTGTCGCTATTCGCCGCCTTCTCGGCTGCCTCCATGGCCTCGTCCTCGAGTTGGCGCAGGTATTGAATCGCCTGCAGACACAGCGTGGGCGAGTGCGATAGACTAAAGGCGGCGGCCAAAGGCAGATCACGGTCGAGCAGAGTTTGGATGTAGCCGACCAGGCGGCCCACAACGGCGCCGTCGACGCGGCAGCCCAGAGCATTCGTGTCGGTCGACGAGAACGCGCGCGAGCGCCACACGCAGTTGCAGACATCCATCAAGTAGCCGTTGAACAAGTTGACGCGGGCGCGTTCGTGGTCGGTCAGCGGCATGGACAGGGGCTGTATATTTGCTGTGGCCGACAAAGCCAGGGCTGCCGCGGCGCTGCGGCCCGGCCGGCGTGACATTGCGGCTTCCAGTCCCCGCTTGTAGTTGGCGAGAATTCCATAGAGGCGCGACACTACAGCGGAGGACTGGTGGAAGTGGAGGGTGTAGACGGCGGCGGGTGGCGGGATGAGTTCCTGGACGGATGCGAGAACGTCGTCGCGGCGCAGGGCGAGCACGGCCGTAATCTCTTCGTAGAAATCGAGAACACCCAGCAGGGCGATCGTCGAGACGCCGCCATTATTAGGACTCGAGGGAGACACGCCGACCGAGTTCTGGACCAGGGCCAGCACGAGGCCGTTTACATGTTCGACGAGAGCTCTGAGTGACACGGCAGCCTTACTGCCGGCCTCGTCGTCTGTTCCTGCCACGGCCATCATTGTGATTCTCCACTGCCGCAGCACAAGAGTGTAGAATGAGAGCAGGTCGAGCTGCGAAGACACTTCATTGTTGAGAAGCCGTGCCTCCAGCAGCTCATATGTTGCCTTGTATGTTTCTGGAAAGTTCTCGATCGGAACGTAGGCCAGAGACTCGAGAATCAAGCGCTTCTTGTCCTTCCCGTTCCACTTGGCCAAGATCGCGCCAAAGAACTTGTGAAAGACGGGCGGGAACGTCTTGGTGCTCGTAATATAGTCGTGCACCACTTCCAGCAGATCCATCAGCTCGTCGTGGCTGCTGCCGCCGCTGGCCGTGCTCTCTACACACGATTCGAGCCAGTTGTCGACGCGTTTGAAGGCATCGTCGTTTGGTCGCAGCAACAACAGTTTCTGGAGAAGCGGATCGGCCAGAACAGCCACCAGCTGACTCGGCAGCTCAATCGTCTCAAAGTGTGCCACCAGGCCGGCCGCACTGTCAATCTCTTCGAGCGTGACAGACTCTTCTTGGGCATGGATCGTGTGGACTGTGGGGAGGCGGACGCCCTTGCCGCGTTTCGTAGACATGTCGTGCCGCACGCGGAATCCGTTGTAAGGCGCATCGTCCATGAGGTCGACACCGTTGGCACCGTTGTTTCTGCTGTTTGTGTCTTGGCGGTTCTGCTGCCGTGTCAAACGCAATTCGTCGAGGTGTGTCCGCCATTGCGGGTCGGGATGCTTGAACGGCGATGCTCTGCCGCGCGTGGCCTCGCCGACAATCACTTCGGGGTAGTAGTTTTTGAACACGCGCAAAAGGCCAATCAAATGCGGGTCGTGTCCTATCTGGCGGGAGAGGGAGAGGCTGCAAAATGTCAGTCAGAATGCTTTCAAATTCATTCCACCTATCGCGGCACTTACGTCGCCTGGATGCGAAACGGCCGGACGTGCTTGCGCCGCGTGATAAGTACCAGCACGTGGCACAGCTGCGGCCGGATGCCCGCCGTGTCCAGCAGGTTGAAAAGGACCGCATACGATCTGGACAGCACTGCCAGAGCCGAGGGAGGCAGCACGTGGTAAACGAGAACAAGCCATCGCAAGAGAAGCGACTGCACGGGGAGCGACGGCTTGAGCTGACCCTGCCCCAAGCAGCCGACAATGGCGAGGACGGCCTCGTCCGGGATGGCGGCAGACGGGTACAGGTTGCGGATTAGGCTGCCGAGGCTGGCCTGGTCGAGCAGGACGCCAGGAGCGGCCACGACGTCGACGACCAGTGTGCGGAGGACATCGGCTCTTAGGCCGTGCTCGTAGGTGAGGGCTGTGAGACGTTCGACCGTGGGTTTGATAGAGAATGGCCGACGCTTTGCAGGGACCTTGGCGGCTGGCCGTGTTAGCAGGCTGTAGTATGGTATTCGATATAGCTTTCCACAGAGAATGTACCTTGAACGAGGTCGCCGACCAAAGCTGCGATCTCTTCGTCGGGCTCGGTGTCCATGGCGAATTGGGGATGAGAGAAGGCTAGGAGTCAATTGAATTGTGTTGAACGATTGTCAATTGCTACGTCCGGTTCGGCGTCGGGACCGGGATTATCTCCGTGTCGGCGAGGCTGTATTCGTGGTGACGTGGTCGAAGTTGAGTGAGGTTGACGAGGGAGACGCGTTCGACGCGTTCGCCTCCCGTGCTAAAGATTTTAGCGGGGTAGCCCGCCAACAGTTAAACAGTCCGACGCTCCCACGCTGCAAGGCTGCGACCAATTAGTGCGCTGTCCCGCTGGCACCCGCCTAACGCCCCCCTGGAGCCACTCCCCAAGTCTCCAAAACCATCTGCGTCAGCCTTGTCCTTTCGTGTCACACCAAAGATCGCCAGGGGTTGTAAGTAAACATTGCCCGAATGTCTGTGTATTTTTTGTAATAATATATTTTGTATCGTTTTCCAATACCAACAGTTACCCACTCAATACAGAAGACGTACGATGTTTCGGCGGCCAGACGTTGCACACATCGACGCCCATGTCTTACAAGCCGTCGGCCATGCAAGTAATTCGGCAGGGCTGTCCCCACGACGTCTTGAAATGTATTGGTGATCATTTGGTTTTGTTAGATCTTTTATTTATGATAAATATATCTCGCTCTCTAAAAGAATAAGAGAGCAAGAAGTATCACCTGTCTGGCCGGAGTAGTTCCACTTGATAATGCCCGAAAAGGGCCGGCACGAGTACTACATGGAAGATGGTTCGTGGGGAGGGTGGGATATTGCATGTCGTATTTGGCCTGGGCTTGGTTTTGAAGCATCACCAGATCCTCGGTCAGCATCGGTGCCTAACGACACAGCCTTTCCCCAAAATCAGCCATCACCAAGGCCCAGACCATTAACCACATGCAAGTGGCCGCAAAGAGCCAGGAAAGCACCCGTGCAACGGTCAACGTCCATTTGCCCTCTTTGTACTTTTTGTACCCCATCATCACTCAGGCACCGCATCATGCTTCACCCTGCTGTGCCGCCCTTGTGGTTCTTCCCATGAGTGGACGTGACCCAACCACTGGCTGGTCCATAACCTCCTGTCGATCCATCGATTTGTCCTTGCCTGGATTTGTTGGGTCATTTGTCGTCTGGCCCCCCGAGAGCATAACGTCCCAGTCAGAGGTCGGCGGCAAGTCCCTGTTTAGGCCCCGTGCAGGCCCCTGTGGCACCCACCCTTTTCTCTGTGTCTTCCCAATCACACGGCTGCCATTGTGTTACACAGTCCCTTCACAGTGTGGCATAGATAGGGAAGGGGAAGGTGAAAAAGGCGACTCGATGACTGGACTGTCCGGTAACTGGACGGACGGCAACTGGATAAGCGTGTCGAGCGTGTCTCCTCATTGTGGACGGGGTATTACGTTGTACCGTTGTCCCCTGTCCTGTCTCTCAACCCAACGCGAGCCGAGCACCAACACTAACCTTTTAGCTGCCTTAACGAGAGGATCGTTCCGTCGGTGGCAAAAAGACTACAAGGCTCTAAATAACAGAAAATATGACTTGTCATTGTGTCAAAGGTACTCGACGCATGTGAGAAGAACAGGCCTGTCAACATGTCTCACTGTCGCCTTGTTGATATTCGTCGAGTCAATCGCTGGTGAGGAGCCTGTGAATATCGATCAAATGTAAACGCAGTCTTAAAATGGACCTTCGTAAGAGTATGAAAGGAAATGCAAGACGTGAACGCACTTTATCCCAGTTAGACCCCGTAGCAAAACTAGGTGCCACTGGCGCCTCGACTAGGCCACGATAGTTCGGTGAGGTACAAGCAGGTGCGAGTCTACCTTTTTCATCACATCGCGAACCGACTGCATCGTCTTCGGCACCGGGTTATCATCCAGCTTCTTCCCAGCCTTTTGCTGCTTAATACCTTCCTTCTTTCCCTTATCCGCTCGTTGCCTTTGCATGTCGTCGTGGAAGGCAATCACGTGGGTTGCACAGCATATGTGCCTGCAGGTCTCACAAAAAGGGGAGGTGGAACTGAGCCCGGGAAGCTGCAGACAGAAAAAAAGTGCTATGCTCTTTCCTGTGATTGCCACTCCTTCCCTGCGATTTGGTTCAGCTTAAGGGAAGGCCAGCTTGGTCCGTTCTTTCCTCGCCATCATCATCAGCGCGATCTGGGAAGGCGCGCAGGGATCATACATGTTGGCAATATGACGAGGTGGTCCTGGCCTAACTGGGGCAGGCAACGGAAAGAACACCCCGTAGCGCGACTTTCTTTTCTGTAGTCAGTTCTTGAGGGGAAAGTGTAAAGGGGCGGCTGAGCACAAATTTTGGAAGGAAGGTGCATACATTGGTCGCACAAAGTCCTTCCTTCCCCCGTTACGAGTTGTGTCACCTAAGCGCACTTGCCGCCTTTCCCCCACGAAACCCCATCAAGCCCATGCAAGGACTCGATTTTTATTTTCCAAGAATTTGTCTTCGTACTCATTGGGCATTGTCATAAATCAATTCCACACGCTCTCCCTTCCTTTCTCACCCGCAAATATCCCAATTGCCGACCTCGCATGCGAATTCCCACGATGCGTCTTGCGTCTTGCGTCTGCCAGTGTGTCATCACACCCTCTTCGGCCGGAAAAGACCGTTCCTCAGTTCCTCGAGGGAGACGCACCTTAAGAAACCACAAAATAGACACAAACAGGACCAACCGCAACTGCTCGCCGACCTAATAATTGGGGATCCAACACGAACCAACGGTACCGACCGGGGACAATACGACGGGCAAATAGCCGGTGTGTCCGGATGGGGACCCTCCAATACATCGGCTGGTACTGGACGGCTCGAGCTTTTTGCACTTTCGAGCAGGCAATAAGGCGAACAAGCGAACAAGCGAACAAGCGGACAAGCGGACAAGCGAGGACTGGAGGATGACTTCATTGCTCTATTGGCCCTTGTCCACAACACCCCCTTGCGCCCATCCATCTACGTCGTATATCATATACCTTTGCCAAAACAAGAAAAAAAGGGATCCGCATCGGTGTGTTGGCCGGTGCAGTCTTGCAGTAAACGTGCAGCTCTCTTGCATCTGTGCCCTTCCATGTCTCCCACCTTCAAGGAAGACTTCCAGCGGCTGGTAATGCGTGGTATTGGCTCTTGCGGTGGTCGGCAATACAAAGACCACAGAGAGATACAGCACAAAATAAAGAGTCGACTTGAAAAACAGACATGAGACGAGCCAATGGCTATAAGTTGTTGCATCTTCATGCAGCCAACAACCAACAAACCAACAACAGCGGCAGACCGGCGTACATAAAACTACCCCTCTCTCTCAGCCCTCATCACAGTGGATGTGCATTGGCCCAGCCCCCAGGTACAAGAGAGAAAAAAAAAAAAAAACAGCAACAGGGAGAAAAAACAGTTTGTATCACAGCGATCGTGCGCAGGTGCGTGAGCGCCCTCAATGTTGATAGCCCCCCTTGACTCAACGAGTTTTTATTTCTTGGTCTGTTTATGTGTGACTAACATGGAAACAACTGCATAGACCGGACTTGGAGAAACCTGAGCCTTCGACACCGAAGTGCGAAGACAACAAGATGACCGAAAGATTGCTAATTGTCGAGACAATTGAGTACTGGATGTGAGGCTTCGTGTTCGAGTGGCACACCCACACCCTCCCAGCAAAAAAAAAAGAAGAAAAGAAAAGAAAAAAGAAAAACACAAAAGCCCAGAGCCGTTGCCTGTCTTCAGCCGATAAACGGGATGCCTTGCCCGTGTTACACCATCCAGGCTTCCAGACGCCATTGCTACTCTCACCTGCCGTGGTTGTGTTCAAGTACAAAATGTGGTGGATGCGCTTGTGGGGGGTAAGACAGGTCACGCAGATGGGCAAGATACGGAAACCTCTGCCATGCATTCCGAAAGCCGCCGCGATGCGACATTTATTGTTTCTCTTCTCTTGCACATTGACGCATTTCTTTTTTTTTTTTCAAAAAGAAAAATAAAGAACAGTCAGTGTGCTTGGGCGTGTGTTGTGGCGGCAGCGGTCAATTCGTGTGGGCCAGTCGTGTGTGGTCTGGCCTTGCATTTTTCTCATGCATGGAGGCCTGCTGCATGTTTTTCTCAACTTTTCCATTTGCCCATAAGGTCACCAAAGCCGAAAACGGCTCAATAGCCTAAAAGCTCCAAACGGCTTCATATATCGCAGACAGCTCGTGGCCAAGAGATCCAAAACATAATCGCCAATTACACAACGAAAAAAGAAGAAGAAGAAGAAGAAGAAGAAGAAGAATACCGAATACCATTAGCCACACGAGGGTCAAAATCCATCCGCCAGAATCCACACTCTGAGCTCCAGTAACCAGGCTGTGCCATACTGGACCAGGAGGCCTGATCTCCCAGCCTAGCATGCGTGGGGAAACTTGCAGAACACACGGACACAACCCCACCCTGGGTCTACCTGTGTAACACACCTGCTTTTATCGCCTTGTTTGCCCCCATTCTCTTATGTTTCTCATCTGTCTTTGCACGATGCATGACGCGGTGTTCGCCTTTCCGAGAGAGAAAATGGCAAAAAAAAAAAAAAAAAAAAAAAAAACGGACAACAGGACAATCAACTTGAATATACGTAAAGTATAAGCCGCCTAGGCAAATATCTAAGAGCGGTTTGATTGATATTGCCAACCCCGTCACGCCCAAGAGGTTCTAGTCACCACTGCACACTCGTCCACCCAGAGCTCAACCTCAAGTCCTTAAGCGAGATCAAAAAGAAGAAGAAGAAATCGTTGGGCCAAGTGCCGGAAGCGGCAATGGGTTGCTGGTCATGTCTGCGCTCGTTTGCCACTTGTCGGCTCCGGATGAGTGATCACGTTGAGCTCGAGACTTTAAGTTCATGACGACGTTCCGAAATGGGTTCATTGCAAAGAAAAGAGGCTAGCGCCTCATCGAGTTGCAGAGCAAGGGGCGAGAGTGTGCGCAGACCAGGGTGCTTTGGGAGTGGGGAGTGACAAGAACATGAAGACGAATACCACCTCTTTGCACCGCCCAGCATAGAGGACTGTGCACTGCTGAGAGGCAGTCTTCCAACAGACGAATCCAACAGACATATCAAAATCACCTCAAGGGTGCCCCATCACCTTTCGCGGTTGTTGGTGCAAGTGCGTTTGTGGTGTGGTGATTTACGCTGGGAAGAGCGGCAGGCAAAATAATGCCAACAGACTGAAAGCAATATGTTGGGCCCTGAGCTGATACAGTCCGCCAGGTGAAATCTAGGACTTCACTTCAATGGTTGGCTTCAAGCATCACGAGCAGAGGTAGGTCCAGGTCATACTGCGAGTGCCGCGTACATATGTATATGCGTATGGAGAAGCTGACATTTATCCAGTATGTATTCCAGGTACGACGCACTCCGTCCACAAGCATAAAGGGAGTCGACAAGCGGCCACTTCTCACAAGAAATGTTCGTGTGTGACCTGACAAGACCTCCGCTGTTTCGCTGTGGTTCCATTGCACACATCCACCGGCCTCGCCTTGCCCCTTTTAGCAGGACTTCGAGCTCTTGGACGGCAGGGCGGCTAGCTGGTCAGCCAATGGCTCCGCTGTGACGCCCATTGACTTATCACCCACATGCAGTCGCCACGATGCACATGGCGTCAGCGAGTACTCACCATTCGTCTTTTGCGAGGCACCGCCGAAACGACGAGACACACAATAGAGGAATGAAAATTGAACCGCTATGGAGGGGGTGCTTGTGTGCGCTTGAAGATGGATGCAGAAACGGTGGGGTATAAAGGGCAGGCTGGAGAGCGGACAAGGGATAAAGAGAAGGTCGAAGACAGAAGCCCAAAATATTGAAGCGGAAGAAGGACGATACAACATTGGATGAGAAACACAATTCGAGAAGAGTGAAAGTAGTCGCTCAAGTGTCATACAGGCTGTAATTGCTCGCATCATAGTATCCCCCCCCCCCCCACCCTGCGCTGCGTACGAGGATGCACGAAGTACTTTACTCAGAGAAAAGCGGGACTCGAACCTCTCATGTGAAAACAGAGAGGGATTGAAAAAAAAAAAAAAAAAAAAAAAAAAAAAAAAAGAAAAAAGAAATGAGAACAAAAATTAGATTCAGAATGCTGGCTCTGAGGGATAAGACAAAAGAAAAGAGGCAGCAAGGCATTCGGGCAGAGCGAGCGCTGTTTCCCTCCTCGGCGGACGCTTCTCCTTCCTGGGTAAGCAATACAACCTCCCAGGCCGGTGTGTCCTCCCGCTCGCTCCTACTTCAGCGTCTCTTGCCACACTTGCTTGTTCCTGTATGTCGTACTGATTTCTTGGATACGAGCCGTCCTCGATGGCTCCTTCCAAAGTATCTTTACTTCATTTATGCTCCTCTTAGTCTCTTTCCCTTTTTGTACATAGCAAGAGCTGTCTTGTGATCTGCCAAACCCCGTCAAAGAAAGTTTAGGAAATAAAAATAACCGCGACTCGCAGACCCCCTTGTCCTTGGTATTTTCATGTTGGCTTCCTCCAATACCACAGTGCGTCGTAAACGTGCAACACCAGACCGTTTTTTAGCCACAGATGCGTGTGTCCTGCCCATAGTAACATCACATATGCTGATGCAGGTGCATGCCCGAGAAATTCTTGCAAGAGCTCTGAAAAGTAAGAGGTAGAAAAAAAAGATGTAAGCCGGCAGGCGCAAGTGCGCGGGTAGACGGGAAGGCGCGACGGAGCACTCTCTCCCTGTACGCCAGGGGAAATAGATGTTGGAAGGTCTGGCGCCAGACTCTCGGCTGAAAAAGGGCAGGCGCGGATGTGCATCGTGGGTATCAAATGCCCTGCTTCCATCTGGGGAAGGAGCGATGCTGTGCCCGTCTGATCCTTCCTCAAGTGTGCACTTTTGTCCTATGGCTCCTTCCTCGCCCGACTTTTCGGTTGTTTGTCCCAACAGATTCGCGTCTTTTTCCCAAGCCTCAAGTTTCTATCTCGTTTCTTCACGCTCTCAGCCCTTTTTGACAAACATCCCAGCAAACAACACCAAAGCCTTGCCGCGCCAAACTAACACCCGCAACAACGCCGCCCTTGGGACAGCTCAGCCGACTCGGCCTATCTTTGCAGAATAGCGGCCATGTTGTTTATACTTCGCCCGTTATTAGCGTGACCGGCCGCTCAATTGCAGGCCCAAAATACGGTTCTTTGCTCCTCCTTTTTGGTCGTTTCTTCGGCCTCGCCCGTGGCCAGCCTGCCGCCTCACGAGGCCAGATCTTGTTTATTTGTTTACTCTCTTCATCTCGATATCATCCACCCCCACGTTGGCCTGCACCCCCTGCATCACCTTGCGTCCTTTCCACTGCACCTCATTCTGCATCAGCGGTGTGCTGCCGCTTCTTTTGCCACACTTCTCACCCATCCTAGCCCTGTGTTTTTGCCCTGGTCTCTATTCTCTCTTTCCTACTAAGCACATACGTCCCCTACTCGACTCCCAGTCTACAACAAAAAAAAAAAAAAGAAGAAGAGGGCAAAAGAAAAAATCACCACACTCTCCTATTGCCCCGCCTCCGATTTCCGTCTGACGCCAGACCATTTTTGACTGCACATTTTGCCATATTTTGCTACCATTGGCGTTCTATCACCTGTCGGCTTCGTTGTTGGTCGCCTGTTCTGTCTGTTTCTGTCTGTTTATGCGCATGGGCCCTCTCCACATTCACACGCACCAGCATCACAGGCGCGCATCTACCGCCGATTCAGCTTTTTATCGCCTGTTCACCGTTTTCGATATTGTTGTTTTTCTCGATCAATACACTCGACACCGCCACTGCTGGCTTATGACAGTCGCCTCGACGTCTTCCGTATAACTTTTTGTCCTAAAACAAATCTGAAAAAGTGGTGTTAGATTCCACAGTCGGCCATTGGCCACCTAACAGGCAGGTCTTAAACAAAACGCGCGCAGCTGTCCTGGCCAAAAATCGTTGAAGTTCAAAACCCACAAAAGAATAACAGGGCCAACACATCGACCGCCACCTTGGACCAACATAAAATAATACTCTCTCTGCAGAAAAGGTCAGACCAAGTCTGCCCAAACAGAGACCACCAAACACGTTCTCCTTCATCCGGCCAGCCAAACACAACTCTTAAAAAATCCTGTCGTACGCACTGCCCATTCGACCAGACGGATAATATATAAGACACTCATTGGCCCTCCTCTCCTTCTTGGCTTTGCTGTCAATATTCTGCGATTCCTCTCTCCCTTCTCCTTGTTCCGTTTCCCTTTCAAGGCTTCGTCTCCTATCCCTCTATTTCTTTTCTTATATCCCTGTGACCCTCCCCATCACTCACTCCTACCTCTCGAGATCGACACCGCGCATGCAAGTACCGTCCTTGAGAACAACAGACCGGTTGAGTGACATCGTGCGCTACAGCAAGCAACGCCCACCTAAGCACTTACAAAAAACGTGGGGCTTGGCCCATCCTAAAACTACCAAGGATCAGAGTGAGAAAACAATACCACTCTCCTCACAGCCCTGTCCAACTTTGGCAACTTGCTGAAGTTTGATTCCGTTAGTGTCGTGCTTCCAGCCAGAGCCTCTAATCGTGGACGACAATAACAACGACAAAGAGAGGGAAGCCAGAACGAAGGCAAACAGACAACTACAATCTTATCCTGTCTTATCATACCTCGACGTATGATTCCAAAAGGCGACACGACCTCGGCTGAACTCTGCCAAACACCAACATCAGATCACTTTGACTTATCCGTCCATATTTTGTGTTGCGGCGACTCGTGGTCTTTTACGCCTTGCCCTCGTTGTCACTGTATTTCCCCCGTTCTCTTTCCCTCTTTTTGATTTCTTTCCCCTTGTCAATTGTCAGCGATTCTACTTGCTTTTTACGGAGCCCTGCAACCAACCATCCATCCCCCGTCCCCTCCTACGAGCCGCGCCGCTTTTACAGAAGCGAGCTTTTAGTTCCTGGGCCTGACCTGGGGGCCTGGCCTAAGTTTGACACGCCTTAGCTTGGATATCCTGCCCCATAACGACTTTTTCAACATCAAACCGCCACCCGCCTTCTCGTTCTCTTTTGTCGGGATCGCACTGCGAATGCTCTCTTTCTTGCCTGGCCTTGTCTTTGCGGTCTCACGGCCCTCTCTCCACCTTTGCTGGAGATACACTGCAACGGTCTTAATAACTACGCCATCATTTTGCTATTGATGCAACAAACTCTGCCCGTGAGTTAAGACACCGCCTAATTGCACACTACTACTTTCTTCTGGCACAGCCCTTTATCTGCCCATCATTCTTCCTTTGTTTAGATTCAACCTTTTCTTACCCTCTCTCTCTCTCTCTTTTCACCCTTATTTTTCATGTTAATTTCTTGTCTATTTTCTTTTACTTTTTGCCGATTTCTATTCCACATTTACGACCCAATATTCTCTCATCACATCCTTCATCCCTTTTTCTTTCCCCTCGCTATCCCAATTATCTCTCCGCCTCTTCCTTTCACAAATCGACCATCTTCATTCAACCATCCTTCTTTGTCTCTTGGTCTCAACAACACCTCCCTTGTTGAAGAATTGGACCCAAAGAGAGTCAGTGGCGCTGGCTCGCGCGCGTCTCCATCACATCACTACGTCCCACACAAAACTTTGGGCGCTTAAAGCTTTTCCCCTGCGAGTGCGGCGGACAACAGGCTGAGCTTGGCCTGGGCTGAAGAAGCAGAAGCATCCAGCAAAGAAGACGGAAGGAAGGAAAGGAAGGACGATACTGCCGTCTTTCTGCCGTTGTGCGCGTGTCATTGTCCACTGCGTTGCGTGGCAAAGCCGACTGTGTGCCTTTTACATAAACAGTGCTTTTTTAACGGCGCTTTTTGTGTTAACCTTTCTCTGGTCCCGCCCTCTTCATGCTCAAGGTAGCTGTCCATCTTGTCAACTGAGCTGGAGAAGACGATTGAGTAGGGGCGTGTACGCGCGCGGCAGCCCTGCGCTCTGATCTCTTATCCTCTCTATCTTGAGAAAAGGGACAGGAAAAGAAGACCATCTTTAGGATGGACTCTCAAGCGCGATTTGATCTTCCCAGACAAGGAGGGGCCGATGTGATTCAAGACTCACAAAAGTGCCTCCCGCTTACCAAAATCCTAGACGAAAGAGACCTTTTATATCTGGTGACCCCGGTTGCCATCCCGGCCATCCGTGCGGTACCAGGCTCTCTAGCGGAAGACCCGTTCGAATCGCTGGGCAAAGCATTATCAAAACACCACCGCAGGATCCGCCATCTCCCCTACACCGCATATGACGGAATCACGCAGTATCACGCCGAGCATCTCTCCTTAGCCAAGGCCGTTATATTCGTGATCAGTGGCCCACCACGCAACGGCCAAATATCACAACTAGATCTATTTGAGACTGTACGCCAGTCCGCACCACAGCAGCCGCATATCGTAATCGTGTGCTGCGATTTAGACCTATTTCCATCATTCAACCTCAACGCCTATCCAACTCTTCTTCAAGTCCGAAACTACTCGCCCGGCCTTTTAAAGGACGCAGCCGACCTTCTCTTTACGCAAGCTCTACCTTCGGCTCCAATGCGTGTTTCGGAATCGTCCCGGCCTGGGTGGCTGGTGGAAGAGAAGGACATTCTACAAAATAATGCGCCAGAAGTTTATGATCTATGGTGCAGAAGTGTCCCCGACCGCTTCCGGCTTGATTATGCCAGGTGGCAGGGCCTCATTAATCGCGAAGGCTATTCGAAACACTATATCGTCTTCGATCACCAAGCAACTAGGATCCTTGGGTTCTGTTTGACCTTCACGACGTTTGTCGGCCAGGGAAATGACTGTGTTGGGTCAATCGGCGCCATTTTTGTCCAACCCGAGCATCGAGGCCGGGGCATTGGCACCGCACTCCACCACCACGCACTCCGCAAACTCACAGAGCCTGGTATTTGCCGTCGGCTACAGCTGGGGACAACATTCCCCCGCCTTCTATCCGGGATACCGTTTGAGATGGGGTATGAAGAATGGTTCCGGCGGCGGGGCTGGCGCATCGACGATTCGGGTGCCCCGGGCAGCGGACAGGAAGTGTGCGACTGGGTGCTCGACTTTTCTGACTGGAGCGCATCCGGATTGTCTAACAACGGCTTGACATTCCGGCCTTGCCAGGGGGAGAGTGATTACCAGACGATGATAGAGTTCGTGGAACAAGAGCTCAAAGGCAAGGACTACGCTGGCTGGTATGACCAGTACAACATGGTCAGATATGCGAACGGCAACAATATTCTACTCGTTCTTGAGGGCCAGCAAATTGTGGCGACAGCAATCACTTACTGGCCCGGAAGTGACACCCAAGCAGAAAGAGACCTGCCCTGGGCTGGCACCATTTCTGATCGAGTCGGCGGTGTGACTTGCATATGTATTACCAGTTCGTGCCAAATCCGTCCCCATCTGCCCCTTGTCATCTACCAAGCGGCCGCTGTGTACTGACCGTGTTTTTTCTCGCATGATTTTAGACCGGTATCTCTCCGCGGCGCACACGCGGGACTCTGTGATGATCCGGCTGATCAATCATTGCGTTAAGACATTTGAGGAAGCGCATATGCAGAAGATGTTCCTCGACGCCGTCCGTGGAGGCGCAGAGGGATTCCAGGCCATTGGTAAGTTCCAGCCACATACCATAAAGATTTCAGTTGTGTCGGCGCTCCATGAACAAAATTGCTAACAGAAATATTGCAGGCTTCAGAAAATGGTCCAGCTACAGAGAGGTGTGGCGTCAAGTATAGAGTATGTACGGCGGTGTGTACGACGGTGTGGCGAGAAAAAAAATGAGAGAGAGAGAGAGAAAATCAAGGTATCTCGCCTCCACCAAGATGCAAACAACCACCGAGGACATGTGGCGGCTTACTTACCAGTATGCACAATTACAGCATTGCAAAAAAGATAAATTGGAGGGCAATCTATGGAGAATAATGACATGTGATTTCTTTGCCACATACGTCCATATTTTTTTTGTTTATTTCATATCATGGTCGATAAATGATCCAAGTGGTTCATTGATCATTGGTTGTGGCTGATTTGCATGATGCACCCTCTTGTTACGCCGGCACTGCAAGTCTCGACGCATCTCTCTACAACAGAGTCCAAATAGCCATTTCTCTCAAGAAGAGCCATGCCGTATGGGATAAAAGGCAACGTTGAAAAGCACGTTGTGTTGTACTATGCGAGTAATTTGGATAAGCCGGCTGGTTCACGACATGGCGTCTATTTCAAACGGGCCAGTGCCAGATACGATACAGGGACGATGCCAACCTCCTCGCCTATTTCAGCAACCGCTGTTGCAATTATTCGAGACGAAGAGAACAAGGTCGCGGTCTGTGTGTGCGGAACAGGCTCAAGGGCTTTTCGGTTTCTGCAGCATTTCAGCAATGAAAGATAGTTCTGTAGGCGTGCCTCGTGCACACCCTCTCGAGCCCCCCTCTCCGATTGCATGATTGCATGCAGATGCAGCACGCCTTGTGGAGTCTTCCTTCGTCTCTTTTCTTTCTCCCCCTCCATTCTTCGTTTCGAATCACCGCTTCAGCACAGCATGTAGGAGGACTTCCAGAGGTTCTAGAGCCTGCTGATCTCTTTCTTCTCATTCTCGTCAACGAAACTCTCCCCTCTGTTATTCTCGCTTCCACAGGCGTACTCCCTACAGGCGTCAGCCATCAGCCGCCGAGCCGCCTAGCCTATTTGGTTTTGCTGCTTCTGCCTCTTTATCCCCTAAAAATGGTACTGGGCGCAAAGTACTTTCCCAATGCACGCGAGCCATTTTGCGATCATTCCCGAGGGTAATAATACTGAGTAGTGTGGCCAATGTAATGGAAGGGATGAGCATACACTACGTTTCAAACTACTGCGTCGAAGAAACGAGATGGAGCGAAGGAATACGAGGCAGGGGAGCCAAAGAAAAGAAAGAAGGCGCGGTGATGGAGGTGACGAGGAGATGACCAGGTGAAGGCTGTGATAGGGCAGTTGGATGTCTGGGCAGTTACGACGTAATTACTTTTCCTTTTTGCTTCGGTGCATAAGGGTGAGTACCTGACCAGTGACTACAGCGATACGCACACTGCATGCGAGAGAGGTGACAGCTGTCCGAAGAGGAGAGGACGGGATCCAAGTGACATACAAGACAGTCACACAGGTATCTTTGTTGAGGGTACTCCGTACAGAGAGCTTTTGGTTGGTCACCTGGAGCCTGGCCAGAAATTATGTTGAGGTTTTTGTGGGCGGCAAGCAAGGGCAGAGAGCGCAAGCTGCCCGCTGGATGTTTATCCAGAATGCATACAGTATTTGAATCTCTCCGCTCGCAGTATGTTCGTTGTCGTGGTCTCATTTTGGGACACCTGCGACGTGGCGGTCCTGCCTATGTGTCGCTATTTCTTAATTCATCTACTTCAGCTCTGGCAACAAACATGGAAGGGCCTCATTGATTACTCGTCCTGGCATGACATGGCCATTGACGTCGTATCTGAGCTGCCTGCGGCTGCACGCGATCGTGAGATACAAAGTAGACGCGCACTTTTTGTGAAAGGAACAAAAAAATTAGAAAACAAAAAAGAAGAAGAGAGAAGAAAAAAGAAGCGAAAAGAAAGGAGAACAGAAAAGAAAACAACAACACGGCCTCGGGCAAAAACAAATGAGATCAAAAGATCAGGTTACGGCGTAGCATCCAGACAAGTGTCGATGGCGGCTGCGGCCATGCGATGGCCCGCATATTGAGTGTTGACAGCCATATTTCAAACGGTCTTTTCTTTACTTTTTTTCCCCTTTGTTTGTTGTGGCCATCTGGCCGCAGGGTCGTGACAAGATGCGGCCCTTTTTGCATCATTTCGCCTCAACCTGCATATAGTGCGGCCAGATTCGACAATTCAAAACAAACCGCACACAAAAGGCGGCCAGTCATCGAGGCCCGCGGGCCGGGACCCGTCGGGGGCCAAAAATCCAAGTTTTTTTTGGCCTCTCAATCTCCCTTGTCTTGTCGACGGACTATACGTTGGGGGCCGTTTTTGTTTCTAGTCCGTCCCCATTGTTCCTTGTTATGATTGCTTGACACGCTGGAGAACATTATCTTGTAAACAAAATATCACGTTTGAAATCCATCTCGGTCGAATACAATTTACCGGATACAAGGTGCAGAATATATCCACGGAAAATAAACACAAAATTTAATTCCTGAAAAATACGAAAAAGAACAAAGACAATGAGATCAATTGTAAATAAAAAATACCAAAGCGATATCGCACCCATCGTAAAGTAGGTCTAGATGCCGACTCGGATCTTGGCTCGCCCTTGTCGTTCGATGTCGTCGGATGCAGTGCGACAAAAACTATGACAGTCCGATGATGCGATGCCCTTGCTCAAACTGGACACACGATGGAACGTGGAACATGGGAATGAGCGATGAACCCCTCCTGCCTCCTGCCTCCTGCCCCATGAGGGTTCTCAGTGCACCCCTCCTCAACAATCGGCGGCTTTCCTGGAAGAGAAAGTGCCCTTTTTTCCATCTCCTGTCTTCTTCGTCTGTACGATTTACGACGTACGGAGTATTCTTGTTTCTTTTCGTTTCTCCCTTGTTCCCTGCTCACCCGTTCCCCGTATTCACTGTCACCCCTCATCTTCTCATCCGAGCTCGTCTAACCTTTCTTGTCTTTTTTTGCGCATTTGATTGTCGTCCATTCTCGTCTGACATCCACTACGGAGTACAGACAGCGCGGCCCATTCCAAGAAGAGCACCTCCGAGGCTATTCGTTCCTGTTTCGACTTGGTTTGTCCCTGAATTTGGCTCATTTTGCATTTTCCTCACTGCACTCTCCCGATGGGTCCCGCTTGATAGTCTACTTTCTTACGATTTACGGAGTACGGAGGAGAGATTTTGGTCTCGGATGGGACTGTAGATTTTTTTGGCCCCCAAATGCTTGTTTTTTCTCCAACGCCATCATCCAGAAAATTATTCCCGTCGGTGAGGCGTTGATTGTTTCTTCTTTGATTTAGTCCCTCACATCTCGCAATTCCACTCTCCCGGACATCACACGGGCGGCAGAGCCCAGCTCTCGTCCGCTCTTTCCTTCCCTGCTGGTTTATTGTTTTATTTTCTTCCCCTTCGCTCTTCCCTTTGCTCGCGATGACTTGCTTCCCCTCCCGCTCGTTCCTTCCCTTACTCAGTTCGGAGCCAGTATTCATCTTCCATCGCGATTGCTTCCTCTTTTGCTCCTCTTGCTCACTCCGTCCCTTGCCTAGTGCGGTGCACTTCACAGCGGGTCGTTTTGGCCCCTGTCCCCTGCATTGGCCTTGCCCCTCCATCCATTTCGCGTTTACACGTAATAATACACCAGACTCTCCATTTTGTTTCCTTCCACACAGTAATGTACCGGTACCGGTCTGGACGGCACGGCCGTCGGCCTCTTTCCCAACTTGGGCATTGCTTTCGTCGTTGCCAAACATTGGGCGATTCTCTCTGCCGCGTGGGCATTTCTTCATGCCGTGGTAATTACTCAACAAGTCGAGATGCCCAGCATGCCGCAATTGTCCACTGAGTACGACATACATGCCTCGCATGCATCTTTGGCACACACGCTCCTTCCTTGCTATCCCTACTAATACCCTGGTCCATTCCGCTTTTGCCCTCTTATCCCCCCTTGGTTTCTTAGTTTTGGAGGGACTTTTTTTATTCTATTTCTCCGTTCCAGAAACGTTGTGGTTGAAAAGGTGAAAGACGTGGAATAAATTCGCTTGGCGTAGACTGTATTTTGTTCGGGAACGAGTCATCCTGTATGTCGTAGACGGCACAAGGTACACCAAGCAAAACACACCGCTTGATAGGCGATCGGGAAAGGAAAGAAGCCTGCAAGACATAACTCGTCCAGAGGCCGGCTATTTTCATATCCATATCTCAGAGCCATCAAGTCGTACATTATCACAAAGTGTTGTTGTAGAGGACGACGGCAAGTTCCGTTATATCTGAGACATACATCGGTATGTGGTTGATAAAGACTTTTGGATTTCGTTATTCTCTATCTAAATAGGGGATACATTGCCTTGTCATGATGATAGAGCCAAAATAATGAGAGTGGAATATCAAGAGAGGATCGTGCCAAAAAAAGAATGAAGAAAAAAGCAGCAACATGTAAACTTTTGTGGTATATACCGAAAATCCCGCCCATAAGAATAAGAAATTAATGATGACAATAGAAATAAAGGAAGAAGAGTGATAAAGGGTTGGGACACTAGATCACGCCCATTTGGAGAAATCCAGGGAGTCTACCCAGATCTCCGACGGGCTGTTGACAGCCGTCGCGTCTGTAATTTCGGAGCCGGTTGTGCCCGTGGCTGTCGAGTGCACCGACGTCCGGTTGTTGTTGATATTGTTGTTCTGGTTGGGCGCGTGCGTGCTGTTGTTGCTCGGGTCCGACACCGTAAAGAAGGTCGCCATCGACGTCCGCCGCAGACTGTTGAAACTGTCCCGCATCCCGCTCACGCTCGACCGCGACAGGGACAGCTGTTCGGCGCTGCTGTTGCCGCCTGTGAGGCTGGGACCAGCATTGACCCCACCGCCAGCGCCTGTACTGGCAGAGGCACCGACACCGCCTGCCAGGGCACCACCGGTAGCACCGATGGGACTGTTGTTGCCAACGCCGCCGCCTGCTGTGTTTCCAGCGCCAGTGTTGCTGGGTCCACCAACACCACCACCGGGACCGCCTCCGCCTGGCCCACCGGCCATGGCCGAAGGCGGCGGAGATGGTGCCACTGAAGCCATTGCGGCAGGCCCATAACGCTCGCGCAATCTGTGTATCTGCCGCAGCCGGTTACGCCACGACGAAATGTGCTCGCCGCCCTGCCGCGTCGCCCACACCTGCGAAAACACCGACGCATTGAGCGCCAGCAGCCGGATAAAGTCGGGCAGCGCCTTGAGGCTGATGATCTTGGTCCGTGCCGACGGCGAGATCTCGGGGAACCCGGGCTTGCTCATGACTTGCACCTTGTAGAACGGCATGGCCCTCTTTTGGCGGGGTGGCGGCTGTTGCGAGTCGTCGCCTTGGACGGGGCCCTGGCCCTGTTGCTGCTGCTGCAGGTATTGCTCCTGCGCCAACGCCTCCTTTTCGTCCTCGCGCTGTTTCTGCAGGGACAGCTCGCGCCGCGCCACGAACGAGGCCCGCGACTCGGGCGTGATGACAATGTTGACATAGTTGAACTCGGACGGGAACGTGTCAAACTTGAACGGCAGGCCCGAGTCGTTGAAGATGATGTTGACGTAGTCGTTGCCAATGTGCCGTTTCTTGCCGATGCAGATTGGGTCGCGCTCGCGGTCGGTCGGCATCTGTGTGGTGACATGGAATACGATTTCCGTGACCCGGTCGCGCCAGCAATACGTATAGGCACCGTCCGTGTCATACTCGCGGTCCAATCCTTGTGTATTGAAGGTCGCGCCCTTGAGCCGAACCAGCGTGCCCAGTCCGTTCAAGAATTCGACATAGTCGCTGCTGCCAGACACGTTCGCTAGGATGTCTGCCTCGTCTGTCTGGCCCTCGCCAATGTAGATCACGCCGACCTTGTGGCCGTCGACTGTCGAGTTGCGGTCAAAAGCCCGGAAGGCACGATCGGTGGCTTCATCGTTGGGTAGCAGGATGGGACGCAAGGGGGAGTCGAATTGCTGCGGCACCGGTGCTAGCAGCTGGGTCAATAGGTGGCTCGGCAGAACAGGATTGGCTGGTTGGTTATGATGTGCCTGGCCGCCCGAGATGCCCTCCATGGGGTCGATGAGACCACGGGTCTGATGTGGCGGCGGCGGCTGGAGATTCTCCAGAATCGTGTAGTACGATGTACCCGAGGGCTGACGTTTGGTTATCCGTGCAAACCCTGCCTTGCTTGCTGCAGGCTGGATGGTCAAAATGCTGTTGCCCATGACCCAGGTCCGTGAAGGAGGGGCCTCCTGCCCTGAACCTTCGTCTGGATCGTCGGCCGGGGCGGACTCGTCGGCGTCGGAGAACGTAACGCGCTGCATAAAGTCCAGGGTGACCTGAGCCTGTTCGTCTGTAATCTGACGGCCATCGTTGTCGATGAAGAGACGACTGGCAATCCAAGTCACATATTTGGCACGGTCTGTCACACGAAGAGCCAAGAACCAGAACGTGAGGACATGGTAGGCAAGCGCATACACGTACTGAGGCAGGTCGTCGGATGTGTTTGGCTGCATTGGAGTTTGTCCAGGCATCTCGGGGCCGTGCGGATCGAAGGCGCCCATACCGTATCCATTGTATGTCGACACTGAGCTTTGTTCACTAACGCTGGCATGGCTCACACGGGACGACTTGCGCCGATCGCGCACGGCCTGCAGATACCGGAAGCAGACACCAAAGGCAATGCGGTACTCGTCCTCACGGAAGTTTGAGTAAAGCCATGGCAGGCGGCTCAGACAGGCAAGCAGCTCCAGGATGTGCACGGCGACACCAGGCCGTGTGATAATTTGGGACATCTTTGTCAGAATGTTGACCAGAGACTTGCTTGTGGCATTGGGCAACTCGTAGCAGCAGATCGACAGGGCGTGCACGCAAGAAATGGGGTTCTTGTCGGTCAATCCCGTGATAAATGTCCGCACGAGATCGTCGCCTTCTTGTCGCTGGAAGTACTCATGATAACTCAATATCATAGTCAGCGTCTGGAGAACACACGTCTGAACGTCCGGCCGACGAAGGCCTGTTGCAGCTGGCGGTTCTTGCGAGTTGTTGTTCCGAACCTGGTCGCACAAGGCGGCGCGGATACGCAGAATCACCGGCACTGCGCCACGACAAACAGCATGGTTGCTGAGCTGCGACGGCAGGTGTATGAGGGCGAAACTGTACAGCTCCCAGTTTGCACCCCTGGTGAGAATGTCAAGGACGACCTCCATCCAAGCTGTTATGTTAAGGGCCAGCAGTGTTGGTTTGGAATCCAACCTGTCCTCCGCTTTATCGTCTGAGGTAGTAGACGCCTCGCTCTCTGTGACAGGGGCACCGCCGCTGCTCGTGCTCTCTTTACCCTTGTCCTTGGCATCGCCGCTGATCATGTTCTCGTCCCATTCATGCGAGAAGAGTACAGTGCTGGCATTGGCAATAGGCGTCTGGGGTAGCGCATCTGGGTCAGGCAAGCTCCACAGCTGGCGGTACCGTGGCGCCGTCGTCTTATGTCGGGCGTTGCTGGCCGTTCGGCTGGGAAATCCAGGCCTGTCGTGTGGTCCACCTGGGCCGCCGCCTCCCTGTCCAAACGAGACACCTCGTGTGACCCTTGTGGGATGCTGGCTGCCTGAAGGCAAAGGGGCTCCGGGCTCATTTCGCGCTTGTCGCGCAAGAATCTCCTGTGTCACCTCGTCCGCCATTTTGCGCTCCAGCGAGGCTTCGGTCCGGAATAGCACCGCAGCGAGGCCCTCGGACTCAGTATTGGACACCAGGAAAATGCGATGGGCCCAGTCGGCGCGCAGGCGAAACAGCAATTTCAGTGCAGTGAGGCGCGCATCCACTGGGCAGCGCTTGTCACGCGCGAGACCAATCAGCACCTCAAAAGCTGTGCTGGCCTTGTGCGCGTCTGTGTTCATGGTATCCATAAAGATCTGGACAAGGCCGCGTGTGGCAATGTTGGATGTGCTCTGGTCCGTCTGCACATCGGGATGCTCGCTGGGCGTTAAGGGGGACGTGGGTGTCGAACTCGCCGTGGCGATAGCGAGGGGCTGGCCGGCCTCATCATTCTTAATGACAGAGCCGAGTGCCTCGATAATAAAGTGGAAGAGCTCTGCATCCACAGACGGAGCGGTCATGACGGCAAAAGAGATGGCGTGGAACAACAGTATTGTATCACGCTCTTCTCCAATATGGGCAAGAATGCGACGAACGAGGCCAGCCACGGCATCTGGAGCATCGTCCACACCGTCCACGAGCGAAAGAACATTGTGGACGTCAATGGCCGTTTGCAGAGCTTGCAACCGGACCACAGCCGATCGTGCGCGGTTGGAGTAAAATGCATCCAAGACCAGCTTCAAGTTTCCATCCCACTGAGGATCAGAAGGGAAGCAGCAACTGAACTCGGCAAAGTACTTGAGCACAAACTCAGCGCCAGTGTCAGGTAGGATATGATGCACGTCGGCGAGGAAAGTGACGCAGCAGTTGCGCTGCATGTACTCGGGCCGCTCGTTGAGCAGACCGCGCAGTAGGCCCTCAAGCCGCGCAGTAAGAGCAGCAGATTCCCGATCAACAGCGTCCTGAGAAGGCTCTTCTGAGCTGGCAGAACCGGCGAGCGACTGCTTTCTGTTGACTGCCCCATCATATGATGAGGAAGGGCTGCTTCGTTTAGCGCAAGTAGTGGCAACACTGAGCAGAGATGCCCAGTCTTCGTCGAGCAGAAGCGGATTCAAGTTGCCGTCGCCACTGTCAAACAGCTGGTTGATGAGCTGAAGGATTGAGGCGACAATGCGTGGTGATGGGGTGTGGCTGACGACGTTTTCGAGCCCGTCGACAAGAAGGGTGAATGGGAGCGTTGGATACTCGGTAGACCCGGCTTTCCGGACGAGCTTCTGCAAAACAGACAGTGCTCCACGGACCTCACGAGTAGCATCCTTGACTTCAATGCCCTCAAGTGGGTACTTCCGCAGAGTGTCAAGGAGGATGCTGATTGTGTACAGTCCGTGGTGCGATTTGAAAATGTTGGAGAGAACTTGCCACGCTGTCTTCTGAAGCTTGGGCACCAGACAATAAATGGAGCTCAAGACCTTTACACAGCGTTCGAGGCTCTTGCTTGGCATTGCACCAACGGTGACACAAGTGCTGATGATGGCGATGCAGGAGGAAAGGTCATCCTCAGTGCTTGTGTTCATGGCAATGTCCAGAATGGCATCAAGCAGGTGTTCGATAGCACTGTCGCTGGCAATTTTGGAGCTGTACTTGATGACATCAATGGTGTAGGCAAACAGTTGGGAGAGGTTCCGCTCCTCGGTCGTCTGCACGCCCTTGACTTTGCCGCTCTTGCCATTCGCTGGCCGTGCCGACGATGGCTTCTTTGCTGCCACTTTTGATGCCTTGTAGACGGTCTGGAACCATTCTGTAAGGATCGGAAAGACATCGTAGTCAAATCCAGATAGGTTGCGGCCATTGTTCGTCAAGTCGATAAGAGCCGAAAGCTGTAGGTGGAAATCGCTCGGGTCGGCCGGTGCTGTGATGGCCTGGAAATACTTCCGGCGTTCGATATTGGTAGAGGATGTGTGCCGTGCACATTCGGCCAGAAGCTCCCAGCCGGCGTGACGAGCAGCCTGGGTTTTGCTGGGGTCGATTAGGTCTTCCGTAGCGTTCCATGCGGCGGACATGGACTGAACAGGCGTCTCAATGACAATGGACCGCAGGGCACCAGCCGCGGCGACTCGTTCGCTAAGCGTTCCATTCTTAAGTAGGTCGAGGCATTCGGCGTAGGTTGTGAGTTGGCCACGCGAATGGCCGGTGAGAGAATCGGTGTCGGCAGGTTCAGAAGGTGGTTGCGTCGAGGCGATGGAGGATGAGGAAAGGGTAGGTGCGGCTGCCGGCGCAGTGAGTGGGAGAGGAGATATTGTTGTTGCAATGGTCGGCTGACCGGAGCCTTGAGCCGGTGCTTTGGTCAACTTAGACCCGGTTAGGCCCTTGAAGACGCCGGCCAAACCACCGGGCACCTTAGACTCGGATGATCGGCCGGCATCGTTGGATGGTGGCGACATGAAGTCGTCTTCACTCTCGGAGACCTGCTGGCCTAGCGAGACTATTCGGCGGAGCATGTTAGCAAGGGGCTGGTCGAGGCAGCCATGCTTGCAAATCCGAGGGCAATTGCAAGCCAGCAAGTGTGGTTTGAGATATCTTGGCTAGAAAGCAAAAACAAGCAGAAGGAGTAAAAAACACACGGGTGGTAGTGAAAGCAACGAAAAAAGCAAGACAGGATAAGTGGGAAAAGTAAATGGGGAGACGTTGGAAGTAATTGACAGGACTTGGCAAGACGTGAAAAAAAAAGAAGAATGCAAAGTCCAGTGCAACGTACGCCGTGGCACATAAAGATTAAATAAAAGAGAAAAGTAAAAAGGGAATAAAAACAACCAACGAGTTGCAGCCGCACATAGACAAGGGGTGACATTGACACCCTGAGCTGAGATGGAGGGTTGCCCGACAGCCTCTTTGGACAGCCTGGCAGGTGATGTGGGCAGCCACACCTTGTTCCGTGCACATAGGCAGAAAGAGGTGGTTCCCTAGATCGCCGCACAACTTGTGCCTAGTCACAGCTCCTGCAGAGACCTGTCGACTTGTCCACCTGTTGGCCTCTCGCTTTTTTCGACTCACATGCCTCGCGCCTCCGACGAATTCGTCTTTTGCTCCGGGTATGCCCCAAAGGCCACCGAAACCGAGCTATCGAAGCGAGGCGCGTAAATGGCAGGCAATGCAGGTTGGGGGCCGGGCAATGCAGGGGCGGCGGAGGGGCCAGACAAGACATATAATCGTACAGAGTACACTGTGTGTACATGTCTGTGCCCATGCCCAGAGGACGGAGAAAAAACAGATAGAAAACGGACAAAACGGGGGCAAGGCTTGGGAGGCCAAATCCAAGACAATTGACTTACATGCAAAACTCGTACTTGCATAAATGGTGGGAAGCACAAAGTGAGACCGTCAGCGGGTCACCGAGCTCAACGGGACCCCATCAACGAAAGCCTTTTCAAAGGTGCAGCAAGGACGGTGGTCATTGGACGCGGATGCGTGTTGATGGATCGCCTGGGAGAGGCGAGGAAGCAAGAGGTAATTGAGCAGATGCTGCTCAGATCGTAGTGGTGTCAAGTTCGCTCGATCGCTCGCTCGTTTTTCAGCAATAGACGTGCTGGGCACGTTTCGTTTCGTTTCTTCTGCTGATCGTCTTCTCGGTTGTTCGTCGTGATTCTTTCAAAGGTGTTAGCATCCAGAGAGCTGCGTCTGTTCCACCTTGCACGGCAGCCCTTCTCTATCCCCGTCCCCACGTCTTGGAAACAGGATGTTGCCCTTCGCACACCGTACACACTTTGCAGAATAGACCAGCTCGGTTGAGACCGTCTAGGGTGTTGCGAATGGACAGAGATGTCTCGTCCAGCTGTCTTCCGGCCAAGTCAAACCCCCACAAGGACAAGCTGCACTCCGTATGCGTCTCGCTGCTTTAGGACAGCAATGGTCGTCCCCGTGAGCAGCTGGCCGGCCGGGCCCTTGAGGGAATGCTTATCGCACGCGGGGGTGTCGTGCGAGGTGAGGTGAGGGGGTCGCGAGGGGTGCAGATTGTTCCCGATGTCAAGATGGTCGAAGAAGAGCGAAGGTCGGTGATGTTGATATAGCGGCGGATTGCTCAGCGGAGGCGGGCAATGGCCGGTTCGTCTAGCTGCCCGTCGACGTGACTCTCGTGTGTAGAGCCGTGCTTGTGTGTATTGCCGTGGTGGTGGCCTGTGGTGGTCTGGGATTGTCGATGATCCGCGCGTGGGTTGTGAAGCTGAAGGAAAAAACACAGCGTGGGTGGGCGATAGATAATGCAGATAGCAGGAGGTGGAGGAAAGATAGCAGGGGCAACAATTTCCTTTACAGAAGGCGGGCCCTTTGTTGCTTGTCACTAATATTACGCTTTCACCCCCGTGCTTGCCTCTTCACTAGCAGGCCTCGATGGCGCTTGCAGGCAAGAATTGCACAGCAAGAGATGGTCAGTTGCTCTAGCCGGCCCGCATGGACAAAATACATGTGCATAGCGCAATAGACCCGGTTTTCTCCAGTTTTTCGCTCTTTGTGGTTTGATGTTTCCCTCGCAGCTCGCCTTGCTACAGTGATGTTTCCGTCGCCATTGACGCTATTTTGTCTGGGGCAGGTGCCAAGGTTGCGCTTTCCTCCACCCGTCCGTCGTCATAATCGACTAGGATCGACGTAACAGGGACCTTGATACGTCGTACAGTGCCGCGTGCCTGCAATTCGACTGGATAGAGCATAAAATTCTGTGCTGCAACGGTAGGTGTGTTGGTGCAGATTTTTGTTCTTGAGCCTTCCTTGTCAGCCACTTTTTGTTGAGCTGATGGGAAAAGAGAAGGAGCTCCCGGGTCCACGCCCCTTCTCTCCTTGTGCAAGCTTTTTCAACCTCTTCCCCTCCTGCCGTGACTGAGCCTATTCGTGGCGTGCTTGTTTGTCTTAGACTACGCAGGTGCTTGTAGCACGTGGTTTTCCAGTGAACGAAGAAATGATAGGAGAGCTCTTTGTCCTGTGATGACATTTTTTGTCTACAAATCTGTCTCCTGCAATCTATTGGACGTTGTGTGTCTTATTGTAGAAGGAGCGTTGTTGGCTCCTGCAGTGTTTTTAAACGAACGTTATGTTTTTGAAATTGGAGAAGGAGCATTGTTGGCTCCTGCAACCTTTTCACTTTGAACCTTGATTTATTCTTGCCTCTCGTTTTCTTTAAAATGTAGAACCACATATCCATCATAAGCTGTTTTTCGTCTGAAAAATAGTCAAGAAAAGGCGACTAACGATCGGAATGACAGCGCAGAACGTCGTGATGTAAAAGCACCATCATTGGGGAACAGAGCTCAAGTTGACAAACAACTGTCGTCAACAAATAAAGCGACTGCTCAGAAGCATTGTGTTTTGTCTGAATCTACGACGTAATAGTTCGCAAGATGCAAAATGCACGGGTACGTGAATATCGCCGTATGCATAACGGGCCATTCACGTGATCGGACCCACTGGAGCACCCCGCCGTTTGGCACCCTGACAACGGGCGGTCGAGCTCCTACTGTTTTGTTTGCAAGCTTCTGTGCCGCCCAAAAAAAATACACACGATCCAGACCACCTTTTTGCCTCTCTTGCTGCTTTACCATCTCAACACACCTTCCTTTTGCTTCGACCTGTATCACCGTCGTATCTTCGTGTATCTCCTCACACCCGGCAAGATGAGCGTCCAGATCGGCCACATTGTGCAGCTGTTGGACTCCACACTCGATCCTCAGCAACATAGAAAGGGTTTGTTTTCTTGCTTCACTTTTTGATCACCAGGCAGCCAATCTCCCCCTCGATCGCTCTGAGTGCCTTTTGCTAACCGTCCTCTCTCTATTTCAGCCGAAACTGCACTCCGGCAAGAAGAAAAGAAGCCGCAATTCTGCCTCTCCCTCCTCCAGATCACGTCCTCGCAGCCGTTGCCCCTCAAGACACGTCTCGCCGCCGCCCTTTGCTTCAAGAACTTTATCCGCCTCAACTATGTCGACGAGGAGGGCACATACAAGCTGCCCGCTGAAGAAGTGGCAACAATCAAGCAGGAGCTGGTGGGCCTCATGATCTCGTCGCCAGCTAGCATCCAGACGCAGCTCGGCGAGGCCATTAGCATCATTGCAGACTCTGATTTCTGGGAGCGGTGGGACACCTTGATCGACGACCTGGTCAGCCGTCTGTCAGCTACGGACGCCAAGGTGACAAACGGCGTTCTCGAGGTTGCACACTCTATTTTTGTGCGGTGGCGGCCACTGTTCCGCTCCAACGAGCTCTTCACTGAGATCAACCATGTGCTCTCGAGGTTCGGCGAGCCGTTTATGCGGATGCTCACTGTTGTTGACCAGCAGATCGAGACCAACAAGGATAACGCTGAGGCCCTCAAGGGCTGGTTCGAGGCCCTGAGCCTGTTGATCAAGATCCTCTACGATCTGTCTTGCCAGGACCTGCCACCAGTCGTTGAGTCCAACATGCAGGCTGTCACCGCCCTGATGCAAAAGTACCTCTCGTACTCGAACCCTAACTTCGTGGCAGACGATGACGACGAGGCTACCGCCGTGGAGAACGTCAAGGCCGACATTTGCGAGGTGCTGCAGCTGTACTCAACCAAGTACGACGACGACTTTGGCCCGCACACCGAACCCTTCATCCACTCCGTCTGGAACGTGCTGTCAACAACAGGACCCGAGAAGCGCAACGACATTCTTGTTAGTAAGGCGCTGCAGTTCCTGACTGCCGTTGCCTCGTCTGCACGGCACGCCGCCAACTTTAACTCGGAGGAGACACTGGGCCGTATTGTGGAGGCCGTTATTCTGCCCAACGTGGCACTGCGGGAGTCCGATATCGAGATGTTCGAGGATGAGCCGATTGAGTTTATTCGCCGCGACCTGGAGGGCTCTGATACCGACTCACGGCGGCGGGCCGCTACAGACTTCTTGCGCAAGCTGCTTGAGAAGTACGAGATGCTGGTCACGCAAGTTGTCTTTCGGTACATTGACCACTACCTGGAGCAGGGCAAGACGGACTGGAAGGCCAAGGATACAGCCATCTACCTGTTCCTGGCCATTGCCGCCAAGGGTGCGGTGACGGCAGCTCAGGGTGTTAAGACGGTCAACCAGTATGTCGACGTTGTAGACTTCTTCCAGAAGAACGTCGCGGCAGATCTGCTTAGTGACTCGGAGACCCAGCCGATCGCCAAGGTGGACGCGATCAAATACTTGCACAACTTCCGGAGTCAGTTGACCAAGGAACAGTGGCAGGCAGCGTTCCAACCCCTGATCCAGAACCTTGCTTCGACCAACTACGTCGTCTACACGTATGCGGCCATTGCCGTCGAGCGTGTGCTGTTCCTGACCAACGACGAGGGCGTCCATCTGTTCTCGCGTGAGGACATCCAGCCATTCGCCAAGGACCTGCTCAGCCACCTATTCAGCTTGATTGAGAAGGACACAGCGCCGGCCAAGCTGCAGGAGAACGAGTTTCTCATGCGGTGCATTGTGCGAGTGCTGATTGTCATCAAGGAGGGTGTTGTCCCTATCGTGGACGAGATCCTCACGCACCTCATCAACATCACCAACGTGATCAAGTCAAACCCATCTAACCCGCGGTTCTACTACTACCACTTCGAGGCCATCGGCGCCCTTGTGCGTTACAGCTCGTCGGCAATTGGCGACAAGCTCGAGGCCCGGTTGTGGGAGCCGTTCTCGTTCATCCTCAAGGAGGATGTGTCTGGTGAGCATAGCCTGTGCGATTCGACTTGACTGTCTTAGGATATTGCTAACCCCTTTAGAATTCGTTCCTTATGTTTTCCAGATCTTCTCGGCTCTGCTCGAGAACAACCCGAACCTGGCTCTGCCGGATCACTACAAGACTCTGATTCCCGTTCTGCTCAACGACCAGATCTGGGAGACAAGAGGTAACGTGCCGGCATGTGCACGGTTCTTGTCGGTGATCCTGCCCAAGGTTAAGGACGCCATCGTGGCCGAGAACCAGATCCTGCCGATCCTGGAGATCTTTGGTCGTCTCTTTGCCAGCAAGAAGACCGAGCAGAACGCCCTCGACATCCTCGAGAGCGTGGTCACCTCAATTCCGGCCGCATCCCTCGACCCCTATTTCAGCACTATTCTGGGCAAGCTCTTTACCAAGCTGGACAAGGGCCTGACGGACTCGTTCAAGATCCGGTTTGTGCGCTTCTACCACCTGGTGTCTGCCAAGGGCGTCGAGAACGGCCTCGGTGCGGACTATTTTGTGCAGCACGCAAACAAGGTGACATCAGGTGTCGATCTGTTCAAGCCCATCTACCTCAACTTTGTGCTGCCGACGACGGGTCAGTTCGCTCGTCCCGTTGACCGCAAGCTCGGCGTTATTTCGTACACCAAGACTCTGTGTGACAGCACGAGCTTTGCCAGCTTGTACGAGAAGGGCTGGGGTTTGACCTGCAACTACCTGCTGGATTTGCTGAAGAACCCACCGCAGGTGACGAGTGGTGTCGGTGATGATGTCATCAACGAGGCCGATGTTGACGACATTGGCTTCGGTGTGGGGTACACGCCGCTCAACACTTGCAAGAGAGGTCCTCGCGACGACTTCCCGGAGGTCGAGAACGTGCAGCAGTGGGTGGGCGCGTTCTTCAAGGAGGCCGACCGTCGCCACAGCGGCGTGATCGCACAGTATGTCGACAAGCGTCTGCAGCCGGAGGCCAAGGCCGCGCTCGCTCCCTATCTGGCATGAGTGAAGCTGTCTTGCGAGCTCCATCTCTTTACTTTTCCTTTATTTTTCCCTCTCCCCTTTCCTACTCAAATCATCTTTACACCATCATATCCCCTGCCCCCTTGAATGGTCGGTCATTTGCCTAGATTTTAATGAATGCACTTTTTGATTGTTCTTATATTTCGGGTTTATGTTTCTTTACTTTTCGCGATTTGCTGTCCAAGTCTTGTCCATACACCAGCCGCGGCACATTTGTCTTGTTATCTGGCATGAGGAAGACCAAAATGGGGCGAACGAATACACCTGGCTTTACTGTTCACACAACATCTCCTGTCATCAGGTCAACAACTCAACGATGGATCCGTAGACCAGCGCTTATCGTCGCAATGCACGGGACCATATAGACGGCTACCACGTCCAACGGTGGGCTTTGTCAGGCACCGAGAGGCTTAGAACGACCAAGCTGATGTTTATGTCGTAGAAGATGCATCGTGCCACTGCTGGGTCTTGGCTGGAAGTATCTTACGTGAAAGCAGCGTACCGTTTGGTCGATGGCCGTGGAGAGGCTTATCACATCATACCTTGGCAGGTACAGCCGCATAATCCGGGTGGTATCGCACGGCTTATCTGTGACAACGTTCACACCCCGTCTTTGGTCGTTTTCATGTGCTTCTATCTTGATTTTAGTAACCAATACAGGTGACCTACGGTCCAAAGGATAGGGGCTTTATCGGCGGGCCAATTGACCCAACTGGCTGGTCTGCGATAAAAGGGCGGCATATCTCGAAATCCTTCAAGCCACCAATATCGATAGGGGTATTCCCACGTGGAAATCGCAATCATCGGGGTAGGCCTTTGTCTCAAAGATGGAGTAAATGTTGAAAATACCGGGCATACGGCATTAAAGAGCGGTTAGCCTGGGACGGTTGAGGGACAGTGCTTTGTATCTATCAAGTTCAGTATCTTTTGCGGTGTAGCAAAGATAGTACAGATACTAATTGCAATGAACCTAACCTGTTCTGAAAATCCAACCCAATAGGATATCATGCTGTTGGTATCTAGTCCATATACTTTGATATCGACGCACATGTGCCAATGGTTGCCTTTGCCTTATTTCCATTTCTCCATTTCTGCACATCGATTAAGTATACGATCACCATGTTGCGATCATGATTCAAGCTATTTTAAATTCGTCATGAGTTTCAGGAACGCGTAGTGTTGGTTCCTTTGCTCTTTCGCAGGCATCATCAAGTGTAGTTTGCTAATATTGCCCTAATTGAGGCTGGCCTCAACGTCCAATTGGCGTCTCTGGTGTTGATTTCTAATTTTACAACAGGCGCCTTACTGGTCTCTCGTTTCTTCCTGTACTGAGCAAACTAAAAGGCACACGGCCCTGCCAAGCTTTCCTGCGCCGAAGGCCGACTCTCCCGTTCCCGTGGCTGCCGAGAAGAGGCAGACGCAGGACTGGTAAATTGCAATGCAAGCCTCGAAGACGTTGATCAACCAAATTTCCTTTTTTGTACTGTGTATTCTGTCGAGCGACCGCTTGTTCACCAATTTGCTCTCTTTCTCACCCCACGGTTGTTGAATCATCGTGAGGAGTAAATGGGACCTGGTCCGTGTACAATGTAGCAATGATCAGCACCCGTGGACGACAATGTAGAAAAAGTACGACATAGATGAAAAGCCGACAAGCAAATTCAATGGCGGCAACAGTCTGTGTCTTCAGCGACATGGTTTTCTCTCGTTTGCCAAAAGGGGCGACGATGCATCGTACAACAGCAATGAAGCTGCCCACTGTCGTGTTCTTTTTTAGCTTGTTGATCGACCCCAACAGCATGCTTGCTATGCAGGGGTACAAGGCTGCAAGAAGACTAACACGAGCATCTTTTACTTTTTTACATATCCAGAAGGACGGTTCTTCGTCGTAGAAAGTAGCGTTGATGTTGGTCTGATTGTCTCTGACTGTCTTCTCGTTGGTATGTAATTATCCCAGCTCTCTTTCAAGACGCTAACCATCCCATGTATCACTAACCTCGATTCTCACAAGCTGGTTGTTAGGCAAGCGAGGCCAAGCATTTTGCAGGCTAGTTGACCTTTTCAAAACGAGGTCATGTGGAAGCTCTCTGGCGAGGGCAGAAGAGGCTAAACAAGGACAAGCAATGGGAATAAACATTGGAAGAAAGAACATGACAAGAATACGTCGTACATTGTCAGATACCAAACGGTGAAAATGGCAACTTTCACGAAAAGGGGAACGTGCGCCAAAGAGGCCTACGCCGAGAAAAAGAGCTTCGAGGCCAAGAAGGGCAAGCAAGGGAACATAAAAGAAGCTAGGAAGAAGAGAGGTTGGCGTCTTCCCAAGAAGGCATTCAAAGATCCAAAGAGGCAAGTCTGTCGCATGGTGCTCGAGCAGACGACGCAAAGACACTCACGGCACGATCCAAGCACATGGCACTCCACGACCACGGCACCGACCACTGTTTGTGCAGACTATTGCAAGCCCGGGCCTGGATATCTTTGCTCGTCGGATCTTCTTTGCACGATCTTTGCAGACATCATATGCAGCCACAATTTATGATGTGCCCATAAACGGAAGAGTATGTACTCCGTACACAATGCCGCTTTGCACTGCATTGGCGCAGGCGTGGGCTGCCACATGGACTTTGATGGACGTCGACACGGCACAGGGAAAAATTAGGTGGGGATCCACGCTCGTCACAGGGGCCAGGCACGGCACAGAAGAGACGGCAGACAGGACGATAAGAAATTGGGCCCAGGAGGCTGGACGTGACGACAAATACGAGGCGACCAAAAAGGAGAATCAATAAAAACCTGGGACGAGAGGTCCCAGAGAAGCGGTCTGGGACAATGACTGCTGAGAGCTGCGCAGGATCATGAAATATCAAAACCGGACGGGAAAGACATCTGCACGTCGTATGGCGTGCAGCAAAATATTGGCTGCATGTTTACTGCCTGTTGACGAGTAGACGCTCTGTGCTGTGCATCTGCATCGACACGGACGACAAAGAAGTGCCGCCCTTCTTTGCCATGACTTTCTATTTGATTATCTTTCTCGTCAACGTTGTCACCGCCGACCTTGTTCGGAATAGACGGCCCTGAATGGCCCGGCGACCAGGTATATGTGCCGTGTTTTGGACGGAGAAGGGCTGTCTTTGGTCCGATTGTCTCTCTGTATTATGTGGTATTATTTCATATTTCTTAACCAGTTCTCCCTTTCGACATACATCGTATGCCGCGTCCCGCCTGCAGCTTGTCCTGTCCCTGTTCTTGATCCTGATTTCTCCATTCGATTTTTGTTGTCGCTTTTCATTATCAGCCCAGTACCAAGGTTACAAATCTATGGCTATCTCCTTTATCATCTGCCCCTCAGCCGGGTCTTCATTTATTTTCACGCGGCTGTCACCGGTTGTAAAGACAGAGTAAGAAACGCTGTCTTTGGTCATCCTGACCTGGTTATCAAAGATGACAATGATGACTTTGCATATGTCGTACAGTAGCACGGTTTCACTTGTCAGAAGTTGATGAAGATTGCCGTTTCTGACAGGCACACTGTAATACTCCGTTCCTCCTTTCGCGGTCTATCTCGACCGCCCGTGCTCACCCAACGTCAGCGAGCATCTCCATGATCTCCGCCGCCACGGCAAAACGGGATGACGGAGATCGTCAAAAGGCTCTTGCTCAAGATACTCTGCCAAAAATTTGTTCAATACTCAGTACGACGTACTTCATACGCCCATGGATAGTTTTGCTTCCCTCTCCAGCTCCAGATTTGAGCTCCGCCGCCAAGCTATTTGAACTTTGGACTGCACTAACCTGCACTTTCCCGTGGCTTCCCGTGGATCCAGTGGGTGTCCGTCTCCTCTTAGCTTCCACTTCTGTAAGCATCTCCGTATTTGGTCTTATTTGGCGCCTCGACGCGCGCCCGCCAGACACTACTTCAAGCAGAAGCATGAATTGGCGAGAGAAGGGACATTGGAATTGATTTGTCACAAGTCCGTGTATTTGAGTGTTGCTATGTCCAGCTTCGTCAACCAGTTCACCTTGCTGTTCAGCTTCTCTGAGCCAACCTCCCGCTTCGCTCAGGCCTCTGTGAAGGACGCTGTTGTTTTGTGCCCGACCTGATGTCAACAGTCCCGTTTGGGTAAGACGCCGCTGTTCCTTTCGCTCCACTGTCGGATGGCGTCTGGGGTTGCTGTCCTTCGTTTCTCCTTTTTTATTTTTCGTCTCGTCCCGCGAGCATGTTGCCGTCGGGTTTGTCAATGCTCGTCGGGTTCCTGTTTCTGGGTTCGCGCTCTTGGGTTTCGGTATTCGTTGGTTCGCCTAGGTCCTTTTAGTCGCGTGTTGAAATTATTTGTGGTGCTTTTCCCATGCTATCATCGTCGTTTCCCCTGCGATTCCCCTGCGAATTCCCCTGCGATTTCCTCTCACTTTTTCGCCTGACAGGGAATCCTCATGCACGGAGCCCCAAACAGAAAGTGCTTCTGGGGTCTACTGATTAAATAGCGGGCCTCTGCAGGCTTGTCCGGGTTTTGGCACTTTCTTGGAGCTCCTTCCATGTTAGCGTCCACTTCAAGGCGACCGCAGAACGAACCGATGGAGTCGGGCTCAACTTGCACTGCAACAGAAGGAGTGAGAATTGTTCTTGCCTCTCTTGTTCGTGGAGCTGCACCTCACCGAGGCCAAAAGACGGTCTGTGTCGTGTTCGTGCTTTCCTTTTCTGTTCGCGTTCTTATGATAGGTGCGCATCGCTCCTTTCTCCACACTTACGCCCTTGGCCCTTTTCGTCTGACAACACACAGGGCACACTTTCTTCTTGGCGCACAGATGCTCGCATGTGGTTCCTTCCTTTCCCAGTGTGTGTCCGTCTTTCCTGTTCGTCTTCCCAAACCCGGCTCGTCGTACAGAACTCCTCCAAACCCTCCTTCCCCTGTATCCATATTGCACGACATAGGGAAGGTGCAGAACCCAGAATGCACTCTTTCCCCTTCATGCGTCCTCTCCTGCTGCCGAGCCTGCCAGGTCTTTCCAGCGTTGCATCGAGCTTGTCGATTTGGCGTTGGCTTCCGTGGACTGGGCGTCCCTTGCATGTCTTTTCGTTTGTGCATACAGTCCCTGCTTTTCTCTTTCACCACTGCATGTCTGCATGTCTTCACACTGCACGTCGCCCTTGTGCATTCTGCACCTTCGACTCCCTCGACGTTTGTTGTTTCCAAGTGGTCAAGGCATGAAAGAGGAAGCTAATACGTCCAACATCCAACATACAACATCCAACACTCACGCCGCCATCGTTTATCGAGAACACGAAAGACTCTGAAAGGAAAACCAACAACTGCACATGGCAGACCCGCCCAAGTGGAACCCCAGCACACCCTCACACTGCCAAAAGCCAATTCTTTGATGCATTTTGACGCCCGTCAAAACACTGTCGACACTCTCTCGATACTCTCGACACCCTCAGAACCACAATCACCCCACACTTTTCTGCAACCTGCCCCTGCACTTCCTACACTTTGCTGCAGTTCTGCCTCTCCATTACGTTTTCTTGACCCTTTTTGTGTCTTTTTTTGCCGTGTTCTTCCTCTTTTCCTCAACTTCTCCTCCTCTTGGCTCGTCTTTTTTTTTCTCTTTTTGCTTTCTCTTTTGTCCAATTCCCTCCCTTCGCTTATCACTTTGCCGCCTCCTTTTCCCCGATACCTGCATAACACAGCCAACCCCCCAATCGCGTATTCGTATATCGTGTTACGTTTTTCGGGTCGTTTGCCGCCATGTTTGTTTTTGATATCTTGCTCCTCCCAGTCTAGTGGTAATAACTTATCCCAAACAGTGCCACTGGAAGTTGTATTGCTCCAGACTTGATCCTCTCTCCATTTTGTCTATCAGTGCCCTCGCTGACTGTCACCGTAACCGTACTCCATAGCGGATACACTGATACTCTGGAGCGGGCCATTCCTTGTCCCGTTTCGGATATCCTCCGTTCAGAGTTATTCTCTCAAAACAAGTGGAAGTTTCGACCGTGATTTTCTTGATTGTCCTGATTGTCCTGATTGTCCTCTTGTTGCCCACAATTGCTTTCATCTTTTTTACTTTTGTTTTCGTTGTTGCGCATATTTCCTTTTCTTCCCGTGTTGTGTTTTCTTTTTCCTCTTTTCCCCCCTCACTCAACCTCCACCAGCAGACTCGTCTCCTCTCTCGTGCATCAAAGGGAGATTTGCATACGACTTACGAGATCGCCTGCACATATCCTGTTGTTTTTCATTTCACTCCATCTGTTGCATCTTTTTTGTCCTTTTCTTTTTCTATCACTACGATCCGCCCCCAGTAGCCACCGCCCCATTGCCCAGAGCCGGTTGCCGCCACCTCGTTGCAGAGTAGTCTTTTTTGGCAGTTTTGTCTTGGATTTGAACGTTATCCATTGGTGAGAACAACCGTTTTGTGGAGGCGTTGCGGGCTTTGTCTTGTCTTTTTGAGTATTTTCCAGCATATCCCAGCGTTCTTCTATTTCAATGTCTCGCATTTTTCTCGCATTTCGTTCTGCTTCCTTCTTCTCGCCTTCTCACCTTCTCGTCCACTTCTTTTTCACTTTTCCCTTGCGTTGGCCGTTTTGTAACCGTCTTGGCTGCTTGTCTCCTCCTTCTTTTTTGTACTATCGACTTTTTACCTGTCACATTGCCACCTCCGTGGTCTCCGCCGCCTCTGCCGCTCTCCCTGGATCGGCGGTGAAGACGGGCGAGATGGGCAGGAGAGACAGGACGGCGGGCATAAGAAGGACGGCAGAAGAAAAAAAGAAAGAGCGGTGGAAAAAAGATGGCTGGAGAGTGAGACAAGGTCCGATAGCCACAGAAACCGACCGTTGCTCACACTCTTTTTATCTTCGTCCCTCTTCTGCATTAAATAACTTGCAGCATCATGCACCCCATCCTTCGCTGGCTGCATTTACAGAAGAAGGAAAAGAAGGAAAGCCCATAGAAAATGTGAAACGGGTTTCGGGTTTCTCAACGGCGGCCATACCGTAATATGTCACGAGTTTGATGATGAAAACAGCTCCCCGGGCAGCAAACACCGCAAACCTCGGCCAAATGAATCGTCCACTGGCATGCTGTGGCGTTTCGTCTCCCTTTCACTGCGTCAGATGTCCGGGTTTGCCTCTCGACTGGAATGTGTCTCGTAAAGCGTTTTTACAACGTAAATCGTCACCGAGCTTGCCAGCATCTCATCGCATCTTGTGCGGTTTGATATCTCGCGCTCGGCTCGGCGTCCATTTACAGGTCAGACATATGAAATGACAACCGAGATGGCCTTGCGGCATTCATTTGTGCCGGGACGTTCGGGTACCTTTTGAGCCCTTTCCCAAGAACACTGCATCACTGGTACCTTATTATTTGACATTGCATTAGCTGTGTTTCTCTCTCTCTGCCGTCCTGTCAGATATGGCCTTTTGGGAATCTTGTCAGAAAAGGAACAGAACTTGGCCTGGCTAGACCTGGCTGGGCCTGGGCTGCCATCGCCCGTCGGTCGTACATGTCCCTCTTCGGCATGGGCCCGGCGAATGTGCCGTGACAAGGTGGGGGTCTATTATCCTCTTTTCCTCTTTTTGCCCTTTCCACTTTCTTTTCTCCGTCCTTCAGTCTCATCGTTTCGTCGTCGCATCGCCTCTTGTTATTCCTATTCGTAATACCGCAATACCACACTCGGGATATGATAAAAAAAAAACATGCATCCATCGCTTGAGCCGCGTGTCGTTTCCTTGTCGCCGCAGGCGCTCCTATTTCTTGTGCAAGGTTTATTCGCACCCCCATCTTCATATCCATCTTATATCTTGAAATCTCCCGTCCTTCCCGTGGCTCCCGTCACCGAACTGTCTTAATTACAACAACCCTTTACGGAATACTCCGTGCATGGTGTACTTTGTGTGTGCCGTAGGCATGCCTATCTCTTGTCTCCTGTTGGTCCGCTGCTTTCTGTGTGTGTTTTCTTTTTGGTGTTTCCTCGCCTCGATGTCACGATTGTATGACATCTCCTTTTATATTCTTATTTCACATTTTATGTGACCCGGGCTAGGGTTGCAGCATGGGCCAAGAGCAACGGAATTCAGGATAGCATTCGCTTCAATTTTCACGTCGCATTTAGTTCAGGGACCCAGGTTTTCCTTTCTTGTCCTTGTCCTGTTGGTCCATCAAAAAGACCAAAAGACCCAAACGCTCATCATGGGCCAGGTACCCGTGTTCAGGGGCAGCATCCCTGTCGTTGTAAGTTGGCACCTGATGCGTGTTCGCTCGCTCATTCCCCTTTTTTTGCTTTGCACAAGACGCAGACACAAAAGCAAGAGAGAGGGAAGAGTGTGTTTTAGTGTGTCCGATCTGCGCTAGTGGTTGTGTGGGTCTGCTCCCCTGGCACTCCCTGTGACATGGCCCGCCAGGGCCTTTTTTCGTCTTTTTCGCCGTCCCCAAGCAAACAAGATGAAGAGAACGGACGACGATATGCAAGGCAAAAAAAAAAAAAAAAAAAAAAAAGGACAGTCAGGAAACGAAGATCACTACGATCCTGTAATGGATTTCCGATTTGCTTTTTCATGTGCCGCAGATGTGTGAGAGTAACATGCCTCCCGTGGAGACAGAAAAAGAGAAAATACTCGCCAGAAAGCAAATGCCAGGACCCAATTTGGTCAGGTACGGGGGAGGAGCGAACGCTCCTGACCCCTATTCTCTCCACGGAGGTCCAATATTTAACGGCGGTTTGTACTGAGTAGGAAGGCGAGACCATAAAGACTTTTCATCCGTGGTACAGACACAGAGAACGTCGCACCTTCCCTCTCACCGTTCGCATTTTTCATCAAAGAAACAACGTTGCGCAGGGAAGGCGCGGACCGACAGCTGTTCTCGTCAATTCTCAATACTGTGTATTCGGCCATGCCGTTTAAACCTCGGCCGCCGGATTAGTAACTTTCCATGGGCCGGGCCACGAACTGCCCCTTGCACCTGTCAGCTTCATGTAATAATTAGGGGAACCCTTCAATACTGAACCGAATCGACTGGGTCTTGAGATCATTCTCAGCCTGAGCTTTGGCCTGTCTATGTGGGTTTTTAAGTTCGGCCGGTGCTTCAGCTTCTGCCCCCAGGCTGCCCCAAGTGGGCTGGGCGATGGCGATCGGAAGGAGCATTTAGCGGGAGGGACGGAATAAATCTACGGAGTATGAAAAAAAAAACCTTAGGAAAATCAGGGAGAAAAAGAATTCTTCTTAGTTTTCTAGGGTCTGACGGGCGGCCGGCCAAGGGATGGGAAGAGGCGAAAGGCGCGAGTCTTCGCTCGTGTCTCTTTTGGCACTTTGTGGCTCTTTCCGGTTTGGTGGCTCGGGTGGGTATTATTCACGAAGCGTGTACCTGCACGCTTTTTGGTTAGTTTTTGGATTTCATTCCCGCACAGGTGGCGGTCTTTGGCAGTCTAGTGCCCTTTTTTACAATGTTAACAGTGTCTTTGGCGTCATACAAAGGCACTACAAGCGCTAGGTCCGTCTTGAGGGTGTGAAGCTGTGAAGGTTGTCCCTGTGCTTCTCGGCGTCCTATCGTGGTTGTACGATTTCTAGCTTCCTTTTCCGTCCAGTTCGTGTGGTTGCCGGTGGCGGCCAAGAGAGGCGGGAGAACAAAAGAATAAGAAAAGAAAGAAAAAATCTAAAAAGAACCGACATTGAAAACCGACGACTGAAGTCTGCAAAAAGAAAGCTGAAGGCTTTTTCAATAGTCAGGACACTCCGTCCTTGTCTTGCTCTGGAACGCTGCGTTGCTCTTTCCCTGATTTTATCGATTTTCCACAGATCGTTTCCACTCAATCAATTGATCGATTGTTTTATCGACCATTTGTATTTTATCGATTTGATTTTATTATTGTATTATTTTGTCTCTGCTTTCCCCTGACGCATTTGTTCTTCTGCTTCTGGCGGCGTCGTTGCGTATGATTGCAGCGTGGAGCCCCTAACCAGCACGGCCCCGTCTGCCCCATATGCCCCCATCCGTCGTAATTCTCAGGTCACTACGACGTACTCGCTCCTTCCACTTTGTTCACCTCCCCTCGCTCATGGCACTTTCCCTGTCCATATGCAATTGCACGTTTCTTCCTGCTTTCCCTGTTCGCATTCTTGCACACCCTGTCGCTCCTTCCGCGGCGAGCGGCTGAAGGATTCTTTCTGTTTTTGAGTTTTTGCGATTCACCTTTTTGCTCTCCTTCCCTTTCTTCTGTCTTGCTCTCTCTCCTTTTTTGACTTTTATTGCCTCTCTTCTTTTCTGCTTCGTCACGAAACACAAAACAACCCAAACCCTCTGCCAATTTCCAGGCTCAACCCTCGTGCAATCCCAGCTCGACTCCGCCTTTTATTTCCTTTTGCGTCAACTCTGTTAGACTCGTCGACTTAGCCCCATACTCTGGCGAACCACCTTTTGTTTTCATTCTCCTCTCCTCCTCCTCCCTTTTCACCTTTCTTCACCGTTGACCACTCAACTTTTTCTGGTCTCCTATTTTTCATAATTGGCCTTGACCATCGTTTTCTTTAACTCTCTTGATATCTTTCACCTACTCTCACGACCTTACCCGATCTTTTCTCGCCAGGTACCCTTTCTCGACATAGACTCGTCGTCATCCCTTGAGAAACGGTCCTCGGCTCGATCTTCTCGACACGACGAACTCCTTGACAAAATAAGCAGCATCTTCGATTCATATCCGACTTGACCACTGCTCTCTTAACCCGCAGCCTTGACTGTTCTCGACTCTTGATATATCCTCGCTTTCTTTTCTCGCCTTGTTTCGTCCGGCGGATCGCGTCCGTTCTGTGCACCATGCTTCCACCCAGACGACCCTAATTATCACAGCCCTCTCCTCTCCTCACCACTCCTGAGAGGCTCTCTTTCGTCGCCCTTCTCCAGCACACTCCTTCTCATTCTCACTCACATCCTTCGCCATGGAGGGAATACTGCATGTCCCCCCAGACCGGGGGACCATTATCGGCCGTGCCATCTGGAAGGCTCGTTATGTTGTGGTTTCCGACCCCTCGGAATCGAAGCAGCGCATGCAGCAGCAACGGCAAACATCGTCGCATGCCGGCTCTTCTTCATCTTCATCCTCCATTACGCCGTCCAAGTCGTCTGCTTCCAGCGCCCGTGGCCAGCAGCCACCGCCCCGGGTAGCGACGCCACGAAGCCCAGCCAGCTTTACCCCTGAAAACATGTTTCTCTCAGTCTTCAAGAGCAAGGTACGTCTCATTCCTGTTGCTTGACAGCAGTCACCCCTCCTTTCATGCTTCATGAGCTAACCCCCACAGGGTGACTGGGAACCTATTCAGCAACACGCCATCAGCTCTATCACCGATTGTCAAGTCCAAATGCTCGCCCACCGGAAACAGGGTCCCGTTCTGCCAACGCTCGTTATCAACGTCTCGCCCGACCCGATCACAGATAAGCTCCGCAAACGACGGTCCAGCCGTACCGCCGGTCTCACAACCACTAAAGAGACCTCTCCGTCAACTCTTTGGTTCCGCCCCGCCGAGGACTGCGCACAGAAGAATATCCTTCAGGATTGGTGCCGTTTTATCCAATCTCTGATGCTCCAGCTTGGAGCTGCGACACCATCTGCGCCATTTCCCTTGCACAACGGAAACGGTCCGCTCAGCCCTGTCACACCAGCATCACCGACCTTTGTCAACCCATTTTCATCCTCACAACGCGGCCGCAATGACCAATCTGAGTTCTCATCCTTCCAGTATCAGTCAAATTCGCAAAGCCAGTACACACCACGGCCTGGTAGCGGCAATGCTGCCGGCCGGACGAATGCCCTCAGCCACAAGGCGTCGAACCAGACAACCCAGACGTCCCAGACATACTCTAGCAGAGAACGGGACCGGCCCAAGACGTACTCGGAATCGCCTAGTTTGCGGTCTCGTCGCAGTGACCTCTCACACACCAGCTCAAACATCCCGCCCCACGTCACGACTCCGGGCTATAGCAGCAGCAGCAGCAACAACAACTTCGCCCTTCCCTTCTTCCAAAACCGCCCAGCCGACCTTCCTTCGCCAGCCACTACCGTCAATGAATTTTCGGGCGATTTTGTAGAGGGCTGGACGACCGCGCAGGGCCGCTCTTCTACCCTCAGCTCTCCCGTCCACGGACGTGATAGCATCAGTTCGCAGCCACCCCTGCCCATGACTATCACCGCTGGCCTGCCTGCCCCATCACCGGGTGCCAACACCAGAAACAGCAACGGGGCCATTAGTTCCAGCTCGCCGCCGGTGCCAAGAGAGACCATCTTGGACCGTGCCTTCCAAATGCGTATTCTCCCCGGCTCTGAGCGTGATATTGGAGGCGAGGACAAGCTGACCTCGCTTGCACGGTTCGATGCTTTAATGCGCGAGGTCGATGAGCGGAAACGACTTCGCCAAGCTATTGCCGCATCTGATATCAAGCGGAGTGCGACCACGGCTCCAGTTGCGCGCCCTGAGACTCAGCCCAAGAGCGGCTGGGACCTCGATGACGACTCGGATGATTCTGACGATGTGGAGAAGGGCGATGCCGACGAAGACGATGATGTCGATGATTCGGACGAAGCTGCCGGCAGCGTTGATAGCGAAGACGATGGCATCGTCAACAGCCAGTTCCAGAGACGGAATGGGCGCCGTGCTGATAGCTCCAGCCTGCGTCCCGGCGACCACTTGGACCCGGCCGTCGATATTGCGCCCAATGCCCGCCGTGCCCTCGACTTCATCATCGCGGGCCGCAGGCGGGAGTCGGAGCGTGAGGCTCGCCGCACGCTGACGCCCAGATCACGTAACGAGGGCTTCCCCAGCTACGACGCAGACACCCTCAAGACATTAAATGACAGCTACTTCCCGTCGACGACACAGATGCACCAGCAGGAACCCATCCTCCGGCCGCAGACTGGCTACTCGCGCAACCGGCCCACGATTACTCAGCGCACGCATAGCCAGCCGCAGCTCGCCGCGCTCAACATTAGTAACATCATGGCGGCCGGCAATGATGGTTACAGCGGGAGTGGAAGCAACAGCAACCGTCTCCCGCAGCACCGTGCCAGCAACAATGCCAAGTCGCCCATCTCGCCCTCGTCGCCGCCGCCCCTGCCACGCTCATCGACATTTAGCAAAGTCGATGAGATGAAGGCCAAGGCAGCTGCCGCCGCTGCCGCTTCGGTCGCAGCGGGCAACATGGCCTCGCTACCGCTCGACATGCGCCAGACGGCCTCGAGCGCCAAGCGTCTGAGCTTTACCGACTTTACCAAGCGTCTGAGCAGCAGCACGAGCAGTCTATTGCTTGTGCAGACCAATGCCAGCAGCAACAGCAACAGCGGTAGCAACAGTGGCAGCGGCAGCGTTATCCACGAAACGGCAGACCCGCACACTCCCGTCACCGCCGCTCCTCCCGGTCTGAGCAGCCCGCGCAGCGAGAAGCATGGCTACAGTTTTAGCAGCAGCAGCAACGGCCACCAGCACAGCGGCTCAACGTCATCACGCCTGACATCGCCACCGCCTCCACCCGCAGCCGAGCGTTGCGGCTGGCGCGGCAGTGTGAATGTCATCAGCAATGAGGGCGGCTTCTTGTAGGCCACCCACCCCCGACTTCATCTCACCCACCCATCCTCTCTCCTCTTCTGCATTTTGTTCTTTCTGCCATTTCTTGTTCTTTGTTGTTGAAGATAATGATATACCTTTGGTCTTTTCTGTTGTTTCAAAATTAGCATTGCGTTTTAATGTTGGCCTTTTTGCTTTTCTCTTCATTTATTGTTTTCGCTTCTCTTTCGGCATGCCATCTTCTGTTTTGGGGCTTTGTACTATTTTTGATACCTTTTTTCTTTCCTTCTTTTCATATCATTCGCCTTGTCTTATGTTTTTTTTTAAAGTCTTGATGTTTTTATCCCTCTTCGTTTTGACGGCTTCCCCTATATTTTTTATGAACAAACAGACAGAAGCATTGAATGAGAATGACACTTGCTGTTGTAACGTTTTGGCCATGCTCTGGTGATTTTGGTAATCAAATGGAAGAGAGTCCAGTAACAGACAAACTGTCAAATATATAAGTCGTAAAACGTGAGCCAATTCGTCTATTTTCTCACTCCGGCATGTCGGAGAAGAGCGTAGTTGCGGACGTCATGTGTAACTGTGACGAGATGTGATAATGTGCTCATGATGAAATCGACAAGAGTGATCAATGGGGGAAAATGCGGAATAACCCAAAGAGTCCAGTTGAGCTCAATATTCTTGTATGTTCTTTTTGATGTAAAAGGACCAAAAGTGACACAGGCAATCTTTATAGTTCTTGTTATCATGGTTCTTGTCTCTTTCTTGAAATATAAATCTTGTATTTTTTAACCCAAGTAGAAAAGAAAACGCAAATTAAAAAGGGCAAAATGAGACTGGACATGAACTGGTCAGACTCTGGGGAAAGCGGGGAACCTGGAGGATGAGGAGGATGTCGAAATGAAAGAAAAGAGGAAAAAAGCAAAAAAAAAGAAAAAAAAAAAAAAAGGCCAGGCCAGGCCAGGCAGGCCAAGAGCCCAAAGACCACCAAATGGCTTTGAAATGCACGAAATCACTAATACTAGCGGTGGTTAAACGACCAAAGTTGCAGGCAGAAATAGCGTATTTTCTTTGGAGTTTGCAACGGCAATAGAGTGGCAGATCTTTTTGGAGGCTCATTCAAAAGGACTTGCCTTTTCCCTTTTCCTCCGCATTTTGACCCTTGTTGTCTTGTCCTTCCCTATTTCCCCATTTTGAGTTTGTTTTCTCTGCTATTTACCCTTTTGTTCCACATTTGCTGCAAGATGCACTCACTTCCTATTTACTTACAGACAAGATAAGAGAAAAAGAAAGAGAAAAAGAAAGAAAGAGGACAAAAGAGAGGGGACTACTCACAAAATGGAACGACAACGACAACGACGACCACCTGGCAGAGGAGTGATGCAACAAGCGCTTGTCACACTAGACAGCGTCCATTCACACTCGTCGCACTCTTCTTCTACAGCAGCACATACAAGCCATGTAAACACGACAACTTCAAGAACACCGACGACAACAACAAAGGCGTGCGTGGAGTGTATGCGGCGCAAGATCCGGTGCAATGGACGGCTGCCGTGCGACAAGTGCATTTATTACGAGGTGCCGATCTGCCAGTACCGGCCAAGGAAGCAGCGGAAGCCGAAAGCACAGGCGGCGGCACTCAATGCCCTTGCAGCGCTGAACTGTCCGACGGCGGCGACAGCAACAGCGACGGCAGGTGAGACTGCCGGGACAGGCCAACAAACGGCAACTGCGGCCGAAGCTCTTGTGGCGCGGCTCTTTCCCGGGCAGGACCCATCGGCGTTGATATGCTTGCCACGGCACACTCTACTGGGTCTTGCCAAGGAGGGAGAAGGAGAGGCGGAGGGCGACAATGAAAATGAAAACGAAAACGAGAATGACAACGACCATGACAAAGACAGCCACGAAAAGGAAGACGACAACGAGGGCGGCCGCGGATGGCACGAGTTCCGACTGCACGGACACCACGATCAGCAACATGGCGACGTCAACGACCAGGAAGTGTGCGACGACGTCAATGGACTGTCGATCAACATCCACCGACGGTCGTACCAGGGAATCAGCTCAATGCAGGCGATTTTCCGGGCGATGTTCAGGGTGAAGCCGGAGCTGCAGTGGGAGCTGCAACGGGCGATTTCTCAGACGGGAAGGGCGAGGGCGCCGGTCGCACCTGCCGTGACCGCCGCCACGCCATCCGCACCTTCCGTTCCCGCCCCTTCTGCCTCGTCCACGTCTCCTTCTGTTTCTGCGACCGCTTCCACGTCCGCCCCCCTTGAGGAGGAAACAGCAATTAACGCATACTTTGCACACGTCCACGGCATCGTCCCGCTCCTCGACGAGGCACATTTCCGCGACCTCTGGCGGCGCGGGCAGCGCTGCGACCGCCCCTGGCTCGCACTGCTCAACATGGTGCTGGTGATGGGCTCGCTTGCCTTTGGCGACGAGCGCAGCTCGCACGTCTACTACCAACGGGCACAGGCGTACCTCGACTTTGAGCTGTTGGCTACAGGTTGTCTCGAGAGTTTGCAGGCGCTGTGTCTGCTGGGCGGACTGTTCCTGCACCTCAAGAACGCGCCCAACATGGCGTACACGGTGATGGGCATGGCGTACCGGATTGCCATTGGACTGGGGCTGCACAGGGGAGGTGGTGATAGCATTTCTTCCGGCCAAGAAGGAGGACCGTGGCGGCCGCAAATCCGGCAACGCATCTGGTGGAGCTTATTCTGTCTCGACACCTGGGGTGCTATGAACTTGGGACGGCCGACACTGGGCCGCTGGGATACTCGGACTATGACTGTCCGTCGACTGGATGCTACCATGGAAGGCGATCCTCTCGCTTTCTGTCTCGATTCTGCCACGGCTTTCTGTCTCGTCGCCACCAAAATCCAACAGCGGCTCGCACAACCAACGCCGATGCGCACAGACGAAGTTTTGTTGTTTGACGCGCAGGTCCAGAACTGGCACCGCTCGCTGCCGCCAATCTTGATTCACCCTGAGCAAGACCACTACCGGAGCCAATGTCCGCCTCAGTTGAGAGCCGCTCAGCGCATCCTGTGTTTCCGCTACTTCCACTTGCGGCTTCTGCTTCTTCGATCCGTTCTCATCCGCTGGGCTCACCAAAAGGCGCCTCGCAGCGAGAAGGAGAGCGGCGTCCCGAGTGCTCTCGACGAACAAGCCGTCAGTCTCTGCCGGGACATTGCCTGTGAAGCCGTCGAGCACATCCAGTTGTCGTCCAGCACGGACCACGAAGTGTCGCCCAACCGGACGCTCGTGTGGAGTGCCGTGTGGTACCTCTACCAAGCCACAATGGTCCTGCTGTTGAGCATCATGGTCGACCCAGACCATCCACAGAGTCCTCGCTGGCGAGCATCGGTAGAGGCGGCGCTTGCTCTCTTGACGAGCGCCGCGCCAGTGTCTCGTGCTGCCGAGCGGTCGAGGCTTCTTGTACAGAGTCTGCTACAGATTTGCGGCGGCGGAAGCAACACGTTGGTCAACACTGTCACGGTTGGGCCTACGAATAGCAGTCTGGTTGACAATATCCATGTCAACGCCAACGCTGGCACTGGCACTGGCACTGGCACTGGCACTGGAATCGCTCCTCCAGCTTTTACTTTCCCGGCGCCTACGTACCCCGCCATGTCTCTGTCTCCCAACGGCACAACCGCAATTCCAAACCTGATCAACGGGACACACGGGGCCAACAGAACAAACGGCATGCCAGGGGTCAATGGTGTGGACAGCCTGCCTATGCCGGAAATGATGTCTGACGAGGATCTGTGGGGCCTCCTCGGACTTGACATGTTTACCGAGGAAGCGCCAGCCTCGCCGTGGGGAATTAACAACGAGCTGGGGGACTGGCCCATGGCCGAGTACAACGGCCAGGGGCATCATTTTGGGATGTGATCAAGAAAGGCATATAAAGCAATGTTTTTCTAGCGATTTCTTTCTAAGCAAATATCAACAACAAAAATACATAAACTAAAAAGATCTGTCAATTCTACTCTACAAATCTAATGCCTACAAATGTGCGTGTCCATTTCCATTCAGCGAATGGCCGTTGCCATTCGACACACCGTTTCCATTTTCCACTCCACGATACTCGTCCTTTCCCAGAAAAGTCCATTCCAGAACGTCGTCCTTTTTTCCGTTTAGTCCTTCCACAAACACAGTGTACGTCTCACCGGGCACGACATCGAGACAATTGTCACTGAATGTCAGACCGGCCTTCTCAGTGAAGATGAGACCCTTTGTCGGTCGAGATGATGTAATGGTTAGACGAGTCTTGTGGCCTTCAACATCTCTCTTGACCTTGAGACCGCGGTCGTTGCGGAAGGAAATGTGCTTGAACGGCTGTGGCCAGTCGACATCCTGAGCCAGAACTGTGGAGGATGCTCTAACAGAGGCAGAAATGACGTACAGCTCGTCACGGCTCTTTGGATTTGTCAAAGGAACTCCAGTGTACACGGGAGTGGTGCCGTTGGCATTGACTTTGCAAGAGCAGATTTTCTGTGTCTGTTTTGGAAGAATGTCCTCTCCAGTGTGGATGGAGATGAAGCGGAGCTCAAACTCGAGATCGCCCATTTCGAGGACCTGTCTTGCCTCGACGCTGCCATTGCAGGCAATCCACGCATCGTGCGTGCACTCTTCCGGCGGCCGAGCGCCGGCTTTGGTCCAATCGTGGTGCGTGCGAGCAACGCCGATTGTGATGGGCGCGAGATCGCGCTTGATCGTGTAAAACGCAGCCTTTCTAAGCCGCGCCGCGTCGACCAGCGCCCACGACGTCACGGGCCACAGGTCGTTCATCTGCCACACGAGAGCGCCGCCGCAGTGTCTCTCGCCAGCCAGGTTCCAGTCGCGGCGCCAGCTGCGGTAGGCATAGTGCATGGCCTCGGCCTGGAGGAGGTGCGACAGATAGACCCAGCTCTCGAGGGAAGAGTCGACCGCCTTGAAGTTGTCGCGCACATAGGTGGCCAGCCGCTTCTCGTGGTCGCGGCACTTGTTGTGGTAGTCCATGACGGCGGACTGGGGATGCCGTTCGGCGCTCTCCGAAATAAACTTGTGGATCGTCGACAGATGCGGCAGCGACTGCATGCCAAACTCGCTGTTGAAGCGCCCGCCGATCTGGGCAAAGTCTTGGTACAGACGCATGTCGGCGTGCCAGACGTTCCACTGGTGCAGGTCGCCTGTCGTCCGATCCCACGACATGATGGGCCGGCCGTCGTTCCAGGGGCTGTCCGGGCGGTAGCACATTCCGGGCATTTCTTGGTCGACGATCAGGGGCAGCAAATGCTGGTAAATGTACCGTGACGGAAACGACGTCCGCAGCCACGACTGCGGGTCCCTGTCCTCCCAGTCGTACTCGAGCTTGCAGTGCTCCTGGATATAATGGTTCTCGTTGCCGCCGGCCCAGATGACAATCGACGGATGATGGCGGAGTTTTCGGAGTGCCTGGCGGGCCTCGAGCTCGACCGACTTGAGAAAAGCAGGGTTGGCCGGATACGAGCCGCAGGCAAACATAAAGTCCTGCCAGACCAAGATACCAAGCTCGTCACAAATATCGTAGAATGCGGCGTCTTCATAGTAGCCACCGCCCCAGATCCGCGTCATGATCTGGTTGCCCTCGACCATCATCTCGAGCCAAGCGCGGTAGTCCTTTTCTGTGACCTGAGGAGGCAGCATGTCCGCCGGAATCCAGCACGATCCGCCGGCAAAAATGTCGATGCCGTTGATGCGGAAGTAGAACGACTTGCCGATGCTGTCTGCTTCGTTGACTAAGACGGCCGTCCGGAAGCCGACGCGCTGGGTCCTGGCATGCACCTTGACACCCGTCTCCCACAGCTCCACCTCGACCGTGTACTGGTCCTGGGCTCCATAGCCTCGGGGATACCACAGCTTGGGGTCTGCAACGGAAAACGGCACACGCACCTCGCCCGTCAAGTCGACATCGTGACAGACCGAGAAAATCGAGGCTTTGTCTGGTGCAACAAGCCGCGTCTTGACCTGCGTTCCCGCCGTGATGCCGTGGACTCGTGTTGTGATCGCACCGTCCACCCATGAAGGGCCGTCGAGAAAGTACTTGATATCCAGATGCTGGATCCGGCTGTCAAACATTTCGAGTCGCACCGGCCGCCAGGGACCTGCCGTTATCAGAGCCGGCCCCCAGTCCCAGCCCCAGTGGTACTGCGCCTTGCGGACGGCCATGCGCTCGTGGCTGCCCAACGTGCCAATGTACGTGTGCTCGGGGTGCGCCTCGACAATCTGGCGGCCGCGCCGGGCGGCCGACTCAAAGTTTATGAGGAGAGTATTTTCCTCGTCTGAAAGAGAGTCGGTGACATCAACCCGGTGCGCAACAAACATGTTGTCGCACTCCAGGATCTGCTTGTCGTTGAGGTACACCGTCGCAAACGTGTCGAGGCCTTCAAACACAAGGTGAATGCGCCGGCTGCTCTCGCCGTTCTTGTCGTTTTTGTCTTTGATCGCCACGGCGGTACTCGCCCCCGGCACAAACGTGCACCGGTAGCTCCAGTTGGCCTCGCCCACCCATTGCACGTCAACTTCGTTGAGATCGACCGACGCATCGGGGATCTTGTTGTGCGCTGCCAGGTCCATGTGCACGACACTCGGCACTTTTGCGACGGGAAGCCATGCCTCAGGGCTCATGTCGTCGGTGAGCTTGAACTCCCACCCCGCGGAGAGGTCTTGCTTCAGAAAAGGAGCCATGTCGGTGGTGGACGGCGTGCGCAGTTGAGCTGTCGATGTTGGGTGCACGTTGACGTGTGATGGAAGGCTCAGCCTGCAGGTCAACTCACATGGACGCACATGGATTGAGACTGCACATCAGATGCACGTCTTTATTTTTATTTTTATTATTATTATTACGCTCTCTTATGATGTAATCAAGTCGGGGATGGTACGGGGACTTGGGGGCAAAAAAAAAAAAAAAAAAAAAAAAAAAATAGAAAATGGAACTAACATTGACCTTTGCTCTTGACCCGCAAGCCGTTAATGCTTTCTTCTTCTTTTCACCTTTCTTCTCACTTTCTCTCTCACGCGACGCCTCCAGGAAACACCCGCAACTCCGTCACCGTCGCCGTTCCGTTGTAGCCTCAGTTGCGTGGAGTACGTGAAGTCGTGTTTGTGCTGAACGTCATGTGCCAAAGTCAAGCGGCAAGTCGTCGGTCGCTGTCGTGTAATGCCGCGTCGTCACTCAATGTCCGTCTTGCTTCAGGTCGCTCCTTCCGCTAGCACGGGCTTTCGCACGGCGTTTTGCACGGCACGGGACGGTGCCACAGTTGACACTAACACGGCAATATCCTAATTGGGTTAGTGTTGCTGCTAGCGCAGACTAGCGTCTCCAACTTCAGCTCGTCTCTCCTCCTTCTCTGTGAGCCTCCTCTGTTTTGGACTCTCTTCTCTTTTCTGGTCCTGACAATATTCTGCATTCCATGCTCATGTTCCCAACGACTTGCCTCCGCACAGCTCGGCGTATGTGAGAAACATGTCAAGAACCTGGAGAGTGCACGGGGGGTTGCATTTCCGGGGCCGGGCAAGCCAAGATCCTAAAGAGCCCCCAAAGACTTTACGAAGCTCAAAACCGCCACAGATCGTCAGGTAACAGGATCCAGAATATGGAGAACCCATGTACCCCACACGGGGTTTGCCATTGCCGTTTCTTGGAATCGTATTTTCCCTCGTTTCTTGTGTGCATGTCTCACTTTTTTGTTCTTTATTTTCTCATCGCGGGGAAGTGGCTGGGGCTGCTCGTCATTCATCGTGAGTAGTTCGTGTTGCGGCCCATGTTGGTCGTTTACTTGGTACTTTGACACCTCTGAATCCTGTACATATGCTTTCGAGCTCATGATATAAAAACACACAAGCCAACAAGGTGGGCCAGGTTGATCGTCCAGCCTAACATGTCGAGCCACTCCCAGACGTCGAGAATACTACTTTACTGTTTTCTCGCTTCACTTCCTGTCCTCTATTATTCACCCCCGCTCCTCCAAATGGCCAAGTTCGCGCTCGCACGTTTGCTGGCCGCACTGGTCGGCTCTTCTTCGGCAGCTTCCGTTGCTTCTCTGCCCAGGACCAACGCCATCAGTGTCACAACGTCTAGCGGCATTCTCCAGGGCCAGATTGCCAGCGGTACGGACGGCGTGTCCGAGTACCTGGGCATTCCCTTTGCCCAGCCGCCTGTCGGCAATCTGAGATGGGCTCTGCCTGTTGCCTACACCGGCACTGGCAATATTGACGCCACGGCATTTGGCAAGACATGTCCAGCCTCGACGGGCTTCACGTCCATCGACCAGATCCAGAACAACTCGTATGTGACGCTCACGCCGCAGGGCCCAGAGATCCTTATGGCGATGCTGGCCCAGGCGGACGTCGAGTACAGCGAGGACTGTCTGACTCTCAACGTGTGGACAAAACCGCAGACGGGCGAGGCCGGCAAAGCTGTCCTCGTGTGGTTCTACGGTGGCGGCTACACGTCGGGCACGACCAACATCAAGGCCTATAACGGCAAGTATCTGGCCGATACCGAGGATGTCATTATCGTGACGGTGAAGTGAGTTTGCTCAGCACCTCTATTTGACATGTTCCTAGCTAACAACCTAGCTACCGCCTCGGCTTCTTTGGATTTCCTGGCAACCCTGACGGCCGCACGAACTTGGGCCTTCTCGACCAGCGTCTGGCCGTCGAGTGGGTGCGTGACAATATTGCCGCGTTTGGCGGCGACCCGAGCCGCATCACGCTCTTTGGCGAGTCGGCCGGCGGCAGCTCGGTGGACTACTATTCGTATGCGTGGACCGAGGATCCCATTGTCAACGGCTTCATCTGCGAGTCGGGCACGGCTTTCACACCCGGAACGCCCGTCTCGGCCGATAAAGCCTCTTCAAAGTGGACGGCCATTGCCAATTCGCTCAACTGCACCGGCAAGGTCGCCAGCGATGTGACGGCGTGCATGCGCGCCCTCGACTGGCCGACGGTCCTGGACGCCAGTCTGGCCGTTTCGTCGAATGACAGTGGGGCCACTGGTGGCGTGGCCGGTATTGCTGCCGGTTTTGGCCCCTCGGTTGACGATATCGTCGTGTTCAGCAGCTACGCCACGCAGTCCGTCCAGGGCAAGCTCATCAAGAAGCCGCTGCTCATCGGCGAGAACAACCACGAGTCGGGCCTGTTCGAGGTCTTGCTGGGCCTCCAGAACAGCTCGCTGCCGTCTGGCACCTGGGATTTCCTGGCGTCCTCGCTCTTTACCTGCGCCCTCAAGACGCGCGCCCTCGCGTCCCTCTACAACAAGGTGCCTACCTGGCGCTACCGCTACTTTAGCAACTTCCCCAACCTGGCCATCAGCACCCAGCCCGACGCCGGCGCCTGGCACGGCATCGAGATCCCCACCATTTTCGGCACCGACCTCGACATCCAGGACAAGGTCGGCCGCACGCCCGAGCAGGAAGCCGTTGCAGCCTATGTGCGCGGCATGTGGATGGCCTTTGCCAAGGACCCTGTCAATGGTCTCAATAATTACGACGGTGGCCTGCCGCAGTACCATCCGCTCAAGACGTCGCTGCTGCGGCCTGCATACAACAACCAGACCGGCGCTAACGCCGCCAACCCGGCACTGTACGACATTGGCTGTGTTATTGATGAGCCACTCTTGGGCGTGCTGCAGCTTTTGGGTCTCGTTTAGTAGGAGGAGTGAGATAAAGAAAATGTGGAGGACGGACAAAAAGTAAATAGTATTCGTGGAACAAGTACTCGCCGCAGTACCAGTTTGTATCTTAGTCTATGTCGTCAAAACCACTATATATGTATATACTGCAATGCCTTAAGAAATAAAGGAAAACCCCCATCTAGACCTTACTATAAGACTGTGATATACTCTATATTCAGTAGTGGATAGAACCAAACAAGAGGTACTTGGCACGTTGGCACGCAGTATATTCATATTTATTATTGTATTGACATTGATGACTCTGACTACAGACCCAAAAATCACTCTGCATATCTGTAGCAAGTATTGATAATTCATTGACAATTCATTGATAATTCATCGGTAATATCTCTTAATATTGACTAGTTTGGGTGCCTACGTTAGAGTAAACGATGGGGATGGGCAGATTGATAGATACAAATAGGAAAGAAAGAAGGGGGATGCAGAAGTAATCGATACCGGCATAACCACCCGCACATTCAGAACACCACCATCGTGCACCTCCTTACGCTTCGTTCTTGCCTTCGGCCTCGCTGGTCATGGCCAGGGCCGCGGCAATCTCCTCCTTGCGGACGAGCGAGGCGATGCGCGGGTTCTTCTGCTTGAAGACATAGTTCATCTCTTCCAGAGTACGGCCGCGGGTCTCGACCATGAAAAAGTAAAAGAAGATGCACTGCAGGCCGCAGGTGGCGATCCAGATGGCATACGTCTTCCAGCCGATCTTTTCGAGGGCAATGGGCGACGCAAACAGGTTGACGAGGGAGGCAGCGCTGACCCAGAACGTGACAAATGCAATGCCCTTGGCGCGCTGCTCGTAGTCGAGACACTCGACGGCATACAGCTGCTGCAGCGGGGTGTAGGCGAACGAAAAGATGACGGCGACCAAGAAGATGAAAAACACGGAAGCGTGGGCCGCGGCCATGCCGTCCGTCACCGTATACTTGTAGGTGCAGATGGTCATGCCGACCCAGGTAAGCGTGAGGCAGGCACAGCAGCTGATCAGAAGCTTGCGGCGGCCGAAACGGTCCATAAGACTTCCGCCAAGAATAGCAGCAACGCCCGAGACAACGGCGATGCCAATGTTGATGTCCAAGACCTGTTCGGTGGTGGTGATGCCCGACGTGGCCAGGACGGCAGGCAAAAAGTATGAGACAGTGCCCTGGCCGGTCCACTGGGCAAACATGGGAATGGCTGTGGCGCAGAGAATGACGCGGTAGAGGGCAGAGCGCGACCTGAAGAGCGGGCGGTAGTCCCACCACGTCTTGTCGGCACCCTCGGTGTTGAGCTCCTCGGTAAACTCGCGCATCTGGAGCTGCACATAGATCGAGTTGGGGTCGTCGTTGCCGTGATAGCGCGTCAGGACGGCCAGACACTCTTCGGAGCGGCCGTGTGCGAATAGCCAGCGAGGGGACTCGGGGAACAAGGGGCAGCAGACGAGCAGAATCGCAGGGAAAGCCGCCTGCAGACCGGTCGGGATCAACCACGAGGCGTTGCTCGAGTAGTGGATGCAGCCTCTTAGAACAATGGCGGCCATAAAGTAGCCGACATAGTAAAAGCAGTTGAACAAGCCGCCCATGATACCGCGGTAGGCCGGGTGGGCAATCTCAACGATATAGGCCGGGGCACAGCTGGCGATGCCGCTACCAAAGCCAAGGAAGAAACGACCGGCGAGATACTGCGGCAGGTGCTTGGCAGTGGCCTGGATGATGGTGGCGACAATAACAATCGAGGCCGCACAGCAGATACCGAAGCGACGGCCCCAGAGATCACCCATGGGGCCGACAAAGGGGATGGCACTGACTGATCCAATCGAGAACATGGCCGCGATCAGGCCGGCCTTGGCTCCGAGGATAGTGGCGCCGAACTGGTCCTGAAACGAGGGAAAATCGAGCATCGTGCCCATCAGCGAGGCATCGTAGCCCAGCGTGCTTGCAGCCATGAACATGACACCACAGATGCCATAGAGCTGGAACATGCGCTTGCTACGGGTGTTGACCGGCTCGAGACGCTGGGCGACCTCGATAGCAGCGACGCCACGGATGGAGTGCAGGAGCTCGGCACGGACAGTAGCGTCGGTCTGCATGTCGGCGCGGACGGGGGTGTCGACATGAGTCCCGGTGACATTATCGACCTTGGCGTCTTCCACCTCGTGGGTGGCTGTGTTCTTTTCGGTCATGGTGAAGGTTGAGGAGTGAGGTTGGTAGGAAAGGAAAAGAGAGAAGAGAAGAGAAGAGAAAGAAAATGAAAATAGAAGAAGGAATGATGACAAGGTCTCGATGACAGGATGCCAGTGTCGGTGTCAATGTCAGAAATCAAAACGAAGATGCAGGATGCCGATCATCTAGATATGTACCCTGATATGTCTTCAGATATGTACCCCAACTTCTCTGTAGGATGCCTTGCATTCTCGTGGAGAGGTGAGGAGACAGGGAAGAAGAGTGGGAAGAAAGAGTGAAAGTAAAACCACCGTCTGGGGCCGTCTTGGATGGTCTTCTTTACTTTCTGCCTTCTTTGTGTATTCTTTTTCGTGTCTGTCTTTTTTTTTTTTCAATTTTGTCGAACGCGGGGCCCCACAACAGACAGTCTCGAGTCGATATAGAGTGCGGAGATCATGCTACTGTCCCATTGTATTCCACGTTGACGGCCACCTCCAGACCCTCCTCCAACAGGAACGGGATGCAGAAAGGACAGCCTTGCAGGCCCGTCAACGAGATTGACGAGAGTCTGCATTGTCAGGAGACCAAAACACAAGGCTAGGCACAAGGCTAGAAGGTTTGAATTCTTGGGTTGTGCTTTTCCCCGCGTCAAACTCCGTGCAAAATCCCGTCTTGACCCGTGCTAGCCCAGATTGAAACCCCGTCCTAGACCAGCGCTAAGACGGGCAACCCAAAAGGACGAAAAAGGGAGGGGAACAACGTCGAGTGCGGAGAACGTGGAGAAAGTCGTGTAATTGAAGGTGCAAATGACGCTAACCGGTTATATGAGCCTCGGTCCACAGCGTGCCACAACATGGAGATGGAATCATGGTCAAGATAACGAGGGGTCTTGTCGTTTAGATCCTTGTGCGACTTTACTGTCTGTGAGAATTCTTAGTATCTCTAAAAGAAAAACATCTCAAATCCGAACCCATTGGGAACACCACCGACATGTCTGCTCTCGACACATATCTGAACACTGCCACGGCGGCCGGCCCGGACCGGGCGCTGCCGGGCTGCGTCTTGATGGCCTACAAGGACGGCCAGACACACTTCAAGGCATTTGGCACCGAGTCGGTCGATCCGGCATCGCCCCTCGCCGACAAGCCGCTTTCAGTCGACAGCTGCATGTGGGTGGCGTCGTGCACCAAGCTGATGACGGCTATTGCGGCGCTGCAGTGCGTCGAAAAGGGACTACTGACCCTCGACGACGATATTTCGGGAGTGATTCCGGAATGGAAGGAAAAGCAAATCTTGAAGGGATTCAACGATGACGGCACGCCCCAACTCGAGGCAACCCAGGCCAAAGTAACCCTCAGACAGCTTCTGACACACTCGAGCGGCCTCGCCTATGCCTTTATGAACGAACAACTTAAGCGCTTCATCCAATACAAGGCCGCCAACGGCTGGGGGCCCCAGTCGGAGCTGCTGTGTCCTGACCTGCCTGTACCCCTCCTGTTCGAGCCCGGAACGTCGTGGTCGTATGGCCTTGGCACCGACTGGGCCGGCAAGCTGGTCGAGCGCGCCACGGGTCAGGCGCTGGGCGACTTCATGGACAAGAACATCTGGAAGCCACTGGGCATAACCGGTGCCTCCTTCCGGATCCTTGAACGTCCCGACATCCGCGACCGCCAAGCCCAAATGTCCATTCGGACGGCTGATGGAAAGCTGGGCCCGCACCCCAAGCCCTTCTTTCCCGAGAACACCAGTGTCGACCACGGTGGCGGTGGCGTCTTCACTAACCCCCGCGATCTCTTCAAGATTCTTGTTGCCTGTGTCGACAGTGACCCCAAGCTGCTCACCAATGAGAGCTACAAGCTCTTGTGTGAGCCCTCGTTGTCTGCGCCCTCGGCCACGGCTTTCACAGCTTTCCGGACGCAAGCGTTTGAGACCGCCAACGCCGCCGCCGAGAAGCGCGGCAACCCGATGCAGATCCCCGGCGCCAAGGACTTGACGTGGGCCGTCGGTGGCTCTCTCAACCTTGACGACGTCCCCGGTGGCCGCCGCTCCGGCACCATTGCCTGGGGCGGCTTGCCCAACCTGAGCTGGGTTGTCGACCGCGCTTCCGGTGTCGCCTTCCTCTATGCGAGCCAGCTGCTGCCGCCGGGTGAGTCGCTGACGGCTTGGGTCGTGCGCCAGCTCGAGGCTGAGGTGTACAGCGGTGTGTTCTTTGAAGGGGCCTCAGTCTTGGGGGACAAACAATGAGCAATCGGTTGAGACGGTGTCGGATCTGCACTGTACATAGCTGAAATAAAAGCTGTATTTTTTATGTCAATTTCGTGTCTTCCTTTCCCTCCACCTCAAAATGTAGCCATCGTTCTAGTCGCCAGGAGGAAATGGAGGGGATCAGGATAGGGGCAAATGACCTGTCTTCGGGTACAATCGCGTTTGGCGCAAAGGTCACATACTTTGACATAACGTCTGTCCACCATGAAGCGGCACAGGTTGTCGTCGGCATCCTTGTTGTTGTTGTTGTCCGTGTCGACGAGAGAGGCTACCATCGTGATGTTTGTATTGTTGCCGGTCGTACCGTTGAGGTTGACCGCCAAAGCTAGGAAATTGTGTGTAGTTAGTGTCATATCAAGAGATAGTATGGGTGGAAAGAACTAAAAAAGAGAAGGAACGATGGGGCGTTCTGGAGGTTCTCGTGCGTGGATCGCGTTGAGCATGAATACTTCCCAAAATGGAAGTTGCCAGTTACTGCTCCTCAAATGCAACACGCACTACTTAGTATTTCAACAGCCGCCCAAGCTGTTGATTTTCACCTTTATTTAGAAACAAAATATCCCGAATCTCTCGAATCTACATCGAATTTATAAGCTTAAGCCATTGAATGATGAGAGACAGGCAGTATGGACATTCATTGCCAGATTTTAGGTGTGTTTCTTGATTGCTTGGGAATCTTCGTCGAAGCATCACGGCTGGTTTCGACTTACCTTTCGACTCTTTTGCTTGCCTTGCAGAACTTGAAGAGTTCGAGTCGACAAAAATAAAAACAAAAAATATCAGAGAAAGGTCATTCGAGGGTGAAGTAAAACATACCGAAAACGGCTAAGAGAGCGAGACCTTGCAACCTACAACATACACGTCCACGACTCAAAAAATTATCAAGCACACCGTCCAGTCTTTTCGTCAACACCTGATCATCGATTCACCGCACCTTTTCTTCTCTCTTTTTCAACTTCCTCGCCATAACCCCACATCTCGACAAAACTTGAATTCAAGCCAACCAAACAGACTCTCACGAAACCTCTCACACCAAACGCTCAAGCCAAACTAGTGAACTAACCCACTCAAGCTGAACCTTTCAACCGTTCAAATTCAACTCAAAAATACAAAATCGTAAGCTTCAACCTTGTCTCACACTCTGATTACACACTGTGCAGCCGATTACTGACAAAGCCTCAGAGTACCATCACAATTCACAACCACCCCATCCGTCAAAATGTGTGAACAATATACCCGCGAATACTCATGCGGCTGCATCAAGAACGAACAGTTTGTCCAGTGTGAAGCACACCGCGACACAAATGTCAAGTGTGAAAAGAAAGGCGTTATTAAGGTCGAGCTCGAAAAGTCCCTCCACATGTGCAGAGGCCACATGGTGACCGACGACATGGACGTGATGCATCGTCAGAAATGATCATTTTCTAGCATCACCGTTCCTATCTTCTTGGGGGATAAAGCCCAGTGTCTTTGGTTCTCGGTTGCATTATATACTGGAGGAAATAAAACTGCTTGGAAATCGCAGGAGAGTGAGCGGGAGGCGGAGGGAAAGGGACAACTGTGGCAATAGCCAGAGGAGAAGCGACGATCTAAAGTCTTGACCAAGAGCCTTTGTGGTTCCTGTGGAATTCATCTGCGATAATTTCTTCAGTTTAATAATATATTCTTTAGCTATCGTTCAGTGTTTTCTCGTAGTCATTGCCCTCGTAGTTGTTGATAATTAAATCAGGCACTGGTGTTTCAACAGCCACCCGAGCCGCCCAACATGACGATTTTCATCTTTAGCATACAATCTACTTACTATTAGGTCATAGTAGTTGAAAAAAAAAAAAAAAAAAATACAAGGCTACATGACCACCAGCCTTAATGATGTACGATTGTGACTGTGCTTAAATATTTTTTATTAATTTAGTATCATGCATTGCTAGTTCGTAATCATCGGTTCAATATCGCTGGTATTCATGTAATGTCATGGTAGTCTTGCAAATGCTTCACAAGCCCGTCCCTTGTGTATGGTATCCGAAAAAATGTCAACCATTTTGTAGATTCTTTGCACAAGACACAATGGAATCCAAAGTCGACAGTTTGGGGCGATGGGCCAAAATAGGGGGCTGTCACGACGGCCATATGCCTGGCTACTTCTGCTGTGCTTAGGTCCAGCTTTGGCCGGCAAAGTGCCTCTGGTAGACCTACGGCCTGGCAAGCCTGCCGAACAGCTGGACGGTCGAACAAGAGGACTCTCTTCTTTGCCTGCTTCGAGGAGGCCGTGTAACGTCCCGTAAGGGCATGGACACGAGGCAGCCTTCTGTCTGCAATGACCTTGGCCTTGGGTCTGTAAAGCGCCTTGGCTGCCTGCGGTAGCGTCATGGGGAAAAAGTCGACTTTGGTGATTAAACAAAAATAGCAGAAGCGCCTGGCTGTGACGAGGTAAAGGAAGATAGCAAGACGTTGTGGCGGGGGGTTGAGCAGCTCTTCTGGTGGAATGGGTTCTGGCCCCGAATATCGATCACTATCAAGGCTTCCGCGGTCTCCACAGCCTGTGCAGGTTGTTGTCTGTAGCGTCTCGTATAGTGTAGTGATACTGTAGCCGCGGGCATCGATGCCGACCGCAGCGCGTAAAACGTCCGGGCAGTGTTTTCTCATCATCTGGTAGGGCAGGAGGGCATCCACAGCAGCCATAATGCGCCGGCTGACGCGTCTCACCCCGACAAGAGTGGGCACATCGAGTGTGGCGAGAATCATCGTGACAATTTCCACAGGAAACGTTTCGAGCACAGAGGGGTTGAAGGGCGTCGTGCCTTTGCAGGTATCCTGTTCCCGTTTGTGCCTCTTGGGGGGCCGCTCTGATTCTGTGTCTTCTTGAGGTGCGGTGTAACGCGTGAGGTGGCCATCGTCCAGCGGACATCTCTCTTCGAGATCCATGTTGTCAAGCGTACCGTCGCTGATGCGTAGTTTCCGGCAGCCATACTCGGCGAGGTGCTCAGGCAAGGCAGCAACAGTGGTGTTCATGTTGTTTAATCACCACCAGCGCGTATGCTGGGGTTGTGCGGGTGACATAAAACATATGCGAGTTGTAGAGTACTCGAAAAAAAAGATTTTGCAAAGCAGAATTTTTATTGATGTGATGACCATTGATGGCAGGTCGTTCCTTCCTTTGCTGTCTTGTAAGTCAACAAATATCACGTGCATATCAGCCATGGTCTCGTGACCTCCCTTGACCTTGGAGTTGAGCCGTTGATGATTTCGCTTTCTGTCTTGCACAAAAGCGTTCCTACACAAAGACGCCTCGCCGGAGTTGTAGATATCTCAAAAAGTACCACACATGACCCTGTTTTCCCTCTTCCCCCTCTTCCTCTCCGTCGTCCGGTCCGCTTTGGGCGCTGCCTGTCTTTGTACAATGTAGACCGAAGTGTCCTTTTTTGTTCTCTGTTACTCCTTCCCAGTGCTTCACAAACACGCAAGGATAGCGAAAAAGACACCCGAATCAATAAACTTGACATTCCCAGTGTCTCCTTCGCCCTTACATACTCCGTCTCCCTCGTTTCTTGTGCCCAAGACGGGGTAATCGTGACGATAAGACTCCAAGTCCACCCTAGCTGTGATCGTCTTCGTGGCTAGCGCGGCGGGATGCAACCCAGTGTGTCGTGTGTGGCATGTATGTGTTCATGTGTGCTTGGTTCTTGTCTAATCGCTCCCTATCGTCGTCTTTAATACGCTTGAATCGCTGTTTCGTTCTCTGATTTCCTCCTGCTTTTGTCTCACGAGTTCAGCTTGACCGCCGCCCAGTCGTTTTTAGCAACAAATCACCAGTCCCAGCCTGGCCCACTCCCCCCCGCTCCTGCCCGTAGACTAGCGCCAAACGTGCTGGCCTTTCCCAATCGCACCGTGCTAATAGCAGGCCCAGGACCCGCTCAGGCTTTAGCGATAACAGCACACACTTTAGACTCACTCTCGCACTGGCGCCTGAGCGGTCACCAATCGTTCGGTCACTCCTTCCCAGAAAGGATGGAATACAGCCTCTGCTTACCCCTGTTCTGCCAGGCAGAAAGAGCGACCAGGCATGCATGCACATTGTTCCTGCCGCCGTGGCCGCCTGGGCCGCCTGCAACTGTACCGTGTTCTCAGGTCTGTCTTTTTGGAGTCCCACTGGCACCTTCTCCGCCTTTCAGCCACCGATCTTCTTCCCTGTCTGTTCTCATATCCTTCTGCCATTCTTCACGCAGTGGCTCTTTCCGTTCAACTTCCTTCTCACGTCCCGTTCAGCTTGACAAGACGTTTCCCTAGCCACGAACAGAACAAAACGAAGGACCCGAAAACATCGAAAAGAGGCCACGAAAAGCATCATCACCATCAACCAGGGCGTGGTTCTTCATTCACCTCCTCCTGACCGCCCAAAGCACCACCGCCCAAGCCTGTGACATATCGCTCATGGTGAGCACGTCAGCTCTCGCTAGGAGGAGCGGCCACCACCCCTTACGCACCAGCTTCACACCACAGACGAAAACGACGACAACAACTCCCACAATTGCATCACAGACAGTCCAAAAGAAAGACACCAAATGACGGCGTCTTCCACCGCATTGTCGTTGGCAACCTTTCCTGTCCTTGTCTAGAGACCGACCCGCTACCAACCGACGAGAAGAGCGGAAGAGCGTGTGCCTTTTTGGTGCTAAGAGGCGGGACCTTTTGGCCCTAAAACTGGGCTGGATTCGGCTGGTTGACTGGATCGGACTAGGCTAAACCGCCACAAGAACGCTCGACGTCACCCTCTAATTCCTGACTGGACCACTTCTCGCTCTCTTGTGCTCGGTCCGTACGCCCAGACAATCGTCTCTCCATCCACACCTCTTCGACTTGCCAAATCTACAATTCACAACTTTCATTCCTCGAGATAACATCGTCCGGATCGACCTTTCTGGCCCTCGACGACTCCTGTTTCTCTTTTTCTCCTCGGCTAGCTGCGCAAGCAGGCTTTCGACCCGAGACAACCCAGACACCACCAGCGACAAGTGCCAAACGAGCAGAAAGAGACAACGCCATCGCTCGCCAGCTTACTCACCACTTCTTTCACCGCATTCCACCCTCCCCCTTCCCTATCCAAAATCCGAATCATCACCCCCCATCTCCCCCTGCGGAGAGGCTTCTTGCTCCTCTCCGCAGCCCTCGACCATCGACGCGGTGGCCGACTCAACTCCCCACTCCGCTACCCCCCTGCCACTGCCCCTTCCCCCTTCCACAACTTCCACTGCCACTTCCCCTTCACCATCGACAACGACCGCCGGCAACCCCGGCATTGCTGCCTCTGACGACACTCTGAGCAACATTAGCAACATTAGCAACGCGCACTCCACTAGCTCGTCACCCGCTCCGACAGCGACGATAGAACCGACAACGACGGTGGCGACCAACGCCCCTACAGACCTCAACACGGCCGAACGGACACCCTCGACAGGAATTGAGACTCCTCCTGTTTCCACTTCAACCGCCAGTGTGCCGCCGCCCACAGCGACAACATCCAACCCCCGGAGGAGACGCTCGAATCGCTCCGGTGCCGCTCGTTTAAACACCCTCCGCCCAACCCGACAGGTTCTTGGGAGACGCCGACGCTCGACCGCCGACGAGGACGAGCAGGACATAGCAGACGCTCAGATCCGCGCTGAGGCTGAGGCACGTGCAGAGGAAGAACAAGAAGAGGAGCCAGAGCAAGTGCAAGGGGCAGCAGCAGGCCAGGAACAGAACGACGGCAACGAAGACGAGAACAACAACGAGAGTACCGCCCGGCCCACCAGTTCCCATAGGCACCGTTCTGCACGTAGCTCTAAGCGTGCACGGACAGAGGGCAGCCCTGCCACCATGCTGGCCTCCAACGACTCACAGTCCCAACCAAACGCCATGAACGGCTCATCACTACTCCAGAACGGCAAGAGCAAGGCCGCCGCACGACGGACCGCCGCCTCCTCTTCTTCTGCCTCTGCCTCTACCCCACAGCCCCAAGCAGCACGGCGCTCATCAAGCTACTACGGCCACGATCGAGAGGAAGTCACACGCCTCATTATCCAGGCCCTATCCGATCTCGGTTACGACGACGCTGCCAAGAACGTGTCCGAGAACAGCGGCTATGCCCTGGAGAGTCCAGCTGTCGCAGACTTCCGTCGTGCCGTCCTGGACGGTGATTGGAACGAGGCCGAGCGGCTCCTTCTCGGTGCCACCACAGAACCTGCTGATGGAGCCGATTCACCATTAGGAGCTGGAGTAGGAAATGGGACTCAAGCAGCAGGTACGGCAGGATCTGTAACGGCACGGTCCACGTCATCACCATCAAATGGCCAGACCAGCGCATCAGCCAACGGTAGCTCGTCTGGTTTGCTTCTTGTTCCAGGGACAAATCGCGACCTGATGCGTTTTGGCATTCGCCAGCAGAAATACCTTGAGTATCTGGAACAGTCTGACACGGCAAAGGCGCTACTCGTGCTGCGAAATGAGCTTACCCCGTTATATCGCGACACCCAGAAGCTGCACTTCCTCTCGAGCCTGCTCATGTGCCATTCCCCCATGGATCTCATGGCCCGTGCTACCTGGGATGGCGCCAAGGGCCAGTCGCGGCCCCATTTACTCTCCGAGCTTTCTCGGTATATTTCACCATCCGTCATGCTGCCTGAGCATCGCCTCGCTGTTCTCCTGCGACAAATCAAAGATTTTCAGGTGGCAGGCTGTATCTTCCACACAAGTGCCACGTCGCCTTCGCTCTACGCCGATCACCAGTGCGACAAGGCTGATTTCCCTTTTAACGTTATGAAATCAATTGACCATGACACCACTGGATCTGCCGAGGCGTGGCAGGTTCGCTTCTCGAACAATGGCAAGCTTTTGGCTAGCTGTGGTATGGATCGTTACGTCAACATCTACGACACCTCGACTTTCGAACTCAAAATGCGCCTTGACGGCCACTCCGGGGGTGTTGGTGACATTGCCTGGAGCCCTGATGACCGCACGCTCTTGTCTTGTAGCCGTGACGGACGTGCCAGACTGTGGGACATGAGCGCCGGCCTGCTGATCCGTCTTTTTGAGCAATTCGATGAACCGATCAGCTGCTGTGCATGGGCCAATGACGGCCAGTCTATTGTTCTCGGCTCGTTTGATAAAGAGCGGTCTCTTGTACAGTGGGGCATCGGGGGACAGCGTCTGCACACCTACACTAAGAGACACCGCACAGAAGCGCTGGCCCTCTCGCCAGACGGCTACTGGCTGGTAGCTATGGACCACGAGAAGCATATACATGTTTACAACTTTATCACCACGGAACTGGTGTATGACTTGGAGCTCGATAGCCGCGCTGTCTCCATTGCCATCAGCAGCGATTCGCAGTATTTGTTGGTCAACCGGCAGGACGGGGAGATCCACATGTATAACATTCGTGTGCGAGGCGATCCTATCCGCAAGTACATTGGTGCTACCGGTGGCTCGTATATTATTCGATGTGCCTTTGGCGGTGCCGATGAAAGTTTTGTCGTTAGCGGCAGCGAAGGTAAGGCCATTCAATCTTCCAGGCTTTTGCTCCCTATATTCTTCTCCCGATCCTCGCTCCTTGTAGCCTCCTACTGACTTCTCCCTTTTTTACTTTTTACTAGACGGCAATGTCTACATCTGGCATAAGAATCACGGATTCCTCCTTTTCAAACTGGAGGCCCACCAACCACGATGCAATGCGGTTGCCTGGAGCCCGACCGATCCGTCCATGTTTGCCACCTGCGGCGATGATGGCATTATCAAGATGTATGTCAACTACTTTTCCGCTTTCAATTTCCCGTCTTCCGCTGTTTCAACTGCATGTCAAGATGTCCGTCACCCACTAACACTAACTCAGCTGGTCGAACGCCGAACGTGCCCGTCTAGCCCAAGCAGAAAGGGACCACACCAACGGGAACAGTCACGACTCAGGAATGTATGCCTGATCTATCCTTGATACGTCACAGCAGTTGGTAGAAAGACGGCGAAGACGGCGAAGACAGCCGACACTCTCATCCCAGCCACAGCTTTTATGGTGTTTTGATTATGGTCTTGGTTTTCACTTTCTCTTCCTGTTTGGGTTTTCTTGTTCATTTTTTTTTTTGGTCCAGGGTTTCATTGTCTCTTTTCATTCTACTATCTCATAGAGAGGCGAACCGGTGCAACATCTTAAGTTTAGGTCTTGGTTTCTCACCGGTCTTTTTGTACTTTCCTTCATCTTTGCCCCATTTTTATTTTTTCTACTCTCGAGACATCGTCCTCGGGATATCACGCAAGGTGTCGATTTTATTTTCATTTTTCAGTTGTTTTGTTTTATTTTATGCGTATCGGTTTCTTTGATTCTTATCCCTTTACCTCATCTGTTTTTACTACCTTTTCACACATATGCCCACACACTTTGCACTCACATCTGGACTGGTGTTTAGAGTTGCTTCTTGCCTTTATCCCTCGTCGCTGTTTTTGTGCAGGCACCCTTCCACTGTTCTGTTCCTTGTCCTTGGCTTTTACTATTCTCCCATTATTAACCCCCTCCCCTACTTTGCATGCTATGGCTGTTATCTGAGGGTACTCTGTTTTGTGTTCTGTGTTTCGCTGTCGTTCTGCTTTTGGGGTATGGCACAAGGATTCTTTGGGGATTTTGAGCTACCTGAATACGAATAACAATTACATTTTCAAACACTTTTTGGTTCACGCTTGGTCGCTTTCTCTCTCTCTTTTTTAGAGTTTGTTTTTTTCTATTAGTCTATCTGAGGTATCTGGTATCTTTGGTGTTTTGACGTCAAATCGTTACTTTGCGCCCTCTAACTCCTGAATAATAGGGCCAGCCGTCGAAGCCGAAACAAATCGAACAAAATCACTTTCGTTTCTCCGCCATTTCCCCGCCATTCCTCCTCTACCAGGCAATGCGAGCCAGGAAGCCGTTGGGCCAGCGACGCACACAGTACTTGCGAGCCTCGTCAAGCAGCAAAATACCCATACCGAAGGCCATGGGCAGGAACCAGTGCTCGACGGGGACAGGCATGTTGCCGAGGACCGTCTGGAACTTGGGAACATACAGCCAGAAGATGACCATGACGACGGCGAAGCCAATGGCCGCGAACAGGTACAGGTTCTGGGTGCGCTTGTTGAACAGGGGCGGGTGCTGGAAGATGGACAGACGACGCGTCCGCATGGCCAGCAGGTTGAACCACTGCATGACGACGAGGTTGACAAAGTAGATGGAGCTCGCCACATTCAGCTTCTCGGCATAGTAGTCCGGGTCGATGTTGTCGGGCAAGCTGCCGAAGCGGAACCAGATGGCGCCAAAGAACGGAATGCCCGAGCGCTCGAGGTACCAGTAGGACATGGTGAAGGACAGCACGGTCTCAATGGTGCCGGTGACCCAGTATGCCTGCAGCAGCAGCTTCCAGTCGACGAGCCGGTCTTTGCCGGGCAGACGGGGCGGGCGCGTCAACACATCGGCCTCGGGGGCCTCGTACGCCAGCGCAATCGAGGCCATGGGGTCGGTGAACAGGCAAATGATAATCATGAGGAAGCTGCTGAGGATCTGCGGGATGCCAAAGACGACGTTGGTGATGACGGGCCAGAACTCGCTAAAGGTGCCGGCGGGCAGCAGATACGCAATTGTCTTTTTGAGATTGTCAAACATCATGCGGCCAAAGCGCAGCGCCTCGACGACACTCGAAAACGAATTGTCCAGCAGCACCATATCAGCCGCCTCGCGGGCCATGTCACTGCCCGAGCCCATGGCCATGCCAATGTCGGCAGCACGCAGAGAAGGCGCGTCGTTGACACCGTCGCCGGTCATGCCAACAATGTACGAGCGGCCGCGCAGCTCACGCACAATGCGCAGCTTCTGCTCGGGCGTCGTGCGCGCAAAGACAATCTCCTCGTACTGCGCCAGCGCGTCCCACTGGGCCTCGTTGAGGCTCAGAAGCTCGGGGCCGCTCAGCACAATGGCCTTGCGTGTCGGCTCCATGACGAAGCGCTCTTTGCCAAACGCCGTCTTGGGCGTAACGACGTCGCTGTCGTCGGCATTCTCAGCCACAGCCGCAGGGGCTCCACCGCGAGGCAGGTCGGCGACCGAGTCCACCTTGGTGCCAGCCGCGGCGGACGCAGTGATAATGCCACACTCGGCAGCAATCGCCTGGGCGGTCAATGCAAAATCGCCAGTGACCATGAATATGCGGATGCCGGCGCGGCGCAGCGTCTTGACGACATCGGGGATCTCGGGGCGAGGCGGGTCGACAATACCGACCAGGCCAACAAGCGTCATGCCCGTCTTGGCCTGGCGCTGCATCTCGTCCTCGAACGCAACCGACGACAGCCCGGGGGCCAGCGAGGCCGCCGACAGTGTCTTGCGGGCCAGCAGAATCACACGGCGACCCTGGGCCGACCAGGCGTCCTTGATGGCGTTGACACCAGCGCGAGCCGCATCGTCCATCTCGACAGCAACACCGGTGGACGGGTGGACATAGTACTGGACACGGTCCAGCAGAATCTCGGGGGCGCCCTTGATGGTGAGCAAGACATCGTTGGGCTGGAAGATGGAGGCAAGACCGGTGGGCAAGGCCATGGCCAGGCCCTGCTTGTGAGCCAGCGACAGCGCGCGGATCATGTACTTGTTCTTGCTGTTAAAGGGCAGCGTGTACTTGGTGGACCAGTTGGCGCGCAGCTCCGAGACAGGGCCCAGGCTTTCCGAGAAGCGGAGGACGGCCTGGTCGGTGGCATCGCCGTGAATGGTCTGTTCAGCCAGAGGGAGGTTGCGTGTGGCGGCATCAAACTGGCCGTCGTTGCAGAGAGCGGCGACGGCGCGGAGCTGGTCAAGGGCAGGCGCACCGCGCTCATAAGCCAGGGGCTCGTCGGCGACATCAGCAGCAGCGGCCTCGTTTATGATGCCGGCGTCTTCCGGGGACTCGAACTCGTCGTCTTCCGCGTTGGCCTCGGGGCTCGGGGGCGGGCGACGATCGGCACGCTGGAGGACGAGAGCATCGCGGGCCTCGTCGGTGGTCATGGTGCGCTTGCCGCCGACGGCACACTCGGTGACAATCATCTTGTTTTGTGTCAGGGTGCCCGTCTTGTCCGAGCAGATGATGGAGACGGCACCGAGCGTCTCGACCGTGCGCAGCGACTTGCACAGAATGCGGTTCTTGCGCATCATGTTGGCACTGATCGTCATGCTTGCCGTCAGTGCGACAGGCAGACCCTCGGGCACAAACGCGACAGCGACCGAAACAGCCGACACGATGAGGCCGGCAACCGTGATCCACTCGGGGTGGTCCTTGCGCAGCCACGCGGCCCAGATGATAATGACCAGGACAATGACCGACAGCATGATGGAGCACACAATCGCCACAAAGTTGAAGATCTCGCGCTCCAGCGTCGTCATGCCCGTCTTGGGCTCGTTGGTGAGGCGTGCAATGCGGCCAAAGACGGTGCTGTCGCCGGTAGCCACGACGATGCCCGTGCACGTGCCCGACACACAGTGCGTGCCCTGGAGGCCAATGCAGCGCGTCTCCAGGTAGTTGTCATCGGTCGAGTTGACCGTGGCAGCCAGCGGCATCGACTCGCCCGTCAGGATCGAGCGGTCAAACTTTGTGTCCGAGGTCGAGGTCGCGCCGGATGAAGACGATGAAGAGACCTCGATGAAGCGAACGTCGGCAGGCAGCTTGTTGCCGGCCTTGATCATGAGGACATCCCCGGGCACGACCTGGTCGGCGGGCACACTCGTAATGTTGCCGTCGCGCAGCACAAGACTCTCGTCCGCCAGCATCGTCTGGATCGAGTTCATCACGCGCGCGCTCGACCAGTCCTGCCACATATTGAACAGCGCCTGGATGGCAAAGATGGCGGCCAGGACGATTGCCAAAGCCAGATTGGCCAGGGCAGGGTTGGGGTTGCCCAGGGGCTTCCAGGCGATGAATACAAGAATCGAAGCAACCAGCAGCACAGGACCGAAGCCCTTGAAAAAGTATCCCAGGATCTGGCGCGTGCGGTGCGTCGGGGGCGGCGACGGCACGTTCTTGCCGTACTGCGCGATGCGCCGGGTCACCTGGTCCGACGACAGGCCCGTCTTGATGGACGTCGACAGCTGCATGGCCACCTCCTCGGGCGGCGTCGTGTGCCAGTGCAGGTCGGCCAGGTCGGCCACGGCCTTCTTGTTCTTGAGGTCCTTCTTCTTGCCGAGGGGGGCAGCCTGCTTCTGGGCGTACTCGTCAACATCGATGGACAGCGTGCGGTACTGGATGGGCAGAGCGGCGGCCGCGTCGATTGAGTTGCGGCGAGGGTGAGGACGGATCGACAGCGAGCCGGACGAGCGCTCGCGGCGCAGGCCAGGGCGCGGGTTGACGCCGCTGCCGGGGGCACGGTCATCGACGATCGTGATGCCGCCAGGCGTGGGAGTAGGAGTAGCGGTTGTGCCACCTATACTAGCCTCGCCGGCCTCCTCGTCGACAGCATCGTTCTCCCCGTAGATACGGTCGCCCGTCTTCTTGGCAGCGACAGACATTTTTGCTTGTTTTGAAGTTTCAGTGGTCTAGTGCCTGACACAGGGTAGGGTCTGCGACAATGTGATGAGGGAATAGGAGAATAAAGAGAAGAAGAATAAGGGAAAGAAGAAAAAGGAAAAGAAGGGAAGGAAGAAGAAGAAGACAATGGTGAGGAAGGAGAAAAGAAGAGAGAGGGGGAAAGGGTTCCAAGCAAGAATGCGAGGAGGGAGAAGGGAGAGAGGAGGGGAGAGGGCACGAAGGAATCCGAATGGGAAATCAAAATAGAAGACGAGTCAGATGCGAAGATCTACGATGAAAGGGAAAAACAAACAAGAAGAAAAACAAAAACACGGTCAAGATGCAGGACACCAATGGCCTTTATACGAACCGCCTCGAGGGCGAGGGCACATGTGTCAAGTGCACGCGTCGGCCATGATATCAGGTTCTTCTAAGGTGAAAAATAAATTGTGTGCGCAATGTACTTTTCTCGTGAGAACATATCACAGATATACAAGTAAAGGGGGGTGAAAAGAGAGAGAGTAGAGGGTGTGCACTTGTTCTGGGAGTGCTTTTGGGAGTGCCAGGGGAAGAGGGCACAACGAGGTCTCTAGAAAAAAATACGATGGCGAAATCAAACTTTACACCAGTACCAACAGCCACCATATAATAGCCCCAAGTCGCGTGTCAGTGGAAATTTGGTGATGGGCAAATGAAAAGAGAGATGGTCAAAAGAAAAGACTGTGCGGCAGCACCGTGTCAGTCGAGTCGTCGGGAGTCATAGGCGACGGCTTGCCCAGGAAGGCAGTCAGTCATTTGTCGTGCACTACGAGGAAAGAGGCAATACAGTAGAGTAGTTCAGTAGATGCTACACTGTTTTGCTGTTGGTTCTTTCTTTCACTGTGGTAGTGTTCCTCTTCTTTCACTTCTTCGCTCTTATCCCGAATATTTCTCTTCCTGTAAGCGAGCTACAGGAGGATCTGCCTTCACCTACTACCATTTAGAGCATGTCGTATGCCTCACTTGTCCCTTTTCTCATTTTACTTGTTCTCTCTTCAGTTCCACTCCATCCTTTTGTTCTTTTTTTCCACGGATTGTTCTTACGTATTTTCGACTTTCTTTCCAGTCTTCATCTTGTTCGATTTTTCTTCTTCGCTTGACAAAATTCTCCGTGTCGAAAAAGGTCCACAGGTCGAGAATTAATCAAAAGACGTGAACACGCAAAATATATTATTTGGTAAAATAGGAGGTCTGAGTGGGTGTTGGAGAGGAAGGAGCAAAACAGGTCGATGAGTGAGGGGGGATTGCGAGATGCCCATGATTTCTGAAATTCGCTCATAGAAAACACGCCAGCGCCCCTCTGGGGATGGATATTACAGGGAGCATAAGGGCGCCGATTCGTCATTACAGCGTACAGTATGCGACCAACAACTCGTACTTACAGCGCTATCTTAGGCTGCTTTTCCTGTTTTTGCCCTTTTGTCCACCACCTGTTGCCCGTTGCCCGTTGCTCGCCAACTAGCTCTAGCTCTTTTCGTTCTTTCCTTGCGTCGCCTTTCCTTTCTCTGGTGGGCACAGCCACTGGTCATCTTTCTTGGTGCAAATTAAGAAGGTTCGTACTCTGGTGAGAAATGAAGGAACGAAAGGGGGAGGGGTGTACGTGGAAGGCACGATCGAGAGAGACATGGGCGAGATAGAATGAGGAAAGAGCGACCGGGAGGAAACGACCACACCAAAGAAAGAGGAAAAATCCAAAAGAATCCATACCTGTCCCTACACCGCAATACGCCAGAAAATATTTTCCACCCGCCTAAAACAAATGGAAGACTACCCCTCTGATACGCCCAATCCCCCTGTGACGGCCCGCTGTCTTGCTCATTTTTTTTTTCTTCTGTTTTTGCCCACTACCCGCTGGTCTCCTTTGTCTAGTCCGATGCCTGCCAAAGAAACAGAGAATGCCCGCTCTTGCCGCCTGTAAGCTTTCTTTTCCAGGTGTTTCCATCTTTCGTTCTTCATTTTTGCAGTGCCCGTTGGTCGCTCTTGCCTCCCCTAAACCGTTGGATTCCGTAACCTTTCTTTTGGGCTCGCTCCTTCTTCCTTGCCTCCTCGAATCCCCTAGGCAAATACCGTTTACAGCCACCAACTGAAAGTTTTTCGCTCTAGCAGGCAGGTGCTACTGTAAGCCTGAAGTTCCTGTTCTCAGGGTCGTACCATATGCCGGTGAGTGCGTAGATCGATGTAGTGTCAAGTGCACACGGTGATGCACTATCACAGTGTTATTCCAGCACCATCTCATTCTACATCCCTTTTTTTCGGGCGCCTGCAGCGGTGGGCGGCCTCCCGTCACCTATTGGAGAGATTTGAGTATCGTCAGATTATGTCTATCCAACGGTCACCGCTATAGCCCAGGAGAGAAGAGGAAAAAGTAGGAGAGGGGAAAGAGAAAGGCGCATGCAGCGGGTGCATACGAACGCTTGCCGTATCTTTGCTTCCATACAGATATCTCACTACTTGGCGAAGATCCCAATTATGGGTAGGGGCTGCAGGGCGCTGTTTGCGATTCACGCGGAGGAAAGCACCAACCACTACCAGGCTCACTCTTGCCTTTCTTGAGTCTTGTCTAATATTCGTCAAAGACAAGTTCGGAGGCTTGACACGCTAGGGGACAACTGCTGCTGGAAGAGGAAGTCGCATCCGCAATCACAGGTCGAAGTTGAAGTGGGCAAGTCTCAGTCGTCTGAGCCCCAAGGTTCTAGAAGTGCGATTGGGCCAAATACTGACGTCACACTAAAACGGGCATGGGATGAATAGGGCCAATATGCCCAAAATCCGCAACATTTTGTGTCTTTCGTCCCTTCTTCCCATGGGCTGGTCCCCGCTTTTCTGCGGCTTGCACCACGCTTTACTCCTGTCTTTAGTGGGCAAATACGAGTCTAATCCTCTCTCGACTTACACGCCGTTACAGTGGCTTTTCGAAAACTTCACGAAAACCTAACAAATTCAGTTGAAAAATTGTCTTGTGAAATCTTTCTTTTTAGGACTTTGAGATTGTCCAGTTTTGCCATTTTCTCTTGTCGAACTGCGCCTTGACGCGGCGAGTCTTGTATGTGGTCCAATTTTTCAGTTTTTCTCTCCTTCTCTCCTTCTGTCTTTCTCAGTTTTCGACGTCCTACGTTCTTTCCTTTGTTTTCCATTGTGTAAAATTTACTTGATCGCACCTGCCCTCTGGTGAGTGGCCCACTCCTTGCGACTGGCGCGCCTGCCTTTGTTTCAAGCCAAACGAGGACAAGTTTTCTCCTGTAATAATACAACCCACTCAGCCACTGCACATTGTCAAAAACCTGCTACGGAGCACCCTACGGAGCACCTGCCGGCGGATTGTCTAGCTCCCCTGTAGCTAGGCCCATGCTGTTAGCTTTTCCCTCATGGCATTTACAAGTCGCTGTCCACCAACGGCGATCCTAGCGGGTGGTGACGGGTTGCCAAACACGGGCAGCTTCCCTTAGCTCTTGCGAGCTTGTGTCTGTCTGTTTTGTGTTACGAACTTGCTTGTGAGCTTGGCTCGCATGCGCGGCTGACCCACACCGCTGGTCCCTGGATTTGGATTTTGGGGGATGTCTCGACCTCCCTCCTCCTCAGACCTCAGTTTCTCGACATCTCTCTCTCTCGCTTGATGGCCATACTGTATATTTCACCGCTTGTTTGGACACGTCCTTTTTCTTTTGATATTGATTGCTTCTCAAGAAAGTGGCCAATATTTTACTTCAAATTTTCAAACTCGCAGAAAATCAAAACTGGTCAATATTGCAAGCCTACAATATTATGTTCTCTTTGATCGGTCGAAATATATCCTCTTCCGCAACTGCATGTGCTTCGATTCCCGCAACTCGTCATCATGAAGTGCGGGCATCTTGTTTTCTAGCAGGAGGAAAGCTCAAACTCCATTCGGTAGACGGTCCCGCGTGGGATGGAAACAACATGCATGATGCGACCCTCCACCTCCAAAGCAAGGAGCCATGACCACCCATCCTGCGTGAACCGTTACAGTATCGGCAAGTAAAACAAATCGAAAAAAGAAAGTTATGAAATATTATCAGAAAAAAAGAAAATAAATAAAGAAAAACAAAAACAGGTGGAACACTAGACAAAACAAGCTTTTTTTAATCCACTTTCTCAAAAATCTCTCATGCCGCGCCAGTCACAAGCACACCCCCCCTTTACGCCCACCTTCACACCTTTACCTGTCATCACTTGGCCGCTACGTCGTACATGGCCCATGCGCCGTGCATGCTCTCCACGCGTATGCTCCGACATTGTTACCATCTTGTGGCTGCCCCATACTCATTAGTCTCGAGTGTGCAATAGCCAGGGAGAGAGAGAGCTTGTGATATCAAAAAAGAAAAAAGAAACTGGATATCAAATATCAAAATGGAAAGAGGAAATATACGAAACCACCTGCAGGCGAAGAGAGGCCAACCGTATCTGACCTTCCCTAGCCCCCATTATCGCTTCCATTGCGCCTATTTCGGTCTTCTTTTCTTTTCCTCGTTTATTATTTTCACCTTTTATTTCCCGATTGGTTTGGTTTCCCTCCCTTCAGAATTTTTTGTGCTCGAATTTGACTACCCGATACATCTTAGCTCACCATGTACAAACACCACAACTTGCCCGGTTTCTTATGAAGGATCATCTCAAGTCATGAAAAACTTGCCGGGAGATATGATTGGATGCTGCCTATGTCTTTCCATCCTCGTATGCCTCTCTTTCAGTTTTGCAGGTGGTTTTCCTAATACCTGCGGACCACCCATCTCCCTTGTCTGTTTCCCCCGAGTTCTCCTTATTCCTCACTTCTCAAAGGGACCTCTTCATCCTCTGGCATCTACCAGTAGTATATCGCATCCAAGATCTCGAGATCTGTATGCCCATTACCTCCTTTTTACCCTCGTTCTTATATTTTATTAGAATGCAACGCGCCTCGCTGTCGCTCTCATTGGCACCCTCCCGTCTCACCTGTCAAGCCGGTATATTTACACTCGTATATTGTAGATTGGGTTCGTCGGGCACATCTGACCGCTCGAGATCTCCTCGGCAGTGGCCATGGCGGCCATGTGGGAGGTGTGAGAGGTGTGAGGTGTTTGGCATGCGTTATTTTCTCGCTTCTTCCGTCCTGGTGGCGGCCACAGACGCCGGATCTCAGATTCCTTTGCGGTAGATTCGACGTAGCATATGCCAGATGCCAGATGCCAGATTGTCGAGGAACGACAAAGAGGAAGAAGAAAAACAAAATGACAGGACAGGAAGCCAGAAGAGGCGCGCGGCGGTGGCACCTTACATTTGCCCATCATGATATGTCGCCTGACCCCTTCGACAACAGGCATGCCCCTGACTATCATGGTCGACGGTCAGTTGCCTCTTTAGAACTCAAACTCCAGTACGGCACGACGGCTCGCGGTCATGATGGTGGCGATGGCCTCTTCCGGGCAAAAATCAGACCAAGGCGTAATCATACCATATGCTGCCATCACCCATAGGTACTGTCTCTGGCCTCTTTCACACACATGATCAATAGGCTCGCTCCTCCCTCCGCCTACGAGGCGACACGCCTCGATACCGTGCGAGATATCTCTCGTGGCACGTCCGAGATTTCGGACTAGAAGAGTATGCTTAAAAATAATGCCGTCCATGGCACAGAAAAACCGCGCACACGATTGGAGTGAACTCTTTCCGGCATGTCTATATGCGAGTCTCGCTAGATAGGGGCTGACGAGCGGCTTGCCATTTTGTCCTCTTGCAAAGGCCAACTTCTTCTAATTTCTCACCCCTTCAAAGTTATGAACCATAATTCTCCTTCTTATTTCTTCTCTATAAGGACTGGACCTTCTCTTCTCGTTGTTAGTTGGCCCCTACCACAGTTTCTACCAAGCATCGTGAGTTCCGTCGATGCACGCTTGGCATGAATATCTTCCCTCAAACAAGCATCCTCCTTTTGCTAACTTGAATCGAAGCATAGTAATCACAACTAACTCCTCGTTTACCTACGCGACGTCTCAAATCCGATACAATGGGCACATAATTTTCCTTGGCCTCCTTCGTCTTCGACAGAAGTCCTTCCTCCGTCCCAGCCGAATTTCGAAATCAAAACTATCCCGAAGGTACCTACAAAATGCCAAGTCTTCGGTGGCAGGATGTTGAACGAGGCCAACATTTATAAACATGATACAAAGACAGGGTCTAGCGGGTGTCTGCGTTCGTGGACGGCGGCGTTTTGTTGCTGCCGCACAGAATCTTCCAAAACGGAGACCCAAGCTGGAGCCGTGAAGTAGTCCAAGGACCAGAAAAGGTCTGAGACAAAAAATGCACAATGCGAGAGCTCCTATCAGGCAGCGAGAAACAGTTTCTTTTTTGTCGCCTCGTCCTACGGTCCTAATCATTCGCAGCCGCGCGTCGTTATCCAGAAAGCTGAGAAAACTTCACGAGGCTGCCATCAACATCGCTCCGGCTTACTGACATTTGCGCATTCTTGTGCTGCCTCATTTCCTTCCTCCTCTCTTTTCGTACTCCGACTTCCTCCTGTTCCATTTGTTTCGTTTCGCCTCCTTTCCTTTCCTCCTTTTCCCGTGTCTTTGTCTGTTTTGCGTCATGCCCTTGTTTGGTTTCAGGCTGTATGATATGTATTATTTTCGAGCTTTGCGTGCTTATGTCAGTCTCGGCGGTGCCTGGTGTTGGGCGCCCAAAGCCAAAACGGCGCTCAACGGACCAAAATGTTCAGGGGGCAAGCGTGGTGTAGTGCGCTACAGCCACAGGGGCAAAAAACCCAGAACACCCCAAGATTGCACCAAATTCGACCAAAATATGGGTGCCTGGGTGATCTCAGGGCGGTGACAAGCGGCAGAATAGTCCAGAAGCCTATGAATTGCGTGGCAGTAAAGGTCACATGACGCGCCATTCCCAATCAAGACAAGCTGTAATTACCCAAAATGGGGGAAGGTGGGCTGTAGTCAAGGGGGGCAGGGGGGAACACATGTCGGGTCGCACTTGCTGGCATTGCTGGCAAGGCCCGCACAGCAACAGCGCCGCAAGCAAGTGCGAGCGTCGTCGTCTCGCCCCTGTTTGTTGGCCCTTTGTGTGGGCTTTCGAAGTGTGGCGTTGGCTATTCGCTATCGGCCACCAGGCATCACCGTTTTCCCCCCAACGACGAAAACGACCTCCCACCAGCACCACAGAATCACACGCCTTTTCTTTCACTTCGTTTCCCCAATTGCGACAGCCCGCCTGTGCATCTGGTTCTTCTTCTGCACTCCGCATCACTTGCAGCTTCCTTTTCTGGGTACTAGATCTCTCTGGTTGAGCTCTCTCCCTTTCTTGCGTCCTTCTTTCAGCTTCCGAAGCTTCATCCTTCACCGACAAAACAAAAACAACATCCACCCCTCTCTCACTCTCTGCCAGTCCTCTTATCCACGACCGGCCACCCGCCCACGCGACATTCTCCGGCTTCTCCTCTCAAGTTCCGGATCCCGACATAAGTCCTCCCTTCCTTTTTCGAGCGAAACCAAACGACGGCACGCGCCCTCTCCACGAAGATTCCCTCCTGAATAGCGCCGTGCGCTGTTATCTTCAACGACGAGGCTTCGCTTGTCCTCTCTCGATTTCTCATTTTCTAGTCGTCCTGCCGCGTCCAGCAGCACCATCCAAAAACTATGTCCGGCCAGACGAGCCTGGCCACGCCGGGTGGCATTTCTGATCCGGCCCTGATCCAGTGCGTCTTTCGCCCTTTCCAGCCCAACGTGTTCTTTTTGGTATCGATATGATATGCTAACGCTACTGCAGGCTTGTCAACAAGCTCCAGGATGTCTTTGTGACCATCAACGTCAACAACCCGATCGATCTTCCTCAGATTGTCGTCGTCGGCAGTCAGTCCAGTGGAAAGAGTTCCGTGCTCGAGAACATTGTTGGCCGTGACTTGTAAGTATTGGCGGGGTGAACAACGTCAGAATAACAACACACAGCACATTACAGCATATACTAACCCTTTGCAGCCTTCCCCGAGGCTCCGGTATCGTCACACGGCGGCCGCTTGTGCTGCAGCTCATCAACCGCCCAGCAGGTAGCTCAGCAAACGGCTCCAAAGAAGATGTCGCTAACGGCAACACCGACAAGGCCGCCAACGCCGACGAGTGGGGCGAGTTCCTCCACATCCCCGGCCAGAAGTTCTTTGATTTCAACAAGATCCGCGACGAGATCAGCCGCGAGACGGAGGCCAAGGTCGGCCGCAATGCCGGCATCTCTCCTGCTCCCATCAACCTGCGCGTCTACTCGCCCAACGTCCTCAACCTGACCCTCGTCGATTTGCCCGGTCTCACCAAGGTCCCCGTCGGTGACCAACCCCGCGACATTGAGCGCCAGATCCGCGACATGGTCATGAAGTTCATTTCCAAGCCCAACGCCATTGTCCTCGCCGTCACCGCCGCCAACCAGGATCTTGCCAACTCGGACGGTCTCAAACTTGCTCGTGAGGTCGACCCAGAGGGTCAGCGCACCATTGGTGTCCTGACCAAGGTCGATCTGATGGACGATGGAACGGACGTTGTCGACATTCTGGCCGGCCGCATCATCCCCTTGCGTCTTGGCTACGTCCCCGTCGTCAACCGTGGCCAGCGTGATATCGACAATAAGAAGCCGATTCAGATGTCCCTCGAGGCGGAAAAGAACTTTTTCGAGACCCACAAGGCCTACCGCAACAAGAGCTCCTACTGCGGTACGCCCTACCTGGCACGCAAGCTGAACCTGATTCTGCTGATGCACATCAAGCAGACTCTCCCCGACATCAAGGCCCGCATCGCTGGCTCTCTGCAAAAGTACTCGGCCGAGCTCGAGAGTTTGGGCCCTTCGATTCTGGGTAACAACGCCAACGTCGTGCTCAACATCATCACCGAATTCACCAACGAGTGGCGCACAGTCCTTGACGGCAACAACACGGAGCTGTCGAGCGTCGAGCTGTCGGGTGGTGCGCGTATTTCTTTCGTCTTCCACGAGCTGTACTCGAACGGTGTCAAGGCCATTGACCCCTTTGACCAGGTCAAGGACGTCGACATCCGCACCATCCTGTACAACTCCTCCGGTTCTTCGCCCGCCCTGTTCGTCGGCACCACCGCCTTTGAGCTGATTGTCAAGCAGCAGATCAAGCGTCTGGAGGAGCCCAGTCTCAAGTGTATCTCGCTCGTGTACGACGAGCTGGTGCGCATCCTGACCAACTCGCTGAGCAAGTCGCTGTTCCGCCGCTACCCGCAGCTCAAGGAGAAGATCCACGCCGTTGTCATCGCCTTCTTCAAGAAGGCCATGGAGCCCACCAACAAGCTCGTCCGCGATCTCGTGTCTATGGAGGCCTGTTATATCAACACGGGCCATCCGGATTTCCTGAACGGCCACCGCGCCATGGCTATTGTCAACGAGCGCCATAACCCCTCCAAGCCCGTCCAGGTCGACCCCAAGACTGGCAAGCCCCTGCCCGCCTCGGCCACACCCGCGCGCGCCGCCAGCCCTACCCTCGATACCGACAAGGAGAGTGGCTTCTTTGGCAGCTTCTTTGCCGCCAAGAACAAGAAGAAGGCTGCTGCCATGGAGGCACCGCCAGCCATGCTCAAGGCGTCGGGCACGCTCTCGGAGCGTGAGAACGTTGAGGTCGAGGTCATCAAGCTGCTGATCCAGTCCTACTACAACATTGTCAAGCGCACAATGATCGACATGGTCCCCAAGGCCATTATGCTGAACCTTGTCCAGTAAGTTCAAGCGGCGCTCGAGGCAGATGAACTTTGCCCTTTATTTTCCATTTACTAACACACGCCCTCCACAGATTCACAAAAGACGAGATGCAGCGCGAGCTGCTGGAGAACATGTACCGGACGGATGCTCTCGACGACCTGCTCAAGGAGAGCGACTACACGGTCCGGCGGAGGAAGGAGTGCCAGCAGATGGTCGATGCCCTGGCTAAGGCCAGCGAAGTCGTGTCACAGGTGCAGTAAGCGAGAGTTGGGAAGAAAAGCAAGTATGAGGGAAGCAGAAAGAACACTGGAGGTCGGTACTTTGGATGATTGCGGGCAGCCGAGTTTAAAGGAGACGGATAGACAGCGACGGACACAATCGGATGACTTTTGTTTTTCCTTCTTCCTCGATGACCCTTTTTGTTCCTTACTTCTTTCCTTGTTCTTCCTCTCTCCTCCTTGCGGTCATTTTTGCGTCTTGCTTCTGCTTTTCGCTTTGCATTTATTGCCTGTTTACTGCTGGGAGGTTTCCCTTTTGGTCTCGGTTATCCTGGGCTTTCTTCTCCTGTTTTTTTTTTTTTTTTACTGCTTTATCTCATGTTCTGTTTATGCGCTCTCCCTCCCACAACTCTTCTCCACCTTACGACTCCTTATCCGACTTACATATCTTCTTCTCACTTTCTCACTTCACGCCCTATTTTATATCTCGTTCTCACTTCCTCCTTCTTCACCCAATTAGATCAGATATTTTTGTTGTTACACATTTAATCGACACGATACCATCTATTTCCAATAGTCTCATTAAACCAAAGTGACTGTCTGTGAATGCATGTGAACAAAATTATGATGTATATATGGCAAATATGTTACAGTATGTACTTTGAAATCAATCTAGATAACGCTCTTTTTACATCCTCCCATCCACTTTTGACAGAACTTATAACCGGGCCTTCTCGGCGCCCTTGAGGACGAGGCCGCCGTTGGCAACGTCGTACTCGCTGCCCTTGTTCCAGCCTCTCCACCGCTTCAGCAAATCCTCGCCGCCCTCGCCGGGCCGCAGCGCCTGGCCAAAGTAGCCCTCGCCAGCCACACCGTTGCCCTGGCCGCGGCGGTTGCGCACCTCCTCGGGAACGCCGGCCGACTTGGCAGCATCGGTGACAGCCAGCAGGGGCGTCGCCCGCAGAGCCACGGCGGGGCGCAGGTCGCCCTCGCGCGCGCCCGTCTTACCGCCCTGTTCGATCTCGGGGAAGCCCAAGACGGGAGTGCAGCAAGCGTCGGTGCCGTCAAAGACAGCCTCCCACTCGGCGCGCGTGCGGCTGCGGAAAGCGTTGGTCAGAGCCGTGCGCAGAGCCGGCCACTGTGTGCGGTCGTCGCGACGGGTCTCCCACTGCTGGCCGCCGAGGCCCAGCTTGTCGACCAAAATCTTGAAAAAGTGCAGCTCAATAGGGCCAATGGCCATGAAGCCGCCGTCGCTCGTCTCGTAGGTGTCGTAGTAGGGGCAGCCCGTGTCCAGCAGGTTCTGGCCGCGGGCATGCTGACCCAGAGGGGTCTTGAGGGCGAAGCGGGGGAACGAGGCGAGGTACGAGGCACCGTCGACCATGTTGGCCTCGACGACCTGACCCTTGCCGGTCTGCTGGCGGGCAGCGAGAGCCAGCAGCACACCAACGGCCAGCATCAGGCCGCCACCGGCGAAATCGGCCAGAATATTCCAGGGTGGCGTGGGCTTCTCGCCGCTGCGGCCCAGGACAGACAGAACACCAGAGATGGCCAGGTAGTTGATATCGTGGCCGGCCATGTCCTTGTACTTGCCGTCACGGCGGAAACCACTGAGACGAGCGTAGATCAGGCGGGGGTTGGCGGCCTGCAGGACATCCGGGCCGAGGCCGAGACGCTCGAGAACACCGGGGCGGAAGGGATCGATCAGGATATCGGCCTTGGTGGCAAGTTCACGGACGAGGGCAACACCGGCCTTGTTCTTGAGGTCGACGGCAATGGACGACTTGTGGCGGGCGAGCAGATCCTCAGTGACGTCGGGGACACCGGGAGGCGTGTGGGACTTGCCCTTGACGGGGCGGTCGATGCGCAGGACTTCGGCACCAGCATCGGCAAAGAAGACGCCAGCAAAGGGGCCTATGCCGTTAGAGGACAAAAATATACCATATAAATTCAGGGTTCACTCACCAGGTGCCAGGCCGGCAAACTCGAGCACCTTGATGCCGGTCAAAGGAGGAACAGTGGCCATGTTGTCGGGTTGTTGTGTCTGAGGAGAAGGCGAGGCTGTATCTGGAGATGTAGATGTTGCTGCAGCCGGAGGAGATTGGTGAGGATGGGGGATGAGGAGAAAGGAAAAGTCAAAGAGACGGAAAGGCGAGAAAGACAGAGGCATGAGAGATAACAGAAAAGAGTACAAAAGATTTTAAAACAAGAAGGAAGTAGCCGAGTCTGGAAACTGCATTGAGGAAGGAAGTCGACAATGTCGGTCGCTCTTGCCTTCCTTGCCTTGGTTCTTCTTGCGAGCTGGAGCTTCCCTTCGTGCCTTTCCTTCACCTACAGATTTGCGGGGGTCGGCCGTCGGCAGGCGCACTAACACCGCAATAACATGCAAAACACCCAGTGTTGACCCCAGAGTTGCCCCAGAATTAGCGGGCGGAATTGGATAGCCGGGGTTAGAACAGAGCGATTTGAGTGGTTACGCTCGCTGTAAAATGGTTGCTCGCTGGCTCGCTCCGCGCTAGCCGTTGCGAGCTGCCGAGGTCCATCGCAACGGCAGGTGTAGCTTTTGGCAGACAGTTGGAGATTCAAAAAAGAGTAGAGGCACTGATTCAGTTGATTAACACCAACAATTGAGTGAATAACGCAGGGCCCTGGATGATCATTTTCCTGAAGTTACACTACTCGCGCGTATTCTCACAAGGCTGAACTTCTTTTTTTTTTTGGTATTATCTTGGATCGGTATGAAGTGCATATTGTCATTGCTCGTGTCCGTATTATGATTACGCCGTCGAAGGCCGCTTGATATATCGTGTTCGCTGATGTCCCTCTCCACAGTTCTATATACTTTCCTTCTCCCCTCTCTGTCTCAATCGCCACTGATTTTCGCGTGCCGAAAGTACTTCATGCCTATCCAGGCCACAACCACCCACACCCAGGCCATGACGCACGTCAGAATCAGCAGCGCCGGGTAGTAGCCCACAATGGGCAGCGTCGGATCGTCTTCGAGCTCGGGCGGCGCGTAGGGTGTCTTGCCGACGTCCCAGGCCCAACTCCAGACGCCCAGGCACGAGCCCATGCCGGTGACAAAGACGACCCAGGTCACAATGAGCATGACCCAGCCCCACCAAGCGGTCTCGGCATAGTCCCAGTCGGGCTCGCCGCCGACATTGACGGCGACATTGACCCCGACGACACCGACGCCAACGCCGACGACGCCGCCAGAAGAGACGCCGACCTCGGCCGTTGTGGCTGCCGACGAGGACGACGGCTGCTGGAGAGTTGTCGTGTTGGCCAGGTCCGTCAGAGCAAGCGGCGACTTGGCGCGCTGTTTCGGCGGCGGCGGCTGCTGGACGAGCTGCTGGTGCTGGTGTTGGTGCAGCGGGGACGGCTGGTGCAGCAAGCTGTGGATGTGCTCTTGTGAGTGCAGAGTTTGGTGGGATAAAAGAGGCGGCGACTGTCGGTCGTGTTGCTGCTGTTGTTGTTGATTTGCCTGCGACTTTGATTGGGACAGCTTCCTCTGGTGCAACGACGGCTTCTGCAGCGGCGCCTGCACCGGCTGCTGTCCTGCGCTTTGTGCCTGCTGCCCAGAATGTTGTTGCTGGAGCAGCTGTGCGCCTGCACCGCTTCCACCGCGTCGTCTTTGAAACGTAGGCGCAGCTGGGAACAGTAGTCGCCCGGTCGACGCAGCATTGTCACCGTTGACACCGCTGTCCCCGCTCGGTCGTCGTAGCAAGTTTGTGGCAGCTGCTGCGGCTGCGGCCGCGGCCGTGGCGCCCACTCCCACGCCAGTCCCTCCCGTAGCATTCGTAGAGGCAAGACCACTGTTGTTGCTGTTGTTTCCGCCGCCGCTCATAGGCCCACTCTTAGTAGCCATGTGCAGTGCGTCTTCGTCGTCTGTCGTCGAGTACGATGTAGCTTGGACGGTTGGTGGCACTTTTGGCGGCCGGCTGCTTGTCAGCGGCGACGAGATTGTGCTGCTGCTGCTGCGTCGTCGGTCGTGTCTTCGAGCGCTTCCCCCTGCAGCAGTCGCGGCTGCCGCCGTAGGTGATGTGCCCAGAGAACTGCCGTGGTCGTCGTTGCCATTGCTGTTGGGCAGCAATTTGGACGTCTGCTTCGCCGACTTGGGTGTCGGGCTCAGCAGAGCCGCTGCCACGGCCGCCGACGCTGCTCGGCTCGCATATCCTTCCATGGACGGTCGCGGTGTAATGTCTGATATCCCTAGTCCGCTGCTTCCCGTTGTGCCACTGCTTGTGGCCCCGTTGTTGCTTCCGCTTCCACCTCCCCCAGGTCCGCCAGAATGTCCGAAGCCAGTGCTTCCGTTGCCGAGTCCAATGTTGCCTCCGTCAGGGGCTAATCCTTGGCCTGGCGGCGACGCTGTAGAAGATGTCGAGGACGAAGCTGCCGCTGCCGCTGCAGACACTGCACTCGACGGGACGGGTTTCAGTGGCGGTGCTCGCCGTTCAGGCTGAGAGCTACCACCGCTGCGTCCAAGGAGTGCCACCTTTCTTAGCGAGCCCCGTCGTCTTCGTGTTTTGCCATTGCTAGACTGTTGTGGTTGCTGCTGTTGCTGCTCGAATGAAGTAGCGTCCTGGCCGTCCTGGATCGGCAATGGGTAGGTATGGTGAAATAGAGGCTGTTGTTGTGACGAAGGAGATCCGTACTGCATATTCGCCTTATCGTCTTCGTGGCCGTCGTCGAAATCGTCGCCTTCGCGCCTTTGTGACGAGCCGTGGTCTGCTCCAAGACGGGGAAACGGCATGCGCGACAGCATGCTGGAGCCGCTCGTCGTCCGCCGGTGTGACGCCCCTGGCTGCTGCGAGGCCTGTTGCGGGGAAGCCTGTGCCTTTGTCGGCGACATGTCCATGATTGGAGACAGCGTCGCGGCAGGCCGATGTCGTCGTCGTCGTCGAAGGGAGTCTCTCTAATGCGCCATCTTGACAACGCTGGCAGGAAGGAGGTCGATAAAGGATAGGGTGGGAGACAAACAGGACTCGTCGCAAGCTCGACGTGCGCGGTCGTCGCGTTGTTCGTCGTCGTCGAATTGAACCGTGGTCGTTGATCGGATGGTTTGCTTCCACTTCTACGATTTACACAGCATAGTAGTAAGATTGCGGTCTGTTTTTGCTTGTGCCTTCCTTGTGGCTTAGTAGCACTATCCTTGTCGAATTTATGCGCCAATGCGGGTGCGCGCACACTGAAGCCCCCCTAGCTTCCAGTTCTCCCTAGGCGCTCCTTCTCCAATTGATGACGACACTGCGACTGGCTGACAGTGGCTTCTGACTTCTGACAAGCGCTGGAAATGCGCCGGTTTTGCAACAGGTCTCGGCTAGCTTAGGGGCCTTTTAGTGGCCGCTATCAAGCCCCAAGCCAGGACGCCAGTCAATTGAAAGCCCAGGTCCAGACCAGGCCCATGTGCGACGCCAGGGAGATAAAAGAAAAAGTGCACGGGAGGCATGGCAACATTCAGGCGAAAGAGCGACCACGCAAAACGTTTGTGTGCATCGACAGCTCGCAATTGAACTTCATATCTCGACGATCCCAATCCGCCTTCATTTTTCCTTTGAAAGTCAACAAGAAAAACAACTCGCCTACTTGCATACGCTCCTGCCCTACGGCCTACCAAAAGTAAATCTCCGTATCCCGTCCCCTCCTTCCCTCCCCTGAACAACGCGCCCGCTAGGCCCAAAGAAGTAGCGACATCCCCCAAAACAAAAACTGCAACTCGATCTTTCTTACGAGAAAGAGGAAAGCGCTACCCACAAAAACAACCCACACAGCTCCAGCGATTCGTATTCCTTTGCTCCTGCACCTGGATGGCACCAAGAGGACCACCTGCGGCTTCCCTCGTGATCCTGCGCGGCTGCATGTTGCAAGGCTTCACGCTTTCACCTACAACATCACAACGACAACAGCCTCCCAAATACCATTCCCCGTCTAGCACATGGCGTCCGGCCCAGAACCGCCCTCCTTTTCCGTGTCCCTCTCTCCTCCCGCCGCCGAATCTGCTACGATAACAACAACAGCCACCGGCAAGCGCCGTCCACGACCACCATCGATCATCCTCCTCGAAGCGGCCTCTGACGGCGAAGGCGACAGCGTTGTTGATCTGAGCCAGATTGACGATACCACCCCTGGTGCGGCCATTGGTGCTGGTGCTGGCAACGACGACCCCTTCCGCTTCGAGGACGACGGCCAGCCGCTCAACGCCCACGACGCGGCCCTGCTGAGACGTAGCCCGTCGCCCAGCCTCGATTTCGCCGCTCCTCCTCATCTTCCTCTTTCTCCTACTTTTGTTTCGACTGTTCCTCCTCCTCCTCGCTCGCCGCGATCGGCCAACTTTTCATCCTCGCTCGGCTCGAACCTCTTGAGCCCCGACTCCCATCTCCAGAGCCGCAACAACAACGGCTTCCTGCGTCCGCCAGACTCTCCTGGATTTCCACCCAGCATGGACGACTCGAACCTCTCGTCGTCGCCGGCCAACTCGGCGCCCATCGACATCAGCGGCGGTGCTCAGGCCGACAACCCCTTTAACTTTCAGACCCAATACATTTCTACATCTCCAGTGAAGTCTGTGAGTACAAGCCAGCGCCCTCAGTCTACATATGTATTTATTGTTTGTTCCCTCCGCTAACTTTTCAGAACATCGGCCTTCGTCGTGGACATCGGTACAAGCACAGCAGTGTCTCTGCCCAGCACCAGATCTTCCAGGAACCCCCGCCGCGCCCGCCGCCCGTCCTCCCTGCTTCGCTACCCGTCCCAACAATACGCGAGGCCTGGGCCAGCATGCACCGCGACCAGCGCATCCGCCTCTACTGGTGCATGTGCCACGCCGCCGTCGCCGTCTTTGTGTTTTTGTGTGCGGCCGAGGGCGGTGACAGTCTGGCCCTGACTGCTCTTTCGCATCTGGTGTTCTTTGATGTCGGCTCGGCCGCCGTCTGTGTGGCTGTCGATGTCCTGGGCAACTTTGAAGTCTGGCGGCGGTCGACGATCCGGCATCCGTTTGGCCTGCGCCGTGCCGAAGTGTTGGCAGGCTTTGCCATGAGCATCTTCCTTGTCTTTGGCGGCTTTGATCTGCTCAGCCACGACCTCAAAGACTGTCTGGAGGCTGCCACAGCCTCGACATCCGGCAGCGTTCACGGACATTCTCATGGCCACGCACACGGCGCAGCGTCCGCCGCTGGTGCCGATGGTGCTCAACACGCTGTCCCTCATATGGCCATTGGCAGCCACAGCGGCCACCACCACTCCCGCTACATCCACCCGGGCACTGTTGACGTGGCCGCTCTCGCCGCTTTCGCCAGCACTCTGGTCAGCGCTTACGGTTTGGGCAACCACGCCCGCATCCGCCGAGCTTTGCTGCTTCTGCATGGCGTTGCCCCTGTGCCGCGGTTCGCTGGCAAGAACGGCATCATTGCCTCGTTCTTGGGGTCGCTCTCGTCGGCCGCCTCGGTCCTGTCGAGCCTGGGCCTGTCGTCCGTCCTCGCCAACCCTTTTCACTTTTTGACCATGACCGTGTCACTCGTCCTCCTCGTCCTGCCGCTCATGTTTGTTGCCGTCCAGACCTGGCTCGATCGGCTGCTGTGCGCCACCATTGCCGTGTCCATGTTGCTACTGGGCGCGCGTTTGGCCGTGGCCCAGGGTCTCATGCTACTCATGTCTTTCTCGGGGAAAGAAGGCGGCACTGCAGCGTCTACAAACACGCCTTCTTCGTCGTCCAACAGCACTCCATCGCTCCAGCAAGGACCCTTGCCTTCATCTACGGCGCCGACCTCGGTCACCCTCGAAAAGAACGCGCCCACTGTGGCCTCTGTCCTCGACGAGATTGCCGCCGAGCCCCAGATTGCTCGCGTCGAGGACGCCCAGTTCTGGCAGGTTCACTACGGCCTGTGCATGGCCAACTTGCGCGTCCGTGTTGCCCAGGGCAGCGGCGACGATGCCACGCTGCGGCAGCTGCGGTCGCGCATTGCGCGCGTTGTGCAGAACCGCCTAGGTGAGGGCTACGGCCGGGGCAACAGTCTGCGCTGGGAAGTGACTGTGCAGACGAGTCTTGATGGTTGAAGGCATGGCGTGTCTGATAAATTCATGAATACGGGAGGAGTTCAGCTGTTTGGCGTCACAATTTATGATTTTTGTATATACTCTCTATCGTTCTAGCATAGCCATTTATATCCGGCATTTTTGTTTGCTTTGCGTTTAAACTCATCGTGCTCACATTCAGTGCATATTCGTCGAACTTCATTTCAATCATTGCTTTCATATAAATCTATTCAACTGACATACATTCGAGGAGGGTATTTTGAGTGTCTTTTTACTGTGTTATGAAATGTGCAATGTGGCGTGTGCTGTGTCTTTTGTGACAAACAAGTACGTGAGGGAGGGATGGAAGAGGAGAGTGAGAACATGGAAAACATGGAAGGTGAGCATGAAAAGGGCATGATTCGTCTAAAAGAGTGAGGAAATCCGAGGACCAAAAGGACAAAATGAAACGAAATAGAACGAAATCATAAAGATATAAGCAAGAAGCATTAAAGGGTAAAAAGCGGAAGTGAAAGGGAGAAACAAAACGCCTAAAAAACTCCATAGCATCATTGAGGGCCCCTTACTTAGAAAAGACCCCAGCGGCTGCCCGACTTCTTGTCGCCGTTGCTGTTAGCACTCAGGTTGCTGCCGCGCCGCGACTTCTCGCGGCCGTCCAGCTGCCGCAGGCTCTCCATCTTTTCGAGCACGAGCTCCAGCAGCTCTTTGCGGCGGATGACCTCGAGGTGGCGGCGGATCTTGGGGTCCTCCTTGGCGAAGCGCTCAATTTCGTCGTTTGTCAGGTGGCGGCCGAGGCGCTGGTCGAGCTCGCGCGGGAAGTTGTAGTAGAACTCGGACAGCAGCTCGACGTTGAGGAAGAGCACGGCGGTGCCGGCTAGCTTGGTGGCGACGGCGTCCAAGAAGACCTCGGGGCAGTAGTACTTGTTGGTCATGGCCTTGCACTGCTTGGACTTGGCGGCGAGTAGGCGCATGTTGATGATATCGGCGCGGTCGCGGAGGAAGACAGCTTCACGGCCTGCAGTAAGTTAGTATTAGAAATCAAAGCGAGCGAAGCGAGGAAAGAAAAAGAAAAGAAAAGAGAAAAAACATACCTCTCTGGAGAAGGGCAGCACTGAAGCCACCGGCACCGCTGCGGCCCTCGCCCTCGACGGTGACGTCGCCGCGGCGGGCCTTGTCGACAAAGTTGATGACCTCGTTGAGCTTGCGGCGGCCGCCAACACTGTTCTCGAGGCGCTTCAGAGCGTCCTGGCAGGCGGACAGCTCGTCCTTGAGGACACCGGCGGAGTGGTCGCGTCCGGCGTCCCACTCGCGCTGCTCGAGCTCAATCTCAAACTTGTAGGGCTTGATGCAGTTCTCGACCTGATCGCTGGTGCTGTAAAAGCGATCGTTGAGAATGCTCGACGCGGCCTCAACAATGGCCTGGCGCGCAAAGGGGTGGTTGACAAAGTTGGACTGGGCAATGAGCTTATCAACGCCTGCCTGCAGGTTGGTGGCCACAACGTTGGTCGCAAGACGGCCAATGCCCAACTTGGTGAGCTGCGACGTCGAGGCGTCTAGCTGGCGGTGCCAGTAGAGCGAGTCAGGGTCGGCCTTGGGCAGGTCGGCCAGTGCATCGGGTTCGGGCACGGCGGCCGACAGGTCGGTGATGGGCTTGTTCCAGTAGCGCTGGGCCAGCAGGTCAAGCACGCGCTGGTCGAGCTCGCGCTTCAGGAGCTGCAGCATCTGGGGACGGCCAAACTCCTCGGCAAACTGCTTGAAGGAGTGCTTGAAGGCGTCCAGGCTCTCGGCCAGGTACGACTCGGCCGACAGCGGGCGGTCGTTGTACTGGACCTTGAACTCGTAGGTAGCCTCCTCGAGTTCCTGGCGGATCGCATCCGTCGTGCCCTGCAAACTGGCTGACATGGTCTGCTCCAGCACGGTCATGAGCTTCTTGCGGAGCGTGGCCGTGCCGACGGCGACATCGGCGCCCTTGCCGAACTCGAGCGGGTGCGACGAGAAGTACGAGTCCTCGTTCTTGGAAATCAGGTTCATGAGCGCGCTACCATCGCCGCTGGAGCTACCCTTCTTGAACAGACCGCCAATCGACTGCGGCGCCCGCGCGACAACGCCCACATAGCCCAGACGCAGCGGGTACTGCTTGTCCTGAAGGATGGACGAGCCGCGCGTGGCGTCGACAAGATCCATCTTGGTCACGACACCAATGGTGCGCTCGCCGCGAGGGTCAACGCGGCGACTGGCACGGAGGGCGGTTGAGTTGGCCAGATCGACGTCGGCGGCTGAGATAGCCAGAATGACGTTGGGCGGCTGGATGTACTTGTCGCAGAGCTCCGAGATCTTCTGTTTGAGCTCGAGCGGCTGGTTGTGGCCGACGACCTGGATGTAGCCCGGCAGATCGATGAGTGACAGGTCGGGCACATTGGGCGAGTAGATGGTGAGGTGGATGGGGTCGTCCGAAACGCACTCCGAGTCCGGCACGGCTAGGTTGAGCTCGGTCAGGGTGCGCTGGATGGAAGAGAAGTCGCTGATCTTGCGCAGGCCCAGGTCAGGAAACTCGCCGTACTCGGCCTTGGAGTCGGGTGTGTTGACGAGCGTCAGCTCAATGGGGCGGCGGGTGACCATGTTGGAACCCTTGGGCAGGAACTCGTGGCCGACAATGGCCTCAAGGACCGAACTTTTGCCCGAGGACTGTGAGCCGATGACGACAATTGACGGCAACGTCAGCGTGCTCGACTGGCCGACCTTTTGCAAAATGTTGCGGATCTCAATCATCTTCTTGGTGAAGATCATCATCTGGTCGTTCCGAGCGTTCTCGCCTCGTTCGCGCTTCTTGTCCTCGTCGTCGCCGCTGTCCGATTCGGCGTAGCCGTAGGCAGCTGCTCCTGTGGCAGCTGCCGCTGCAGCACCACCCTGTCCACCGCCGTTGGGTTCCTTGTCGCCGCCAGAACCGCCGCTGCCTCCACTTGAGCCGCTGGTGGCATTGTTGATGCCGTTGCCAATCTCTTCGTGGATGTGCATGATCTTGTCCCAGAACTCGTTAACGCCCAGCTGCTCCTTGGTGTTTGCCCAGCCCTGCTTCGTCTGGCCGGCAATGTCCACGGCGCCGTCCCAAAAAGTGGATGCTGCGCCGGTCACGGTATCTCGCGTGCTCTTGTAAACGTCATATGCCGAATTTCCGACCTCTGCTTTTGTTAGTGCCCATGCTTTAAAATGAAATGAACGGTGTAGGAACCTACGAATCGCTTGGTACTGCACCCAGGCTGCTGCTCCAATCATGAGTCCGCCAAACGTCGCCGGAATCCGTGCAAACTTGAGAACAATCCGCGGGATCAGACGTGCAAACGACGCATTGCGGACCATGACGGCATTGTGGTAGCCGTTGACGGGGAAGCCGACACGCCGCCGCGCAGCTCGCACAGGGTTCGCATCGAGTCTCTGCAGGCCGCCAACGGGCATCCGCTGGTGATGATAATGGCGGACCGTGTTTTGGGCCAGCCCGCGACGTGCCGCCGGCGCAAAGACGCCGGCAGCGAGTCGCCGTCCACTCATTGCGGTGAGAAAATGAAAGGTGAAGAGGTAGAGGGAGTTGTTTGTGTCGTATGTGTCGTATCAATCGTGCGGTGTCGTTTGTGTCGTTTGTCGTCTCTTTTATTGTAAATCAAGCCAGGATGCTGGCAACATCGACAATGTTCGAGACAACAGTCGGTCTGTTCATGGTCTGCTGGGCCCCGAGAAGGGCGCGGAACGGGGAGCGGTGTTGTTGGGATGCGACGTGTCGCATCAGCGGAATGAAATGAGCGAAATGAGAGGAGATGCGAGAAAAATGCAGGCCGTTGGATCCAATGGCAGGTTGTCGAATCGCAGCTGCCCTCGACTTTTTTGACTGCAGTAGTTTCCGTTCGTTGTCTGCTTATATTTGCTGCCTTATGACGAGGGCCGAAACTGGGGGGTCGCTCCTGCGTTATGTGGCATGAATTTCCAGGGAGTCTCCCATATTCCCACCGCCACTTTGTTGGGTCGGCGCCGGCAGGTGGTGGTGCCAGCCCCGCGCTTGAATTTTACCGTCACGTGCAATTGCCACGATAAGGAGAGGGAACAAGGGGCGAAACGACACAAGCCTCGTTTTTGGGTGTTAAGTAGCTGCCCCGCTAGAGGAATAATGTCGGATCCAGAAATGCACTTATCAGCTTCGAGTACTTCCGTGAGCTTTGACTGAGTACATGTACAATCACCACAACACACCACATTTGTGGGATTCAAAATCCAGGAACATGGATCGCTGTGTCTGAGTGCCATTCTTTTCCTTGTCCCTCGCGACAATACGCCGACGACATGCCGACTCGGGTGTTTACAAAGCAAGGTCCAACCCTGTGCCCGTTTTTGAAGAGTTGGGGACGTGCGGCAGTGACACGCGCGGAGCAGCGGTCAATAGTACTGTGAAATCACCTTGCCATTTTACCAGAACACTCTGTCGCAGAACCGTGACACAGCCGGCACGTGTAGAGTGCCACGCAGAGAGCAATTTCGCTGTCGCCAGGCCGTCCGATGGCGTCGCCGGGACAGGGAAGCAGGGAAGAGCAGTTACACATGCACAGCAGCTGTTCATGAGGCAGGCCGCAGGAAAGCATGGCGACCATGGTCGGCAGGGGTGGTGGGAGATATTGAAAGCGGAGAGAATTAGTTGGGTGGAAGAGTACTCCGTAGAGCTCATCGGGCGTTCTCAGAGGCTACTCTATCTCTATGCACATACCCGAGATTGAAAAGATTACATTGCGCCTCGCAATTGAGCACAACAAAAAGGAAGGAGGGCCTGGACCGGGATCGATTGGCAGGAGCAGCCGCGTTGTTGCCCCGAATGCCCCTTTCGGAGCGATGCAAGGAGCTCCAGCATCAACAGCAAGGGTAAGCCAAAAAGCACGAACCAGCACAAAAGCAAACGCAATGAAACATCAAGAAGAGCACGACGTAAAAAAGGAAAGAGCAATGTAAACATCAGCAAGAGCAATGAGAAGCAATCCACTTTGTGACTCTCACTCTGAGCTGAGGTGGGTCAACAAAAGAAATACGGCGCTCACGCCTGAGTTGCACAAGGGAAGAACGATGGCATCAAAGCCAGCCTGCCATTGCCTCTTGCAATTGTGGTCGATGTCGCCATCGGCTAGCGGTATTCCATCAATGTATCACTGTGGCAGACGGCACGGAAAGATACAAATTTTGGCACTAAAATGTCAGCCTTGTGCTCTGAGTTCCCCAAAACACCCCCAACCCTGCTGTAAATAGAGTGCAGCCAGCGGTGTGTGGGCCTCTTAACCCTGCATGCAGCAGTGATCCGGGGCAAAACGTTGTCATTTTTAGGGGACAGGCTCACGGCACTGCACCGTTGCTCCACTGTGGCCAGGCTTGTCACCGTCCGCTAGGTGTTGGATGATTTAAAAACCGCTAATTGGGACGGGCGGGCTCCACTACTTCTTGCGGCTGGACGTGTCTTGTCCCTTCCTGTGTGCCGTCTCTGTAGTCATTTCGCCCTCCCCCAATTCGCTTAGTACGATGGCCCTGCCGCTTTCGCCGCCTTTGGTGTGTCTCTGGCGTCCTTTGGACTCTTTCCCTGACTTCTGAGTCTTTGGACTTTTTGACTCGTTTTGATCTTCTTTGACCACGACCTCAATCACGGCATTCTTTTTCTGACTCTGCCCCTTTCCTTCTCGCATTCTTTTGTCTTGCATTTGTCTTCTGTACACTCTGTCTCCTGTGCATATATTCCACCCCGACTCGTCGATCCCTCGCCTCCGTTTCATCGACATCGCCACTTTAACTTTTGGCTATCTCTTTCAGCATCGCCGAAGAGACGATTCGACCAAAGCCCGATCTGTAACGACCTCCGGTCCGACGACCGCTCGCTGCGTCCTGTAGCCGGCTGCCCAACATGTGCCGCTTCTTGGTATGCCCGCATTGGCTCCGTGTTCCTCAATCTTTACCCAGCACTAACAAATTCAGGTCTACAAGGGCAGCGACGAGATCCTGCTCTCGAAGCTGATTCTCGACCCGACCCATTCCATTCTCAAGCAATCTTTTGATGCTCGTCTACGACTAGTACGTCCCCTCGTCGGCATACTCTCTTTAGATTCACCCTCTGACATTTCAGGACACTCGGCGCGGCCAGAACAACGCCGACGGCTTCGGCATTGGCTTCTACACCGACCCCAAACTCGGCCAGACCCCCTGCCTCTTCCGCTCAACCATCCCCGCCTGGAACTGCTCCAACCTCGAACGCATTGCCAGCAAGACCGCCTCCCGCCTCGTCTTCGCCCATGTCCGCGCCGCCACCGACGGTACCCTCAGCGAAGACAACTGCCACCCTTTCTCCTATGGCAGCCTCATGTTCATGCACAACGGCGGCCTCGGCGGCTGGAAGCACATCAAGCGCCGCCTGACCGAACGTCTTGCCGACAACTGGTACCACGTCGTGAACGGCGGCACTGACAGCGAGTGGGCTTTCGCTTTGCTGCTGGATACCCTGGAGCGCATGGGCTGCAACCCCAGTGCACAGCCTGAAAAGGGCTTCGGCCCCGAGATTCTGCGCAAAGCTGTGTTGCGCACCGTTGCTATCATCAATGAGCTCATCGACCAGATCCCCGAGAGCGTTATCCACGCCGAGAATGTCGACACCCGCAGCCTGCTCAACTTTGTCCTGAGCGACGGCCACAGCGTTATCTGCACGCGCTACATCAACAGCGCCACCGACCAGGCTGCCAGTCTCTACTACTCGTCGGGAAGCCAGTGGGAGAAGCGTGGCGCGCCCGTCCCCGGCGCCGGCGACAACAAGGACTACCAGATGCAGCGGCGGGACAAGGGCGCTGATGTGGTGCTCGTGGCCAGTGAGCCGCTGACGTTTGAGCGCGAGAACTGGGTCAACGTGCCGACCAACTCGATTCTCACCATCCACGGCCAAACGGTCATGGTGCACCCCATTATCGACGCTTACTCCAACCGCGGTCCTGCCCACTCGCGGTCCGCCGCTTTCGTGCAGACCAAGGGCCTCGTGGCCAACGAGAAGATTTCGCTGCTTCCTCGCACTGCCGGCCCCTTCCCGGTGTCTGTCAGCACCCCCGATATTATCGAGCCGACGTCGTCTAAGAAGCACCACGGCCCGACAATCCCTATCAATGCTTTTCGGCCCCGGCATAGTACAGACGGTGGCAGCTGGCCGGGTGCAGCAGCAGGGTTAGTGGCAGCGGCATCATCCTCATCAGGGGCAACAGGAAGTTCCAATACGACCACCACACAAGCCGAGGGTGTCGCTTCATCCTCGACATCACAACCACCTCCTCTGACTCGGCAGCAGTCGGGCAACTCGCCAGCTCAGGGCAATATCAAGAAGAAGCGCATGTCGCTTAACGAGCTCGAGCAGATCCAGGGCGGCGGCTATGGCGGTGATACGGAGCCCATCACGCCCATTACACCGGCCGAACCACCGCGTAACAACTACGGCGACCCCAACAAGATTGCACGCTTCTTCCCCGAGCTCACCCTATCAACGTAGGCGTCTGGAGGGGAAGCAGCAAGTTCAAGCGCTGCTGTTGCTGCGGCCGCCGCCCAGGACGTTAGCAGGGCCCGGACAGGCCCAGACGGCATTCCGTTGGGCCATCGTGAAGACTCGGACGATGACATCCCCTGTCGTTGCCTGAACTGTTTGAAAAAGTGTTTAAAATGAAAGGGAACATTGGTTATTGGGACATATTTTTGGGATGGAACAGGTTGTCGCGCTTTTTATCCTTTCTTCTTCGTTATTCTGTTTCTTTTCTATTGGCAAGCTATGATACTCATGACTCGGGAGTTTAGATTTCTGTTCGTTTTCTGTTGTCTTTTTCTTGTTCGCCTTATTTTTCTTGTTCGCCTTATTATTACTCGTTTGGCGTTTATTCTTATTCTCATCCAGCTTCCTGTAATTTTACATACTGCCATTCACACAACATAGCATCCTCACAATATCAGTGCATATCAACGGCTCTGTGTCCTTATACCTAAAAATGATCTTCATATTATTCAATGCCTCTCAGGGGGGGCTCACTGGCTCTGCCATGATGCTTATGCAATGCTATCAAAATCAAAATGCGATCATATGTAGGTACATGTCATATCCAGCCCAGTATGCGTCGTCTTAACGAACGCACATCAACGCCTCTTCGCCAAAGGCTGCTGCCACGCTGCCCTCACGTTGCAACATGGATCCAATCCATAGCCGCCCGCCCTCGATGCTGCGTGCGCCAAACTTGACGACAACACAGCCACGAACTGCAGCAGCCGACCACAACACACCCTGTACCGCTTCCAGATTGAGCCGCTCAGCACGCCAGTCTTCAAGAGATAGTGTGTCATCTTTCTCTGTAAGGTCAGCCTTTGGTGCTGCCGGCGTATCCGCATCCCGGAAATCACGGCCGCCCAGCCGAGGCAGAGCATCGAACTCGTCCATGAAAAAAGCGCCGGTGACGTCGACAAGTGGACCCCTCAGAATCAGAGTACCAAAGACGGCGAGCCCTTGCAGCGAGTCGCGGAGGGCGTTGCCCTCTGTCGCCGGAGATGAAGGCAGTGAAGCCACACCACTATCCAAGTATCCCGGCGCCAGCATAACCGAATCGCGCACGAGCAGCCGGTTGCGGTGCGGTATCGGTGCCTTTCCGGTTTCAACTGCAAATGGAGAGGAAGTGTTCTTGGCATCCCCGGTCTCCAGCCAGACTTCGTTACGGCCCTTCCAGCTCGAAAAATCCCAGTTCTCGCCGCGTGCTGCACGGCCCTGTGTCACCCAGTCGAGCAGGCACAACGACGGTGCTACTCGGTCGGGACTATTCGTCCCCCGCTCGTCAAGCTTGACGATCTGAACCTGCTCATAGATGCTCTCGGCAAACGGCTGGACAGGGTCCGGCAAGAGACAAAGTCCTGCACCAGGTGCGACGTTCATCGTCAGATTCTGACGTGTCGGCGTGGCGACGGGCACGGCGCGGCCGTCGCCCGTCGCTTTGAAAACCTTGGTGGTGCCCTGTGTCACCAGACTCAGGCGGGAGCCGGCCTGCACTTCAATGTCCAAATTAACCTGGTCGCCAGCAACCAGGCCGCCGCCGTACGACAAGAGAAAGACGAGAGCGCTCTTGCGCCGTGCGGGGTCGCTTTCGTTTTGGTCGTCTGCAATCTTGCTCCCCGCTCGGCCGAGGGTACCGAGGCCCGCGCCTGTTGACGGCGCAATGAGTTTGAGAGGATACTGATAGGAGACGACGCCGAGTCCTGGTTCGCCATTGGGCATGAGATTGGCGACGATGCGGCCGTCGCCAGGGGTGGCCGTTGACGGCGGAAATGGCGATATCATTTCGGGGACGTCACATTCCCCCGGGAGGTGAGATGAAAGAGTAAAAATTTGTGGATAAGAAAAAAAATGAATGAAATCAATCCAGCGCCTTCAGTTGAAATTATGAGCCCCTGATATGAGCTCCTGCCGTTCTGTATCGACAACCGCACGAAGGAAGGTCTTACACGGAGGAGTGCAGGTCTTGCCCGTTTTGAGACAGGCCGATAAGAGGAGAAGGTGCGGTTGTCATGCTTGTAATTCAGAGCTGTCATGAGCGGGAAGGAACAGTCGTCCCCCACCACATGCAAAGAGGTGGAGGCAATTAGCACTGTGATGTCACTCTAAGCCGGGTGCTGGGCACAGTCCGAGCTTGCGCATGTACTGTATTTACGCTATAAAACTAGCTTTCAGGCACCTCAGGTACGCTAATTCAGAAATTTTCAGGCGGCTCAAGCTCCAGAAGGAAGCTGTCTTTTTTGTGGGGAATGACTGTTCTCATACTAATTTTTTTCATCAACACCTTCTCATCAGTAACGGCATTTTGAGAAGGCTGGATCGCACCTTCCTGGCTCATAAAGTTTTATATCAATCGCACTTTCTTTGGCAGTCACCATTCAATAAGGGGCAAACACCAGGCCTTCTTCGTCAGCCCACAAAAAGGCCAACCAATATAAAATAAAAGGCCATTCATACTCCGTCATCGCCTTCAAGCTTCACCTCGCACAGCTCACAATGCCTCCTCGCACGAGGCGAGGCGCGCCTGCTCGCGGTGCAGCTGCTGCTGCTGCCGCCGCTGCCGCAAACAGCGAAGCACCAAAGCCGGAGCCACAACCTTCAGAAGCGGCCGCCGTTCTGGCCGACACACCACCAGTATCAGCAACAGCATCACCAGCGCCGCAAGCACGGCCGTCAGCGACGCCAGCAGCTTCAAGCGGGACACGTTCTTTTGCGTTAAAACCCAAGGTGGTCCGTCGTGCTGACGACGAGCGCAAAGCTCTCGCCGAGCAGGAAGAGAAAAAGTTTAATGATCGGGCAGCCGAAGACGCGCGGCGGAAACGGGCGAGCCGAGGACGGGGACGCGGCCGTGGTGGTCGTGGCCGGGGCCGGGGAGACTTCGCAGGTGGCCGCGACGGTCTGGTGCGGCGGACAGTAGCAGCAGACGGTCCGTTCTCTCAATTGCCGGGTGCGGCCGCTGGAGGCCGTGGCGGTAGAGGGTCGGGTGGAGGCTTTGGTGGTGGTTTCGGCGGTGGTTTTGGCGCAGGTGGTGGCCGGGGTGCGGGCGGCTCTGGCGGCAATTTTTCAATGGCGTCGGGAGGCGCCGAGCTCGACTCGCGGCTCAACACGGACACGTTCAACGGACGCAGCGGTGCTGCAGACGGCGGCGACTACTTTAAGGATGAGTTTGGCGACGCAAGCAGCGGCAATGGGAGTGGGAGCGGCGCCGATGGAGGTCCGTCGGGATCGGGGTCAAGAAAGCCTGACGGGGCGTCCCGGTCCAAAAAGTCACAAATGCTTCCTATGGGCATCCGGCGCGAGGAACACCGCGAGCCGGAAGTGGTTGTGGCGACAACGGCCGAGTTGGAGGCAGCAGATGCAGCTGCTGCTGCGGCTGCCGCTGGAGACGATTCGTCTGATAGTGATCGTATCGAGAATGCAACAGCTGTGGCAGCTGCTGCCAGCAACCTCGACGATGACAACCAGGTATGGTCGCGTGCGATCAAAACACAGGGCGTCAAGCTCGTGGGCGCAGACGGCGAGGAAATCGAGGTGACGGATATCGACACGCTGGCTGAGAAGCGGCAAGAACTGGCGGCGGCGGCGGCGGCACGGGCAACCGCTGCAGAGGCCGGTGTCAAGACTGAAGACGGTGACGATGAGATGCTGTCGCTCGACAGTGTGAGCGCCCATCCGTCGTCTGGGGCTATCTCCAAGAAGACCAAGAAGAGTGCGTCGGCCGCCAAGAAGGATCCCGAGGATCTGGCCATTGAAGAGGGTCTGCAGGCTATGCTTCACGATCTGGCAATGGACCAGCCACCGGGACAAGAAAAGCCAGCCACAGAAGGTGCCGAGGGCAGCGACGAGCCACAAGAGCAAAAGGCGCCACCAGCACGCGAGGGCCGTCTGTTCCTCTTCCAATTCCCGCCCGTCTTGCCTGCGCTCAAGTCGTTTGAGCCAGCCAAAGACGGTTCGAGCAACGCATCTGGAGCTGGCGGCATTAAGCGTGAACCGGGTGCAGATGACGACGTTGTCATGCTCGACGGCGTCGCACCTGCACCGATCGACCTTACCGAGAACGAAGATGGCGGTGACAATACGAAGAGCGGCATTAACGCCAAGCGCAATGCCCCCTCCGACATTGGCGGCGGCGGTCTCCTGGGTACGCTGAGTATCCGCCAGTCCGGACGGGCTGAGCTGAGCTGGGGCGGCATGACGTACGAAATGATGCCCGGAGCAGACGTCCAGTTCCTTACGACGGCCGTGCTGCTCGAGGAGTCAGACGAGAAGCGCAAACCTGGCGAGGGTGGCGGACCAGCGCTGGTGGGCAATGCTTTCGGTATGGGCCCTGTGGGCGGCAAATATAACCTTGTGCCCGTCTTCAGCGAGGAGACCGAGTGGGCCGTCGACCCGTCGGAGCTGGTTGTGGACGAAGAGGAGGAGGAAGAGTACGAGGAGGAGTAGAGTGGTCTTTGTCCATGTGAAATAGGAGCATCTGGTCATTTACATGTATTTTACGGCACAAAATGGGGGACATGGTTGCATATAGCACGGTTCATTAAAAATAGACAGTCTTTCCAAAGTGGAAGCAATTACATTTTCAATCACCCTAAAAGATATGTTAAGACATGTTAAATGTCTTTATCAAGACGTTGGCTGGGCATGTCCTTTTAAGGCTATCTGCGCTTGTAAGCGGGCTAAGCAGCAAAGCGATTGCAGACTTGCGATAAACCCGAAATGTTCAACGTCGTTCCTTCCTGCGACAACAACGACATTGCTGTCGCAAACCACCAACAACCACGAAAAATGGCCGGCTTAAACCACAGAGTGATCCGTTACGGCACAGAGAGCGAGCTGCAGACAGTCGACGTCTGGGAGCTGCCCGAGAGCGAGCGCAAGGCCGCCGCGACCAGCGATCGCTTCTGGTTCATGTAGGCCCTGGCTGGCCCCTCCTCGACCAATTGTCCACCTTCTGACTTTCTTCTTCCAGCTACATTCATGGAGGCGCATGGCGTGACCCGCGGAGTCTGACGGACACGGCCGTACCGGCCATTAACCGTCTTATGGCGGCAGACTCGCCCTATGTGGACCGCAGCCGGATCGCGGGGTTTGCGTCGATTGGCTACCGCTTGTCGCCGCACCCAGATTTCCCACAAGATGCGGCAACAACACCCCCGGACAAGTTGAGAAATGCACGTCATTCGGACCACATTGACGACGTGCGTACCGGACTGGCAGCATTGGCTAGCGATGGACCCTCGCAAAGTGGCTCGCCGGCCGACTACCTGACAAACGACCGCTACATTGTATATGGACACTCCTGTGGTGCTTTCCTAGCTTACCAGCTGTGGATGGGAGAAGACGGAAACAAAGGCAAGCTGCCCCCTTGTGTCATCGGTTTTGAAGGCATCTACGACTTGCGCACATTTGTGGATCGCGGCGGCAGTCCAGACCATGGAGGTGGGCCCGGAACCGGTTTCCAAGCAGCTTTGCAGGAGATTGCCGAGGGCGCATTTGGCGGTGACCGCAGTGACTGGGATGCAGCAAGTCCCGGACGGTACGACTACTCCAAGCTGGGCACAACCAAGGCGTCAAAGCATCGCCTGGCCATTTTGGCCTACTCGCCAGAGGATCATTTGGTGGATGGTGGCGAGATGGACACAATGGAAAAGACGTTGCAAGAGAGCGTGGCCAAGAGTGGTGGGAATCTGCTGTATTTTGGTTTACGGGACTTGCACGGGAAGCACGACGATGTGCACCAAGACGGACGGGAAGTGGCAAGGGTCTTGACTGAAGCCGTCAAACACCTGGACAGTTTGTAGAGGACAGGACGTCAAATATGAAGGAAAGAGAAGCCAGTACCCAATTGGAGCTATATTAAGAAAAGTGACAATAAATAAAGGTAGTCATAAGTCGTAATGTAACCAAGCAATCTCCTTCTTGTCGTTCTCCAATATCTAGCACGTTCACAGTCTATATCCAATATCCTCCTAGCAGTGTAGTCCAAAGTAAATATCCAAATATGAAAATCAAAAACGCCCGCCATTTTAAAACTCCATCAATCATAAGCTCGTAACATAAGAAATTAGACGGACAGGCCCGTAAAGCCTCGTCCCGTCGGCCTGTATGCCGACACGTCCCCATAATTAGATATTAAGAAATGAGTTCTCCAAAGAGAAATGTTACCGGCGCAGACGCCAGCCGATGGTGTAGAAGCGCGTGGCAATGAGAACGCCGGCGCTCGCCAGAGTCGTAGTGGCACCCCAGATCTGGGCAATGCGGTACGTGCTGGCCAGCGACAAATCATTGGCGCCGCCGTTGGCCATGCCGATGAACGCAGTGGCCGTCGGCGCGCCCGCCAAAGTGGCCACAGCCGCAACAACACAGACCATGCCAAAGCGGGCGCCAATGCGCGACGAGGCGTGCGACGACAGTTCGCCAAGTGAGCCAAGCCAGACGCTCTGGACGGCACCGTTGCAGAGACCAAAGATGACGACAAAGATGTACATTCCCGCCGTCGAGGTTCCAACAGCCATCCAAGCAAAAACGGTGGCACCAAGCATGATAGTGGTGACGATATAAGTGTCGAAAGCGCCCGTCACAGCATTGGCGAGAGCGCCGGCGGCAAGGCGTGCGGGGATGCCGACAGCCGTGCACATAACCAGCAAAAGAGTGGCCTGGTTGGTGGAGAAGCCGACGACGTCCTTGGCGTAAGTGTTGATATAATAATAGCCAAAGTAGAGGCCCCAGTAGAGCAAAAAGGAGTTGACCAAGTAGAGGACAAAGGGCAGCTCGCGGAAAGCAGACCAGTCGACGATCTGGTAGGCGATAGATGAGAGACGGGCTTTGAGCGTGCGAGGCGTCCTGTCGTCCTCAGTCGGCACCGGCTTGGCTGCCTCGGGGACAGGACGGAGAAGTAGGCCGGCGTTGATGCAGACGATCAGCGCGAGCAGAGTCGCACACCGAACAGACCAGCCGAAGCCAACGGCCGGCAGCAAGAACTGCACAACAACCGGAAGGAGTGCCCCGCCCGTGCTCGTGCCCATGGTTGAAATGGCAAGAGCGAGGGAGCGCCGCTTGGCGAAATAGGCGCTAATGGACGGCAGGGCAGGAGCGGACAACAGACCCAGGCCGACGCCCATGATGACTGCCTGACTGAGAAAGAGCGCGGGGGGGACTGCGCCTGTTGTGGAAGGAACGACCGGTGCCGCAAACGACGTGCCCAGGCCGCCGGCAACCACAAGGACAGTGCCGGCCGCAGTCACGTGGCGGGCGTAGCCTGCATCGGCCAACAAGCCCGAGACAGTCGACACGAAGTAGGTCAGGAACGTCTGCACAGACCCGATCCAGCTGACGGCGTCGCTGTCGAGACCCAGCGTCTGCGTGTAGTGCAGCTGGTACACGCCAAACATCATGGATGTGCCCCAGGCAATGGTGTTCAGCAAGAAGCCGGCAGCGACCTGGCACCAAGCAATGGCACCGCCATCGGGAGCAATCCATGGGAGAGGGGCTTCGGAGGGCTCGGGAGCGGCCTCGATGTCGACGGGTGGGGAGATGGGCTCGAACGCCTTTTCCTTGTCCGACTTTTCAGTCTTCTCATCGACTTCCTTGTCGGTCTTCTTGGTGGCGTCATCAAGGGTCACTTCTGACCCGACGGGAAAGAACATGACCTCGACCTCGGTGGTCGGCGTGAAGGCGTCGAGGTCAAAGTGGGTATCATCCTCGCCGTGTTCGAAGGTGCCGACAACCTCGACACTCTCGACGACACGGCCAGTCTCGTCGACTAGCGTAATCGAGGACGCATTGTGCTGCAGAGATCCAAGAGCGCCATTGGCAGTCTTGTCCATGTCAGGCGACAAGTAGGACATGTGAATGAAATAAAGTGTGATGCTTCGTGTTAGTAGGGTGGTGTCAGGCGAAAAGAATGATAGGATGAGATGGATGTGGTGATGAAAAGTGGTGATGATCGTCAATGGACAAAATAGATTCTTTTTCTATTAAGGTGTGTTCTATAGTTAATGAAAATCAAAAGGTCAAAAAACAAAAACAAAATGCAGAGTTTCCTGCTCCTTCTTCTTTCTTCCTGTCTGTCTATTCAAAAATCGAAAAGTATCGTCAAGTGGCATCGGGAGTCTGGTCTTTATAGACAGAAAGAAGGGAGAGCAAAGGACAGTCGCCGTCACAACGGTCGTCCACTTTTTGTTCTCCCTTTTTCTTTCCTTTCGTGTTGTCATCCAGTTCCGTGTTTTGTCAGACTATCGTTAACCACGGCCCTTTCTTCTTCCTCGTGGCCAGTTTGCTGTCCGTTCCTCGGGCATCAGCCATGGCTAGCTCATACTCATAGGGCGTGGAGGGAGGGAATAGAACAAAATGGCTGGGTGAACCAGGGATGGGATGGGCGTTGTCGTAGCAAAAAAAAGGGGACAGGCAAAAATGGCAAAAATGGCAAAAATGGACGGTGACCAAAAGTCACGATAGTTTAACGGGAGGGGGTAGAGCGAGAAGGCAAGACAAAGAGGAGAGTGGTCGCAAAGGATGGCAAAAGAAAAAGAGAAAATAATGGAGAAGAAGAGGAAAATAAAAAGAGGATACGAAAAAGAGGAGCTGTCGTTGCTTCTGTTGGAGCGTGCCGGAGCTCGACCGCATTCTGGAACGTTTTGGACCTTTTTCCTTCTGGACCCTGAAAAAGAAGACGAAAAAGGCAAGAGGGAGAACACAGCCGATGCGCTAAAATCTCCCCAGTAGCTCTTACAAGAACCTTCGGCTCGGGCATTAGGTGAACTCGTGTTGCCATTTTTGGTGGCAATTGGGGCATTTTGGAGAAGGAAGAGAAGGAGAAAAAAAAAAGAGGATACGCAATACACGGAAGATGCCAGGGCGAGGGAACGAGGAAAAGGTACGAAAAAAGGAGGCAAACGTGGAGGCAAAAAGACAGGAAAACGTGGGCAAACGTATCGATACATCTAGAAACCCAAAAATACCCAGAAAAAAAACAGGCCCAGAATACCAGAACAGCGGCTTCAGTCAACGGCATTCTCCAGTTTTGTAGAGTCTATGAGTATTGCTTGATGTCATGATCCCCCTTTACCCTTTCCACTTCTATTTTTGCAAGAGAACTTTCCTTCATGTTGACGTAAAATCTCGTGATTCTGATGGCTGTGTAAGGAGGCAAAAATGATAACGACAGCAAAAAAAGAAGAAGAAGAAGAGAAAGACAACAGTCTGACACAACGTTCATCGTAGGATCCGCATCACGCCAAACACAATTACACCGGCTCGGTCATGCTAGCAACATCCCCAACATCCTTCAGCTATCCCTTGATCGCCATCAAAGCATCCTTCCACCATCCTTTTTTGCTATCTTCAATTCTTGTTGCTCCCTGTCATTTCTTGGATTTTCTTGTCGTTTCTTGGATTTGCTTGCATCAATGATGCCTTATCTCTCCCCTCCTCCTCTGCTCTTCTGCATGTGACTCCTCTTCCGGCTTCCTTTCTGGTTCCTCAACACGTCTTCTGTCTTCACTCTTCTCACTTCTTGTTATCACATTTTCTTTCTGTCTTTCATCCCTCTTCATACGCATACACTCCCTCCCTTGCCGAGCATCTATGTAGACGCCATCTACTTTCTCGTCGCACACCGCATCGATGCACATCCATCGTTTCTGCCCTATTTTCCCGCTTTTACTCCATCATGGACATTGCTCACAACAATTTTTTCATGTCAGCTGCCATTGATCCATCCCGTTGTCGCTCGGCATCGGTTTGTCTTGACCCGGGGTATGTGACAGGCGAGATAAGGGGAGGTGGGAGGAGGAGAGTGAAGGAAAGGAATGAGAAAGGAGCATGGACCAAGGGGAAATGTCAACTTCACGATCCCTCGTCCCGGGTACCTTGTAGGCGTAGCGCATCGCCGCTGGCCATTGCCTTTTTCGGCAGGTCCACGCTGGCGTCCAGTCGCACAGCACCCGCACTTGGGCACTTTCGCTTCTTTTTTTTGACAGAAAAGACTCAAGGCACTTGTCCAGGGCCGGCAAGCAATCAACCGGAAACTTGTGTAGAATGAAATAAAATGAAATGGACAATGCGTAAACGTAAAATGGGTCACGATGGTCACGACGATGGATGTCCATGGACGTCCTCCTCAATGCCGAGGAGACGGCTTGTGCTTGTGCGGCCCAGGCTCCTCGCGCATCGTCGGCCTGAACACCCAGGATGTAGCCGTCTTTGGTCTCTTTTTCATCACACGCGGACCAACCTCACCGACCCTCCCATCTTCATCATCAAGAGAGACGATAAAAGAGAACCGAGAACGGAGATGTATAAGCACGGCGGGTGTGTATGTATTTGGGAGGAGAGACAAAAATAAGGGAAGACAAGACAATGAAGAGGGGAGGGACAAGAGAGCACGACAAGAGGGGATACATCGTGCGCGCAACAGCGGATGGCGTTGGATGGCGTTGGATGGTGCAAGGGAAGGGGGAGGAAAAGAGAAAGAAAATGTCAACCCCGGGGGTGCACACAGAGTGCGAAACAGCAAAAAATCATCGTGAACATCCCCGGTGTGACCAGAAAATATATGCTAGGATGGGGTGGATGGAGTGGTCGGGGTGTTGAGAGAGTTGGGACCCTCGGAGAGAGGCGAGGTATGTGGGGATGAGAAGGGAAGGAAAGAGGGAGGAGGAGGAATGAAGTGAGAAAGAGAAGGAAAAAAGTGAAAGGAAGACGAGAAAAGGGGGACAGACGAGAGACAGAGGGGAGCAGTGTTGCTAGCTCATACGCCAGCGCATGCACCATCAAGGGAAAAAAAAGGAAGAGAGAGATAAAAAGACGGCGGACTCGACGAAAAAAGATTATGGTATACCACCTAAAAACTGGTGAGCCGTTGTTTGCCGAGACCGCCTTGTAGGAAGACGGGGGAAATTCATGTGGAAAGCGCTGAAAAACAGTGCCAAAAAAACGTAGCAAAACAAGCCCTGATCGAGCAAAAACGAAGCACAAAAGTCGACAATTAGGAGCTCACGATGCGATGTTTCGATGTTTTGCGAGAAAGAACAAGATGAGGGGCGAGGCCGCAGCAAGCGTGGGAAATGGAGGCGAAAAAAAATAAATGTAAAAAATACAGAAATAAAGGAAAATAGGTACCGGAACGATCTCGGCCTTTGACAGGTGCGTGCCCCATTTTTAGTCTTTTTGCTCTTTGTGGCCCTTTTTTGGTGCGCACGGGCTTTTAGGCCGTAGGTCTGGGAACGGTCTGAGAACGGCAACACGGCGAACAGGGGTGTGTAAAGAGCAGCAACAAAAAGGGAAAACAAAAAAAAAAAAAAAAAAAAAAAAGAAAAAAGAAAAAGAAAAAATAAAACTCCCAGGAAAGCGACACGGGGAAACTCAACGGAAGCAAATGTCAAAGGAAGCCGCAGAAGAAAGGGGAGAAGAAGAAGATGGGAAAGGGTGGGAGGGATTGACGATGCCGAGAGGGGTTGACCCAGAAAAAAAAGACAGAAAAGGCGAAAAATCAGAGCTAAGGCACCTGCATCGCGTTCCAGACCGTTCTCGTTCCCTCGCTAGCACGCATGTATGACACCGGGACCCAGCCATAACCCAGCAAATCCCCGTCCATCCCATTCATCAATCTCGTTCGGTCTGAGCAAAGAGCAGCATCGCAAGCGCATTTGCAAGCATCCAACGGAGTTTTGTCACTTGCGACCGAGAAACGGCGAATGCGACTACGACAGCGGCTGCATCTATTGTACTGGGTATCGTGAAGGTGTGAGGAGACGAAGAAACGAGAAGACGAGCAGACAAGAGGCGCAGCGATAGAGGGAGAGCCGAAGTGAACAAGGGGGACAGAAAGACAGTCCCCACTGTTTCTCATCATGAGATCTGACGGGGAAGCCTCCGTGTGGATGGCGCATCCAGACCCAGACCAGACGGTGTGAAGGACAGAAAGACAGAATCCCTGCCGGTGCAAAAGGAATCAAAATAAATTAGACAAGTCGCCAACGCCCAAAACCACGAAACGAGAAAAGCATCGTGACATTACTCAGGCCGATGCACCCTTTTTTTCGGATACAGTGCCGTCTGTCCTCGTCTTGTTTTTTTTTCGTTCTTTTTTTCTTTCCGCGTACTATTTTTGTCGTTGCCACAAGGCAGTGTCCGTTCGCATATGGAGTGTTCGAGTCATCCATTATGTTTGCGCTTCGTAGTGTGTAGTCCCCAGAAAAAAATCCGTTTTATTGCCACTGTTATGCCGTAATAAAAACCAAAATTGGGATGCGACGACCGAAAATTTGACAAATAACAACATCATTTGCACAAAATCATTACAAAATCTATTGCGACGGCATTTTTCTCGACTGCACCGCCGTTTTCCTTAATTTTTATTGTTCTCACTCGACGTGGCCGAGTTTGCGACAGCTTTTCATTGTCGGTTTGTCGCCGTTTGCTGGTCTTTTGTGAGGGGAAGTCGAGAATGTTCTGGCGCCAATAAAATTAATTCTAAAATTAAATGTTTAATTAGCTTAATTCCGACGATTCAGGACAGAAGAAATGCGACCCGAGCGGCTAGTCCCATATCGGCTAGCGTACTCAGCACGTGTCTCCATAATTTAAGGTACGCGCTAGTAAATGCCTCCAATCAGAAGATAAAAATAAACTGCAACAACTCAAGCGCGCTTCTCATTCGTCGACCACCTGCCTTGTTTTGTTGCGAATAACATCGACGCTTCAACGTTCATCGACGACGAGGCTGTCCACAGAGTCATGAGAACGTCGCAATACTTTTCTATTGATTATTTGAACTTTGCTTCTCCTCCTACAATTCTTCAGGTAATTTGGCGCCGATTTGAGAGTATTTAAAGATTTTATCGAATTAAAATCATTTTCCCCAAAAAATAATTAAAAACACTACAAAATATATCAAACATCCAGGGAAAAGCACATCTCCCACCAAGAGCATCAAAAAACGGCCATTGTGCTACAAAAACGTGCAAAAGACAAGATATATTCAACATACAAGCCATACACCATATCCATGAACAAAAAGAAGACCCACGTGCCACCTGATTTCCAGCAAAATCGATTTCGGCATCTGGGCCTTCGCATCTGCTTTCCGACATCCAAAGGACGTACACGGACTTTGACCACATAAGCGATTCAATATGTGTTTCCGACAACATTGGCGTGCTTCACATAGAACTGTTGTGGCACAAAACAGAGGCCGCCTTGCGATAACCGGCGAGGGAGGCACCCGGCAAAATCCTGTGACAAGTGGCGTTTGTTGGGGGCAGGAAGGACGCGCAAGGTAAGAGAGAAATTAGGAGCTCAATCCAAAAGCTCAGATTTGATATTGCACATGCAGCTCTCGTGTCCCCGTGCGGCCAATCATGGCTAGCTGTGACCGATTGTGTTCCAATAAGTGTGTCTGGGTTTGAGCTTTGGCGCATTTGCAAAGAAAATAAGTACAAAAAACAAGGCGCAGAATAACAAGCAACATCAAATCCGGAGAAACGCCTCTAGAGACATCCGTGGTGTTGCTTTTGTACCTTTCCCTCGCACGCAATCCTTGCGTTGCATTTTCCATTAAACTGTGCAGAGCCAAACAGAAGAGCGCAAAAAGAAGGGCCATGTCAAGACCTGGGCGGGACCCACAAAAAATGCGACGGAACGCCCCGCGTTCACCAGTCGGGAAATGTGGTACTTCTGGCACATGCAAAAATGCTAGCTGTCGCAGGTACTGATTTGTACCCCGCCATCGCAAAAATGACTAAGCCGGCATCGACGCAATGCCCCGCACCAATGAGAAGACAATTGTGACAACGGTTCGAACGGTCAACAACGGTTCAAAATGCCAGAAAAAAGCCGGTCAAAAATTGCGTGTCAAATGTCATATGTCTTGACAGTCGGTTGGCGCCAGAACACGACGGGGCGCAAAAAGAAGAATGGACGTTTTCAAACAAAAAGAACTTATGTTCACAAACAACACGCCCATTTATCCCACCAACCTCCCAAAAAGGCAGATCGGCGCGGATGCGACGCCCGTATGCGGTCATACACTGCAAAAATATGAATCCACTTTCCAGCTCCATCAACCATCCCCCTGCCACAGCGCATTGTGAGGATACAAAAAAAACATCGTCTCGAATGAACGGCGGTGAAGAAGCGCTACCCGACGGAAAGAATGTCTGAAGAGTTAAAAGAGTCAGCCTCAGATGAGAGGACAGGACAAGAAAGATAAAAATATGCAGACGAGACCGGTGTGAATGGAGCTTGTTTCCATCCAGCTGCCATCCCCTCCCATGCCCGACAACGGCTGCAGCAGATCATATGCTGCAGCTGTTTTCCCATCTTAAGAAAGAACGTAGAAGCACAACACCAAAAATATGGAGAAGCCATTTCGAAATAAGATGCAAGCAAAGGGCACGGGGCAGGTAAGCAAGCACGGGGAGGAATGCACCCCCTGTACGTCACAAATCTCCGAGGGCTGGACCTTGCTGCTAGACCGTCCTCGCCTAGAACGGTGTAAAGACCCTCGTCAACATCATCCTGGACCATAAAGCTAGTTATTCACAAAGTTGCATCTGACACATCATGATTATTGTAATATTTGCATGGCTCATTTGAAGAATAGTATCAACAGTACATAAGTAGTTGCAGACGTGACGGAAGCAGAAGAGCACGCAGGCGCAGAGGTAAAATAACAAGCAAAAGAGGCCAAATGAAAAACAGAGGCAAAGAAACAAACAACATCAAACAAGGCCGAAAACAGAGTTAAAAGCAACCAGAAACACCTTCCACCGGGGGACTCGTTCGCCCTGGTCTCCCTTTGAGAAGCCGACCTTTTCTCTTTCTTTTCTTGTCCCCCCCGGGCTCCTTTGATCCCTCGATCTTCTTTCGCTCCTTCGAACTCCCCTTTTTTGTCGTCTTTTTCTTTTCTTTTCGAGGTATAAAGGCAGAGAAAAAGAGATGTAAAAACCAAAAAGACTCGTTTCCTACTCCGTTGTCGACCCGCCACTGGCTGCTTGGTTGTTGGTGTCAATCTGGTGAACCGATGAGGCGATCGTCTTTTTTTTTGTTGAGGGGTTTCAATCTTGTAGGAAGTATGCGCGTTTGTTCTTCGTCGTGCTTTTTTTTTTGTTCAATGGTGGTGGTTGTATAGCGTACCTTGAAAGGGATAGGTAGAGGCAAAGATATAAAGGGACAATGCTGATCGAATAAACAGTCAAAAAAAGGTCGAGGAAAATTGAAAAAAAGCTAGAGAAATAATAAATCAGAAATAAGAGAAAATAGTATAAAAACAGGACACCTCGTGAACTCCATCCGTTTCCGTTTGTTTTGCTCATTTGCTCGTCGTTGGTAAGAAAAGAAGGCGCGAACGCGAAGGAAGGCTCGGTGCATCCAACCCTTGGGAGACCAAAGTGCCTGTGTCGCCTGCGCCGTGTTTTCCGTTTTTGTGGCCCTGAACCGCCTTGAAGATAGAAAAAAAAGGATAATAGGAAATAGGAAATAGACAATAGGAAAGTAAGGAGAAATAAATAAAGAAACAAGAACAGAAACAGAAACAGAAACAAAGATGGAAAAGTTGAAAATTGAAAAATCAAGAACAGGCCGTGGAACGCCTCATCGCTCTGCCAAGCACGCAAGAGGATCAAAAAATCGCAAAGTGCCAACGATGGTGGCCGAGATAAAAATCGAACAGATAATAAAAGGAGAAAGTCTGGGTAATAAGAGGAGAAAAATAGTGTAGAAACACAACTGTTTGTGAAAAGGAAACATTATATAGAAACAAGCAAACAGGCAAGACTGTCAGATGACGGCGATTGGCCAGTTTACCGCTTGCGCTTCTTATTCTTCTCCGAGCTGGCCGCCATCAGCGCCGGGATCGTGGGAGCGATGATCGGCGTGGACGAGATGTGGGCTGGGGGGAGAAGAGCGGGCAGCGTCTTCATCGGCTGGGAAGGCTGGGGTTGCGAGGGCAACTGGGGAGGCAAGATCTGCTGCAGCTGCTGGAGCTGAGGCGGCAGAGGGTTCTGTTGGACAGGCGCGTGCATCGTCGGAGCCTGGTGCGACGGCGACGGAATGGCAGTCGGCACGAAGGTGAGGACCGGCTGCTGTTGCTGCTGGTGAGGCTGCGGAACGGGCACCTGCTGGGGCGGCTGCTGAAGCTGCTGGGGCGGAGGTGGAGGCGGCTGCATAGACGTAGAGGAGGCGCCTCCTGCAGTGTTCTTCACGGGAACGCCCATGTGCCGGCCATAGCGGCCCTTACGTCCGTTGCCCTCGTCCTCGCTGATGCACAGCTCGGCGGGGATGCCGGCATCCCGGCAGCGGCCACATGGGCGCTGACGATCGCAGCCCTTCTTGCTCTTGCGGCAGCGCTGGCAGCGCGGCTTGCTCGACAGGTCGGCAACATCCTCATCGCCAAGACCACCAGCACCGGCGACAGCACCAGGACCAGCAGCGATAGGGGGGACACCGCCGGCAGAGGAAACCGAGAGCTTGCGAGAAGGCGGCAGCGAGGCCGGGGACATGGGGACGCTGGCAGCAGCATTGGCGCCATTGGCCTTCTTGGACTTGGCAGAGCCATTGGTGGTAGTGCCGTTTGCGCCAGGGAACTGAGCGCCATTGTTGGTTGCAGCCTTGGCCTTGCTCGTCTTGGGCTTGGCCTTGGGAGCGGATGTCTGAGGGCGCGACTGCTTGGTGGCACCGCTGGCCTTTGCGACCTTCTTCAGCTTGGGAGCGGCCATGAGGCCAGGCATCTGGGCACTATCCTTGTAATCGGCATCAGCGCTATCATCGTCAGCCGGCTCTACAGACTGGTAGATCTTGCGGCTGGCGCCGTCCAGATCCAGTCTCTGCTTGCGGTGAGGAGGAGCGACCTCGTCATCATCGTAGTCCTCGCTGTTCTCACCCTCGCTCTCGCTCTCAGAGTCACTGGTGGCACCAGTTGACGAAGCAACATCAGCACGACCACTGAAAGTATCGTCCTGGGTCGACGTGGACGTGCGGCCGTAGGAGATGTTGGAGATCTCACCAAGGCGCATCAGCTGCATGGCAACGTCCTTGTCTTCCTCTGACATGGAGCTGACAGTGGGGTCCGGCGTGGGAAGAACACCGCCATTGACGCCGTTGTGGGTGTAGCCAAGGCTAGCACGTGTGCGGCGCCCGTCAGAGCCGGGTGTGGCGTAAACGCCACCTTGGCCAAATTGTGTGTTATAGTGCTGCGGCGAGTGCAGGGCGCCAGCACCACTGAAGGGGTTCTGGCCCGGGTGGACATAAGGGAGGGAAGGACGGTGGTCGGAGCGACGGGCAGGGGACACGGAAGGGTTTGACGTAGTCGCGGGCATCTGGGGAGGAGCGAACAGGGGCAGTTCCTGAAGTGGAAAAAGACAAAGGATTAGTCAATGTACGATAAAAAGGGCGACCAAGCCAATGACCGGAAGGATTGAACGCCTTTCAAATAAAACGGACGACAATGAGAAAAAGACGTCGTGGTAAGGGATGGCATTGCGATCCAATTGTTCACGCCATACAAAGACGAGAAAAGTTTTGGTCTGACTTACCGAGCTCTCAAACTTGGCCCGCTTGCGACGGCCACCCTCGACAATGTTCTCGAGGCTGATGTCTGTATTGCCAATCGGCTGCTGCTCCTTAGTTCTGCCGTTGTTGGAGCCAGGGGCACCATCGCCACTGCTGTAGCCAGCCATGCTGTCAGGGCCATATGCGTCCGACTGTTGGCGGTTCTTCGAAGACCGTGACCGGTTCTTGGAGTTTGTGCTGGCCGAGACACTGCGACGGCCGCGATTGCTATTGGGCGACACGCTGCGCTTGCGCGAGGTGCGTGAGCCCGGGCGCGAAATGTATTCACCGTGCTGTTCCTGCAGATGGTGGAAGTGCTGCAACGACGAAGCGCTGTGGACAGGAGGATAGTACGAGTTGCCCTCGCTGCCATTGCCATAGGGGTGGCCAGATACGGCCGGCGGAGAATGGTAGTTGCGCGAGGCATAGCCACTGGGAGACAGCGCAGGCTCTTCAATGACGCGAACATAAACAACCATGTTGTTGCGGAAGTTCTCGTAGCGGGCAATCATAGTGTTGCCGGCCTCATCCTCGAAGCTAACACCCTTAGAGCTTGTTGGGCTCGAGTAGAGGCCATAGAAGTTCTTAACGGTAGTCACAATGGAGTCTGTGGCATCATGAGGGTAGATCTGAACCCGCATGGGCAAGCGCGCCGTGGTATGCGGCGAGTCTGGGGAGATCAGCTGGAAGCGGACTGTCTTGGGCTCGACCTGCGCTGAGGAGGCTGCAGACGGCGACATGTGAGGGGATGTGTGTGAATAATCCATTGTATGGAATGTGTAAAGAAAGGGACTTTAAAAGCGCCTTCTTGAAGAGAGTGATAAATGTGGGAGGGTATGGAGGTTGTGAGGATATTCGCTGTTCGAATATCCTTGGTCGGCTTCTTTCCGACTGTTCTTGACGCTACTTCCTGATTCTGCACACAGTGTGAAGTGCCGAAAAAGGAGTGAAGTTCAAAGAAAGACGAGGAAAGAGTGTAAATGTAAAGAAAGGAAGGAGGTGTCGGCGAACGCAGTCGGCGATGGAAGGAGTCTATGAGGAGGGCTTTTTGGGAGAGAGCGATTGGAAGCCAGCCAGTCAATGGCGGCAGTTCTAGTCCTTGATCTCTGCGACGCCTGTTTGAAGCGAGCGCAAAGCCAGACACCAGAACGTCTCGCTTTCAGCTTGTCTTTTCCGTCTTCCGTCCGTTTGTATTGTGTACTTGGCTTTTCTTGTGTCTGGTCGTTGTCGTCAGACTACGGCAGTGGGCGTCACCGCTTTGGAGAGAGAAGAGGCAGCCGAACCGGCCGGTTCTTGAGGGAGGGAAAAAGGTTGAGTGTTTGGAGTGATTTTTTCGAATACCTGGCAGACAAACAAGCCGAATGTTAGCGAATAGTGAAAATGACGACAAAAACGACACAGAGGCAAAGACACGGCAGTCGACGGTCCATTGCGAGAGAGTTGATGGCCCCCGGCTGGCGGTTGTGGAGCAGAATGGCTGTAGAACAGTCTGGTAGACGAGGCTTGCAAAGAACGCCGCCGATCGACGCCGCCGACAGGAGGGAAAGCAAAAAATCACAGCTGGAAGCGATCGCATGCTTCGAGATGATCAGAAAAACATACCAGATGCAAAAGATGATGGTGTGGGCGGCGTGGGCGGCGCCGTGAATCAAGTCGATGGGGATTTTGGCTGTGATTATTTTTGCTGCGAGGCGAAAAAATGGGTGAGAAAAAGGGCCTGCAAAGGGTCGACTGGAAACGAGTCAGAACACCGCACTGCGACTGCAAAAAGCAAACAGGATGCCTTGGATACGAAGACAGATGGCTCGAGATGCAGAATTGTCAACATATGGGCTTACCTGTTGATGTGGTTGTTGTTGACGTTGGTCGGATTGGGAGAGAAGGGGTTTGGAGAGAGGTTTGAGGCAAAGGCGAGGTAAAGGGAAGAGGAAGAGAGAGGAGGGAGAGAATGGGAAGCGGAAGGAAAAAGGGCCTGGCCTGGCTTAGGCGGGCTTAGGGCGGGTAGGCATTTTTTCACGCTGTTTCTGCCGGCTGGTGCGGGCGAAAACAGTTGGCACAGGAGATACTCCAGGGGAAGGGGCGCTGGGGTCCAGGGGAGGCATGTGCTGGACAGAAACTTACAGCGTTGGTTGACAGGCGAATTTCAGGGCACGTCTCGCCTGACAGGTGACTAGTGTGTGCTGGCCGCTGTAGCCGCCCGGTTGGGAAAAAGGGAAAGTACCGCCCAGCATCACTCAGCACCAGCACGAGACTAACTCGTGGGCGGGCAGGAATAGGACACCAGAAGCAGCAGGAACCGAGTCTGGGAGTTCCTTCCTATGTTGGTTGTTGCTATTCAGCGGGCAGTTACGCATGGAGCGCTCAATAGGACTGGAAGGCCCATTCAAGTGCTCTTGCTCAGTACAGAGCATATATTATGTTTTTATCCTATATCTATCCTGCCCATCCTGTCAATTCTACGACAATGAACTCTTTCCACGATCATCACCTCGTCGGCATTCACCAGACCAAAACCAGAATTAGTTGGGAGACCCTGCGGCGGCTGGCACCTGCCGCAGGCTGTGGGCAATCTGAGGCAGTAGCGTATCGGAGCGCATACACCAACTCCGTGCGTAGTGGTTTAGTACTGTAGCGTTCCGTGAGCCGCCGACCAGCCATAGCTTTTCGAGAAAGAGGCAGGAAGCATTTTGAGGAAGGAACGACAAACGGATGTATATGTATAGGGAAAGAAGATTATAGAAGGCGTCATCCCATATCCTCGAAATATGTTTATTGCGCTCGAGTTATCGCAAAGCAAAGAGTGGCGGAGGGTGCGTTTTCTCGATGTTGTGGCTTGGCACACGCAGACGAGAGTTTATCTTGCCAAGTGCGCTCACGAGGTTTGGCATATTACACACACTGTCCGAGGGAATGTAGAGCAGGATAGTTTTCGACACCTCTCTACGACGTAAAGGAACAGAGGCACGGTTGAGATAGACCGACACACACACCCGTACTGTGAAAAGATACAAAAGCGCCGCAGCTGACCATCTCGCCATGCGATAGCGCCGCCACACCCACAGAACGTAAACCCCATCCATTATTATCTCACACGGGCCACGGATCGCCGCTGGTTGTTGCGTCTCTCCAGGCTAGACCAGTGCGAGCGCATTCTGGGACGATCCGGCGTGCAGAGGGATAAAGATACTCTGAACAAATTAACTACATGATTCGCAACGACAGCTCTGCAGGAAACAAAATGGCGATGGCCTCTTCTGGCCAGGCCCGGTCGCATGGCGGCCGTCTTATATTCCTTCCTGTACCTTTCAATTTTGGTGGCATATAGGAAGCATTGGCCATGGATGCTTTACTTTATGACCACACCGTGCTTGCTTTTTGACCAGCTTTCCCCTGTACTCCAATTCTTGCAGAAAGGATCGTCGTCGCCGTCGTGCGACTTTACGGGAGAGTGCATGTGGAAAGAAAGGCAAAAGAGAGACAGACAGATGTAGACAGACACAAACGGAAGGGACGACTGCAGAAACACAGAAACAGCCAATTGCTTGTCCATGCTTGTTTAAATGCTCGCAACAGGAAAAGGAGGGACCGCCAGAACACCAGAACCCGTGAAGGAGGGTTGACGAACGAGAAAGAGGAGAGGGGGGAATAGGCAAAGAAGGCGTAGCCAATGGCGCAAGGCAGATGATGCGCCGGGTTGAGTCGTCAAAGGGCTTAAAGGCACACCTCGCGGCGTTCTGACCGCGGGCGAAAACGAGCGACAGACAGGAGCCAAGCTTAAACGGGAGACCAGGGTTCTTTTCGCTGTGCTGGCTGTCTCGTGTTTCTTTGGCTTCTTTGGCTCATTATTTCTTCTCTTTAGCTTTTTGCGCAACCTTGTTGGGCGGGCAGAGATGGAGTTGCTTTTTTGTAGGAGGTCGAAGGGTATCTGACATGGACATTCTTGAAAAGGACAGTGACTCCATGGGCTCGAGGCTAGGCAGGCGAGCCAGGATTGTTGCTTTTAAGTGGGCGGGGATTTGTCGATTTGTTCCTTTTGCTTTTGCGATTTGCGCCGTTCGCCAGTTCGCCAGTTCGCAAGTCCAGTCCAGTCCAGTCCGGCCGGGGGCCTTTTCTTTGTCGTCGTCAGCACAAGAACAAATGCGACTAGGCGGCCAGCTTCTGCGTGGTGACGAAACGGCGGTTCTGGGAAGGAACGAAACGAGGTCATATTACGCTTGTTTGGGTGAAAAGGGCAAGAAGCGTTGATGTACCAAACGGGAGGCATTGACTGCAGGAACGACCTGTGATACGTCCTACTTTCTCTCAATCATTACGTCCCAACTGTCGCTGCTTTCCTGCTTCGTTTGAGGTTGCTCTTCCCTTCGCCGTTGCACAGTTCCTGCCGGTCGAATCGGCACCGTACGTGGTCGTCGCGCGCATACCGCTCTTGCTCCTTGCCCCCTCCCTCCAGCGGCAAGCGCATTGCGCACCACACCCCAGAAGGCAGGCGCAGATTAGCCAAGGAAACGTGTTTCATTGCGCGGGCAGTTCAAAGGGAAAGAAAGACCTGCAATGCAGCTCCAGTAAGGTAAGAGCGACTGCGAGCAAAAAGGCAAGTGCGATTGAAGCTCTTTTGAAGCATTGCCTTGTCTTTGAGGAGGTATATTACGGTGAACAAGCCCTCTCCTGGCCATTACGCCTGTCCATTAATACGCTTGGCCATTGACTCCTCTTGGGTGTGGGGGACCCACCCGAAGCATTGCAGCAAAAACCTGCCAGGGACGAGGAACGAAAAAGCGAGGCCCACAGCTTCATTGGGAAAGAGCGCAGGCCTCAGCGCAAATGCGAAATGAATTTGGCAGGAGGTGAAGGGACGAAAAAAAGAAATGCAATGGGAAATAGTGAACGAAAAAGAAACAAGACGAACTGCTTCGAGCCCGAGTTCAGGCACAAGGCCAAGCTCTAGCTCCAATTTTCACGAAGAACGAGTACGAACGCACCATCCGGGAGCACCACTTCACCACTCGCACTCCCGTCGACAGCCGCATGCGCTGGCAAGTGGCCTGTTTCAGGTGCGAGGCGGTCATCGAATCAAAGACGCCGCCAGCAAAAGGCGGAGTCTGCAAGAGAGACGCAAAGACGAAAAGAGAGCAAGACGCGAAGCGTGAAGAACAAAGACGAACGAGGCAGGCCAGGGAGCAAAAAGCAAGGGTGTGGAGAGGTCGGCCAGGGACACCAGACCAAACTACAACAAAACAGAGCCAACGGGACTTGACTGGACGACTGGATGACCGGCCACCTGCAACACGATCCGAACAAGAAGGACTGAAGAATCAATGGGATGCGATTGAGTCGCAAAGTCCAAACTTGGAGAGAGCGGCCAGGCGCCCAGCCCAGGCCAGCCAGGCCAGCCAGACTGAACCAAAATTGCGCGCAAGTCCCCCGAGAGCCAGCGACGTGGAATGCGGACAGCCGGAGATGAAGACAAGATGGTGCAAGCGAGATAGGGATGACGGATGGCAGCCATAGCGAGACATGAGGGAGCAATACTACCGGAAGAAGGACGAGCGAAAATAGAAGCGAAACCGTCGACGAAATACGCAACATACGAGCATAGGAAAAGACCAAAAGAAAGCCAAAAAAAAGCCTGCAGTTCACGCGCCAGACCGCTGCCTTTCTCCTTCTTGCAAAAAAGCCCAAACCTCGAACTACATATCGCAGTTTATTTTTCACGCCACTGCGCTAGGGGCAGAAAAAGGGTGCATCGCGAGACCACCAGAGATTGTCTTCTTGCATACAGAGTACATTAGGCATTACATACTGAAGAGGACGGACAGGACCGCAAACGATGGCAGTTGGACAGCAGACAATGCGCTACCCAAGAAAACCCACTCACACATCCTGTGGAGGGCATGTTGTAAACATATCTCGTGCATATTGTGTGCAGATATGGTCCAGCAACAAGACTGGTGAGTGGTGAGAGAGCCGTTGGACACACCCTGATGGGTTGGCCTTTGTATTTATTTGATTTTATGTCTTATTATTGTATTAGGAGTGTGGATGCGCCAAAAAACGATGGGTTAAACTGCTACGCTCCTGCAGGGGCTGTCACCGCCCGTCGCTGTCCGTCACCGCCTTCTTGCACAGAGACAACATAGAAATAAGTAACGGAAACGAGGATGGGGACGCCTCAGACTCTGTGCTTGTCTGTTTCCTTGTTGCCGTCGATCGGGCTCCCATGTCTTGCCCGTAGATCTCGCTGCGTGGGCGCGGTGCATTGCCGGTTGCGCGTTATTTGCAGGAATTGCATATTGCATAGATTTCAGCGACTACTGTATCTCTACCATCTCACCTGTTTCCTGTATATCGTCTACAATGTGCTCTTGTATAAGTACTGTGACATGCGACGGAGTTCCTGCACAAACGGGAGGGTGGGTTGCGCTTTGGCTCTTTGCCCTTGCGTGTTTCTTGGGAATTCCGGGTAATTGATGTGTTAAACACGAGACGGGGGGCCGATCACGACAAGAGAATTAGACAGGCACAACGGCGACTGGAAAGGCGACACGAAAACAGTCTGTTCAGAGGACAGGACATGGGGCAGGAGTATGACGAAAAACAATCAAAACCGGCAAAGCAAATCAAATCAAACCTCGTTTAATCGTGCTGCTTTTTTTGCGCTCTTGGGCGTCTCTGGTTCTCTCTGAGCAATCGAAAGTCGCCACCAGCCCCGTACCTCCACTCTTCACTCTCTATTTTGCCCACTGTTTATGTCTCTGACACCCCCGAACATCATCATCGACTGATAGACTGAAATCGCATGGTTGTGCACTCTCTGGCTTTCTCTGGCTTGGTCGTGGGCACACATTGCTCTTGCAATTCCAGCCTGAATTGGTCCCCACGCTCAGCGCAACGCAATGCAGGATCGCAGCGGCACTTGATCCGGGCTTTGCTTTCTGGGCAGAAGTGCTCTCCGTAGTTGCACTGCGACTGTGGACTCTTGGCTGCGCATGTTGGGCATTGGGGGAGTTTTGGGGTTCAGAGGTGCCAGCGCATTTGACGTTGTATCTCACATAGTCATCCATCCTCTGGACGGATTGCAGCATGCGCTGACTTGCCTTACCTCACCTTGGCTTTTTGGATCCCTTTGGCGTTTTCTTGCGACGATGTCCATAGACTTGAGACGAAACAGCTGCTCTGCGCGGAATGAGGCTGGCGGCAAACAGCCCGGCGCTTCCCCTGGGCTTCTCCATCTCCCGTCGCGGTCGCATGCGCAACCACATGCGACGTCCAGAGCGAAACAAGGTAGGGAGAACCCATTGGCTTTCGGATGAAGCTGTGCGAAATGAGGTGTGAGATCCTAAGGGCTATTACAGCAACGAGAGTAACTACGGGAAGGAAGCGCAAAGGCAGCGCATCGCGCCTACCCGGCACATCATAGCCAGAATGCGCCGATGCTCGTAGTAGGCATAAAAGGCGATTCATACGTCGTACGTAAGCGTGGCCTTCTTTCCACGCATATGTGCGACTTTCAAAAGAGGGGAAATGCGATGATGATGGTGTTTTGGCTTGCTTCGCAAACAAGTTTTTTCTCCTCGGACCGTAAAACGTCGCAAATTCCATCATCTCTGGCACTGTGTGGCAGAAAGTGTGGCAGTTAACTTTTTTTTGTCGGCGATTTGCGCCGGGCCGTCCACAGCTGGCCGCTTTCCAAAAGCCCGCAAGTGCCGTCGCAAAACTGGAAAGAGTCAGGGGGCGACAAGTCGCAGGAAACAGCGATGAGAGAGCAAAATCGCAAACTGTTGGAACGGGGGGAAAACGAAGCGAAGGAAAGGAAAAGAGCTGGTCTGCCCAATAAGGCAGGACCTGGGTCTGCTCTCGAGACGGTGCCTTGCAGGTGTGGTTTGCGACAGTCCCAATTCTATCTTACAATACAGATGCACACATGCGACTGCGACACTCAATGGTCTCGGCTTACTTTTCTTCGATCGCATGAGGGCTTGTGGCGCAGTTTGCGCTTCTTGTTGAGGCGGCGGACAAAGGCAAAGCAGGAAAGGCGGGGAAGTCGAGGCGATTACCAAGAAATAAAAGCTGAAGTCCGAAAACGAGTAAAAATTCAGGGAAGGCGCAGACGGCGCGCGAACGGTGAGATAAGGGCGGTGGAGATGGTTTGTAAGAGGAAAGAGAGACAGGAGAAGCGCGGCGAGCTACGGCGCATGTAAAAAAAAGACAAAGAAGGCAATCACCAATCACGAAGGGAAGGCCAAATAAATACAGGTCGCTTTCCAAGGGCGAGCGATGCGCGCGCGCAGATGCGAAATGAAATTTCGAAGCGCAGGAAATGACGTTTTCCAGAATCGGACAGGGGAAGGGGCATTGTTACGAACTGCGACAAAGAAAAAGACTGAATGAGATAATGGAGAGAGGCCTTCCGATCTCAGTTATTTTTATTGTAGCCGCCTGAGCTGATGAAGAACAAGCGAGACAAATTGGCAAAGATCTGGACGGCTTTGACTGATTGTTCGAAAGCCAACCAAAAAAGGCCCTTAAGACGAAACACAAGGGGGTGGTGCGCGGTGCTGCAAAAGAATCCCGAACAGGGAGTTAAATTGAAAATGCGCCAGATGCTAAAAAAAGAGCCGAGACTTAGGTCGCCAAAGTGCACACGTGACTCCGTGTAAGCCTGGCGTATTGCCGCCTCAACCCGTCGGGCTTGGCACCGTGCCGGGCCGGCGCGTGATTTACAACTCAACCATCACACTTTATATATCAATGTTGGTATCATTGATTTTGAAAAATGAGGGCAATTCTTTTTGTAAGTTTTGATTTCGAAAATTATACTGTAAGAGTGATGGTTTTGCTGTTTCTTTGATATTGAATGTTGCCGGAAGACGCGACCTGGCCCGTGCGGGGCTGTTGAAGATGCAGAAAGAGGAAAGAGCCAGAACCACGTTCGATCTGGTGGACCGAGCTAGTCCATTTTAGGAAAAGCGCACGTTGACGAAAAAGCTGGGTACAAAGGTACAAGGGGCATAACGTCACCGGCACGGATTATTCCCCATCCGCACCAGTCCGTCACCGACTGGGGGGCCAGGTGCTCGCCAGCTGGCCACTAGATGACTAATCTTGCCAAGAATAAACACCAAATCAGCCACAATAAGCCGACCTTGAATTGCTAGCCAATCAATTGCGCGGATGCATTGTTGACCATAAACACATAAACAAACGCCCTGTGGGCCTCACCTTCCTGCTCCCAGTGAGAATCACTGGCAGGGATTCGCTGGCGCATTTGAACTGCGTGCTCACTGGAGTGTTGGAGTGGAGGCACATAAAAATGAGAACCAAAGGCCAAACATTTGAAATTATGAGGTTTCTCTTGACTGCTTTCTACGTAACGCATTTTTTACTGGCATGCCGCGAAATACCAGCGATGATATAAACAACCCATAATGAAAAGCAAAAAGAGGAAAGGAAAAGGATATGCCGATTAACGATGCGCCACATTCATCCCATGAAGAACCAAGAGTCGGCCAATCTTGCTCGTTCCGGCAGTCTGGTCGTCTTTTGGCGTGTACTGCATTTACTGCTTTCCAGACAAAAAAAAAGTAGCTTGCTCCAACGGCCCGCAAAGTCTCCATTTGGGCCCTGGCGTCAATGCAAAATGGCAAAATGGCCGTCGTCGCAAGGCCTCTCATTCTCGCCCACTTGCCCGCCACTGACACGCGCACCCACCCGTATGCAGGTTGACACCATGGCAACAAAGCGTGCACTAGCCTATGCAGGGCGGTGTCCATAGATTTATGCACCACAACATTCGAAGTAAACAAAGGCGACACAAGTTTGAGAGGTCAAAAAAGAGGACGATACAGAGGCAAAAGTGAGTGGAAGGCGTACAGCAAGGTGAGGGAAACTTGAGGGGAAAGAGCGAGCCTTCGTCAATGACGATCTGGCGGTGACGCATTTCTCGCTATTTCTGCATTGGGAAGTCTCGATTTCTGCTTTGCTTCCCGGTAGGGCAGGCGCGACCTCTCTTCCAGGCAGGCATGAGCGGCGCCCGCCAAAAAAGGAACAAAAACGTCAGTTCCATTCGCACGTAAAATTGGCTACTCTGTGCTCCGTACCCCAGCAAGTTCCATCGCACCTTCTTTGTTTTGATTCTGGGCTTTTGTGGCTCTTTCCTCATTTCGTCGCCTGCCCAAAGCTTTCTGACAGGGCCCCATTCTGGATCTCTGCTTGATTTCACCTTCTTCTCTTCTGCTTCCACGCTAGCCCACAACAACAGTAGCTGCAATTTCCTATGCTCTCCTTTTCCCCCTTCGCACCTCTCCTCCTCCCTTTGTATCTTTCCGTGTTGTGTCTCGCACTCTCGTCGCCTTCTTTGACCACAGTCGTGCTTTCTGCTCTTCTCATTCGTTGTTTTTGTTATTGATCTCTTGCCATTTTCCCCGTCTTGTTTTGGGTCACATCCTTCTTCCTTCTTGTTGACAGGGAAAGCTGACGACCTCTTCTGTTCTTTGCACCCTCCTCCCTTGTCTCTTACTTCCTTCTGCTGGCATCGCTTTGTTTTTGTTGTTGTCCTGCCAGACACTTCCCGTCTTCTCCCCTCCAATTCTTTCTGTTTTTGTTATTCTCGTGTCTTTTTTAGCCTCTTCTTGCGTTTCGCTATTTTTTACCTTCTTCCCTCGATTCCCTTTCTCTCTCGCTTTCCTTCCCTTGACAAACTCGCCAACCATACCTCCTCCCATGTCGCCCCGTCTCGCAGCTCCGTGACTCTCACTCGTTTTTCGAGGCTTGTCATTTTTGTTGTGAGCATCGAGGGTTCTTACTACTTTTCTACTCGACGGTCCTCTTTCTCAGCGAATACCAAGCACGAAGATAAACGAATATACACGCCAAAAGCAACGATTCTCGACAATACTCGGAACGACACGCATCGAAAGACGCGTTTTTTCTCATCTAGCAACGGCATTGTCGGTCTTGTCAGCTTCCCTGGTAGCTTCTCGCTTTCTCCTAGACGCGACAAGCTTGCTGAGACGACTTTGCAATTGGATCTTTCTTCTCACCTCGACCTTGTTGCACCCATACCGCGTTTTTTTCTGCTACGGTTACGGCAACGATTGCACGGAAACTATACTCAGCTATCAGCATCGACACAATATCTACACCCATAGAGTTTGTACGCCTTGGCCGTTACATATCTCTTCTCCGGCGGCTATCTCTTATTCCAGCAAAAAGGAGCTTTGTCTTGCCAGCTATTTTTCTTCATTGTTTTTTTTCTATTCACGAAACTTTAATACACCATGGACGCCAAGGTAAGTCAATACTGCATTCTATCTTCTAGAGGAAGCTTCCGGCATTGGTTCTCTTAGCCGCGTTCGTGTTCCCTGTCTCTTCGCAACTACACTGAGCTTTCGGTCCCCATTGCCATCTATGGCTGTTCATCTCTGTGCAGAATGTGCAGGCAGGACCATCCGAAAGTCGTTCTGATGGTACCTATCCTTCTCAAGATGCCTATATCTTATTTCCCTACATAATCATCGTCTCATACGTGCCGTCTCTTTTGCATTCCTGAAGCTAACTTTTCCCCCTACGTGCCAGCCTGCCCAACGCGCCTACCGGGCAAGCTCCAACCTCAACAACGAGAACATGGTCCCGACGACATTCACAACCAATCACCAACGGAATAAGTCGACTGGCGTTCCTATTTTCAAGGATGCTATCAAGGACGTGGGCCTTGCCCAGAACAAGGCCCCGGCACGGCGGACTGCCTTTGGAGATGTCAGCAACGTGGTGAGACACGTGGACGGCACGACTGCCGTCTACAGCTTCAAGGCTGGAACGGCTGTTGACGGATCCAAGGCTGGCCTCGTCTCGACCGCCCCGATGCCAGCTCCCCCACCTCCCACACATGCTAAGGACACTGTTGCCCAGCCGGCCGCTGGCACTGCATTCCTTGCTCCTGCACAGCGACCACGTGCCAGCATTGCTCCGACCTCGAACGCCACCATCGCCCAGACGAATTCACTCAATCTCCAGTCCCAGCCCGCCGGTAAGACACAGGTCGGCGCTGCCCGCAAGGCAACTTTCACCACCAGCCAGGACGGCCAGACTAAGCACGCACCGGCTGTGCTTCGGCCCGAGATTGCCACTGTCATTGATAATGTTGCCGAGCCTTCCATGGCGAACTGGAACAAACCTATGAAAAGCCCACGCCACAGCAAGAGCCAGCCTTGCCTTAAGAACGCAAATGGCTTGCAGCAGCAGCAAAAGAAGCCCCTTCGCAGAACCCTGAGCCGTCTGCCTATTGACCGGAGCAATTTCGAGGACGTTGTGATCTTTGCAGATGCTGGGAAGAGCCAGAGCCAGGCTCAGGATCCCATTGCTGAAACTGAGCCGATTGCTCAGCAGATTGCCCAGTCGATTGCCGAGCCTATTGGCCAGTCGGGGGACGTTCAAGTCGATACTGTTAACCCGAGTGCTGCTATTGACATTAAGGCCGTGCACAATGGTGAAGTTGGAGATGCCGAAGCTCCCTTTGTCGACGCTGTTGAGAATTTTCACCACACCGCCCTGCCGTCTCTATCGGATGGCTCCGATGATGACATTGGACGCCTTCGTGAGGAGATTGAGGCTGCTGTCCTCGAGACTGAAGAGCATCTTCGTCCAATTGAAGACCATTCACGCTACCCGCTCCTGGAGCCGACACCGGCCGACTTCATGTCAAGTATGCCTGCCGTTACCATGGCCAGCGCGATGTCTGAGGTGGAGGAGCCTTGGGATGATGATGCCGACTTTTACGACGACCAGGCCTACACGACGGCCCATTCGTTCCGGTCTCTGGGTGATACCACCACAGGCGTGCTGACGACCGTTGTCATGCCCAAGATGACTGCTAAGATCCAGAATGAGCTGGACATTGCCCGGGCCATCGTCGAAGAGTCTAGAGTCCCCGAAGACCTTGATGACGAGGCTTGGGACATTAGCATGGTTGCCGAGTACGGAGATGACATCAACTCTTACATGAGAGAGCTTGAGGTAGGTCGCATCCCGCTTGTCGTTTATCCGAGCTGGAAAACCACAAGAACAAGACACTAACGAAGAACAACGCTTTAGGTCCGGATGCTGCCGAGTGCCCACTACATGGATCAACAGACAGAGATCCAGTGGTCCATGCGGTCGGTGCTCATGGAGTGGCTGATCCAGGTCCACTCTCGCTTCAATCTGCTTCCCGAAACATTGTTCCTCACTGTGAACTACATTGACCGATTCCTGTCGACCAAGATTGTGTCCGTGGCGAAGCTGCAGCTTGTCGGTGCCACGGCCATTTTCATTGCCGCAAAGTACGAAGAGATTATTTGCCCTTCAATTGAGGAGATCGTTTTCATGGTCGACAAGGGCTACGAGAAAGAGGAGATTCTCAAGGCTGAACGCTTCATGCTTAGCATGCTGGGTTTCGAGCTGGGCTGGCCGGGTCCGATGAGCTTCCTTCGCCGCATTAGCAAAGCGGACGAGTACGACTTGGACACGCGGACGCTTGCTAAGTACTTCCTTGAGGTCACTATCATGGACGAGCGCTTCGTTGCCTGCCCGCCAAGCTTTTTGGCAGCCGGCGCTCACTGCTTGGCCAGAATGATGCTGTACAAGGGTTCATGGGTATGTTGTTGCTATTCCTCCCTGGTATCTCTTGTTGCCTCGTACCTTTCGCATGCCATTCGCTAACTGTTTGATTGTTTAGTCTTCGGCCCACACACACTACTCGGGTTACACATGGAGCCAGGTCCGCCCCGTGGCAAACACGATTCTTCAGTGCTGTCGGCATCCCGCCTCGCACCACGCAGTTGTCTACGACAAGTATGCTCATGTTAAGTTCAAGCAGGCTGCAATCTACGTGGAGAACGAGATTCGCCGGGGCTACCAGCTGCCTCCTGTGCATGCCTATCACCACAGCCGCCATCGCCTTTCATTCACGGACTCATTCACAGACTCGGTCACCGATACTGGTGTATCCTCCACTCCGGACTACTCGAGCAGAGGCGCAGACATTCACATCAACACCCGAGCTTAAGCTGTGTATGCATGTGTGTGTACCTGCTCAACTGGTTCAGAAGTTACCACACGCTGCCCTTTACTCGGACATTCTTCGGCGTCTATGATGGATTGGTCTAGGCGCCGCTGGAATGCTCTCTTGCTCCCCACATTTACTCCCTCGATCCATGGAGCTCTTCCAAGTCTAGGATTTTCTGACTGTCATCACGGATCTCAGCCTTGCTTGACTGGCTTTGAATATTTTGCTTGTTGCAATATGCAGCATGCAGAATGTTTCGGTCCCCTTTCTCCCTTTTTATAACCCATCTTCCCCCTCCATTTCCACATGTTTTCTAGGCTCGGATATGCATCTATGGCGTCTCTTGTGTCAATGGTTCTGCTTTGTCAGGTTGCGTTCTGCCTTTTTACATGGCATCTTCGTTCTTCTTGTTTGCTTTACTATATTTTCCTTTGTATTGCTCGGACTTGGCCTATGGCACTTTGTCTACATCACTCTACCCCGACAGTCTTTATTGTCTTCCCCCTGGTTCATTCACATACCCAACCCATAGAACTGTCTTGTTTAGGCAGTCTTTGCTTTCACTCTTTTGACGATTGTATGAGACACGATAATTTTTCTTTTACATCTTACTTATTTACCTGTCTTCCTCATTTCATTTATGTTATGTTTTAATACCGTTTCGTTTCTGTGAAGGCTGCTGCAGTCTCGATTTTTGTCCTGTTATTTGCTAGAGTTCTGCATTTGTCCAGTCCTCGGAGCGGTGTAAACAAGCAACGGCTGGCAGCGTGAGACGGGCTGGCGTTCTGATCACATTGACTCAGTGTCTCGGGAAGGGGGAAATCGCTCAGTGGACGGATCGCACCGATGCGGTGGGAGAAGGAGTTAATAGGTGTTACTTTTACTCCATAAAGGACTTTCACAATTCAATGCGTTTTGTTATAATATTGAGATTTGATCGCGTAAGACTAGATGTACCGCCATACGAAGCACAACTGGGGCTGATTCTTGTAGGTGTAAGCGGAGGCTTGGCACATAGCACATCATACAGCCCACTGCCCTGTGGGAAAGCATGCAAGAAAGATGGTGGGCAAACGCGGGATGGCAGGGTAAGGTCTGGCACTGGGCCTGTTTTGGTGGGCGGGCGTGGGATGGCGGGTGGTTTATTTCTCGCTGTTGTTTAATTTTTGTCTCAAATGCTGTATCTTACGTCGTATTTTTGTTTTGTTCTTGTGTAGAAGTCCTCTTCCATCCACGGTGGATCTTCGTTTTTTTTCTTCTCTTTTTTTCAAAGGTCAAAAGTTGATCCTTTTCTGTTCGGCAATGAAGTCAAACTGTGCTACGTCTCTGAGCTGGCAATTTTCCAGTACTAAGATATCCTGGGGACCGAGTCAGGGGGAGAGGTACTACCCCAGAGCTCTCGGTATTCGTTTTGCGGTCCGCATATGATATGGGATCAGCTGCTCTGTCCCCTTTTCTCTCTTCTTCACTCTCGATGTCGCAAGAGGTTTAGCTGTTTGTGGAAAGTACAGTAGCTCCCGCGGCCTCTACCACATGCCAATCAAGAGGAGAGAAACTAGAAAAAAAGAAGAAGATGGGCGGTGAACTCCAAAATACATTGAATTTAACCAGCCGAGCCAGTGTCGACGACTCCAAGCATTGGCAGTGTCACACGCTGTCAAAAAAGTCTCGATAAAAAACCGGACGCACCGATGCAAACTATCTCCAAGCTACGGGATAGCTGCTGTGAGGGGAAGAGGGGAAAGGGAGGATCAAAGGGTCAGGGGACGCCAGGGTGTCAGTATGAGGTGGAACTCAGATATCCGGGAAGCTAGGGAACATGGGAAGCTGATAAACTATGGAGTCAAAAGGACGATGCTTTGAGAGCGCTGAGGTCATTGCCTTGTTGAGCCTGCAGGCCTGTACGTCGTAACTTACAGACCGATATAAAAAAGCAAGAATAAGGTGAAACTTGAATAAAGGAAACGGAAAGCACGACTGGTTGTATCAATCTCCAATGACGGTGTGCCTTGTTGTGTCAGTGGCAAAACCCAATGGCTCTTTCCTTGCCTTCGACCAGGAACTGTCGATCGGCAGGTACACAGCACAAATTCAGCATTGAAGTACTGATCTAGAAAACAAGGGTGAATACAGCAAGGCAGTCGCGAACGATACATTCCCGACTTTGGAGGTTGCGCTTTGCGAAGCAGGTGCAGTAGTACTGTATGTTTACTGTGTGCATATACTGTGAGGCGGCTAGGTGGCACCAGTGGCAGCTTCCGCAAACCACACACCACCCAAAATCTACAATACGGAGCATCTTTGTACCTTTTGCTTGTCGCAATGTCTGTTTGCTACTTTGCTCCCAAGTTCTCCGAAAGCCGAGCAGTGTCCACCTATTATGTGACTCAGGGAAATGGCGCGTGCGGTCGCAATCGACCTCAATATTCCGTATGCCAAAATTTTTGGAGAAGAGAGACCAAAAAAAAAGGCAGGGTCATGACCAGGCGATGGGATCCTGTTCATTCCCACCGTACTTCTTGCGGCACCGCAATTCGCCGCGGCCGCGGTCACGCTCTTTCCTCTTTTCTTCGTTTTTTTCTTTTATCACTTTTCTCCTTCCTCATTTCTCACCGCCAGCGGCTCCCTGTTTTATTTGCTTTGCTTGTCAATGTCTTGGTTTTGGAGTAAGGAGATGGGGTAGGATAAGATGCGCACAATCGGGCAGGTGAGATGCTGTACGATGTTCATACGATATATGTCGTACGTACATGTAGCACGTACAATTACGATCTCTTGAGTCCCGACTTGTAAATAGTAAAAAGTAAAGAAAAGATGCCGTTCCTCGGAGGTCTGGCACCGCTTTCGATCCGTTTATGTCACCGTTTCCACTTTTAGCGTGGGTGAGGTGTCACGTCTCGCGCCTTCCTCCGCCCTCCACTCTTCGTTTTCGTTGTACTCTGGACTCTCCCTCCTTCCTACTGCGAAGGAAGTATTTCCTGGGGCAGCTCAGACACTTGCTCGTCTCGACCCTTTCTCCCCGTCTCATTTTTATTGTATCCCCTCCCCAAAATTTACTTTATTTTTTTTTTTCACTGACAGCCCTCTGCATCCTCATCCTCTTTCCCTAGCCTCTGCGTCTAGCCTTCTCTAGCTTCCCCGGCAAACTCTTTGTAGTCGGCATACCCTCTTTAGGCTAACATCAATGCATGGGGCCGTAAAATAATACACCGACGAGGGATATCTCGAAAGCTCGTGAGATGGCCAAGCATAAGACAACATGGAACACGATGTAGGGGAATCGAGTAATGTGAAAAGCTCGTGGGATATTTGTGGCCTGTAACAGTCGTACTCATTCTGCCCAAAAAGTATAGAGACCGGTTGAATTCTCGCTGTGAAGGAAGGCACTCCGGCGCATTTTGAGGGACTGGAATACCTAATTGGGCAAGTCCACACGCGGGATGAGACCCCCACAAACGGAAGGCGGCGCTGGCGAGGAATATATTTGAGGAACTTCTTTTTTTACCTCACAAACAATCCCGGCGAAAATCAAAAGCAGAAAAAAAAGCCTGCATGTCACGGGGAAATCAGACCGCAGACGGTGAGCAAAGAAGGAAGTGCTACTTGTTCCGGGCCGTCCAGGTGCGGCTGCCGCGTGGGCCTGTTATGTGTTTCGTTGGTTAAGAGGCCAAAAAAGTGTGTGTCGTTTGGCCTGGCTCTTGGGATCGCGCGGCACACACCGCATACTGCCACACACACATTTGACAACCACAGGGACAAGGGGAAAATGCAACATTCTTTTTGCTGTCGGACAGAGATGGCAAAAAAAGTTTCAGTGACAATCTTGGGACACGGGATGGAAACGGATGTGAGTTACGGAGTACATGGTCTTATACTTAAAACAAATATGTCCGACGGAAAGAAAGCTGTCAGTTCGTGAGAATATTCCCAAATATTATGGTACAACGGACATAAATCATAGGAGATATATCGGACTAAATCACCGAGATACTCTGGCGTACGGACTACTACGGCGTGTGTCTGTTGTGGAAAGAGCAAACAACCAGTGCTGACCGGAAAATGGCAGTTCCCCAGCATGGCCACCGACCTGACGGTTGCGGCCTTTTCCTTTTCCCCTCAGGTGCGTCTCACGGACCGCGCTTTCCGTTATGGAGATTGGATAGGCTCCCTGGTATGCCTTCCCTCTTGCATGGATGATGGACCACATCCAGCTAAGCTATGGGGAATTGATGCTTGACAGCTCAAGTCGCCCACGGGTTCAGTGTAGACCCCGAGTGCCGCGCTGTGCGCTGTGCGAGGTCTTTTTGTGGTCCAGCCATCGTCTATGCGCATTTTCATCTGTTATTTCACTTTTTTGTAGACTGCCGCCGACGCCAGGAATTAGATCCCGTTTTGAGCTGGCCGCTCCTTCCACAACAGATGATTTTATCAATATCTGCAATCTCATCTTTCGTCTAAAGGTATGCTTATGGAAGGAGCGATAGCCTACCTACATAATCCACACTGTGCACAAGTCATCCTCATGATATAAGCTTCATCAGGAATGATCAGCTGGGAGAACGGATATGTGAGAGTCCACTGCACAGGGACAAACGGAAGCATGGAAAGCATCAAATCATTGCGTTTGGCTCACCTTTGCGCCTGCTGAGAGCTCCGTCCTCCGTATTCCCAGCTCCCCTTTGCCCCTTTTGCCCATTATTTTCTGGCTATTTCTGGGCTTTTCTGGGCCCGCTTTGCGCAGGACGGACATCTTTTAGCGCATTCCCCTTGCTAGCCTTCTTTTTTCAAGTGCGAGAAGCGTGAGTCGAGTTTTATGTGGCCCCAGGTTAGTAAAGAGGCAATACAGTGCCAGAGTGGTAGCGCGTGCTGGTTGCACCTTCCACGCTCCTTCCATAGCGTTCTCGGCGCTCTTCCGTAATAGCGCGCTTGCCTTATTTGCAATTTTGCCTGCCATTTTTGCCATTCGGAGGACGCGACTGTGTATTTCGAGCCCCTAGGGGACTGATACCGTATCACACAAATGTCGGCCGCCAACGGACGCTATTTGCGGCTTGGGTGCATAAACGGACGAATCGCGACACAGAATGACGGATGGCAGGCCCAAAAGGACAGCAAGAAAATTTAAGGGACAGAGCTTAAAATAAACCAGAAAAAAAAAGCTGCGGCAAAAAATAATGACGGCGAAAAAAAAAAAAAAATAAGGAGCAGGTTTCTTTTTCTCACCTTTTGCGCCTTTTCCTATCCACGATCCGTTTTCACTCACAGCAAGCTCGTTCTTTCCCTATCTTTATCTTCTTTCTTCGCTCTTTCCAACGATAGTCGTGTTTTGACCATCGTTTGCGACTTCCTGTTTCAATCTTGTTTCCTTCCCTCATACGCGCCTCATCATTGTGTGTCTCCGATTTGGCCCCTTCGCGTTTTCTTCGCTCGACCTCCCCCCTCGGTCGCATGCACCTTCCTCAGCCCGGTCCTCCTCGACCCTGCTCCTCCGCCTTTCCGTAACTGTCTGCTAGTTCGCGTAAGATACTCCTGACCCCATCTCTTCTTTTTCTTTTCTTTTTCTTTCTGTCCATCTTTCTTTCATCCCACTGCCCCCGTTTCGAACTCCAACCTACCCTGCCCTTCTCCACATCCACGCATCCCAAGCGCACACTATCGTCTACCTGGGATGGCCTGAATCTTATCCACTTCAACCTCCCCCCCCATCATTGCCCCCCTTCTCCGTTTTGTTTCCCTCTTTTTCCCGTTGCTGGTTCGAGTCACTTGTCTTTCTCTAGCTTGGCCGACCTCATTGAACCTCCATATCGAGTCCCTCACCTCCTCGCCCCTTCTCTTCTCTCCCCATCCTCTCCCACAGTGCCCTATGCTTTTTTGTTTCTTCTCCACGCACCAAAAAAAAAAAGCAGCAGTTATTGTTCTGTCCTACAGTTCGTTCCTTTTTTATTTTGCCCTTTCCTCATTGCTTAGACTGTTTCTCTCTTCTATTTTTGTCTATGTGTTGTTTCATTGTTCTCACATAGCTTCGTTTGCTTCAGCTCTCGACCTCGGACTTCAGATCCCCTGAATCTCTGATTCCCTTCCTCTGACTCCTCCTCTCGCTTCGCCAACGCATGCCACACGACCTCAGCCACATCTGCCCGCCATGTCGCCAACATCCAAGGTGAAGGAGGCCGTGAAAGAAGGCCTGCTCGGCCACGAAGAGCACTCACAGCTGTCGGCGCAAACGCGCGCGCGTTTCCTGAAGAATGCCGTCGCCGACGCCGAGACCGGAGAGCTCGGCATGGGCCTCAACGAGTTCATCAACGCCATTGCGCCTGACGGCGAGGACTACCACAAGATCAAGCGCGAACAATACACAATCCTCTTCCCCGTCGCCGACCGCCGCGGTCAGGGCCGCGTGAACCTGTCCGACTGGGCCTACTTCGAGAATATCCTGATGAAGCCCGACGCCGAGTACGAGATCGCCTTCCGCTTGTTCGACGTCGAGCGCCTTGGCACTGTCCGCTATGAGGACTTCCGCCGCCTCTACGAGCTCAACAAGGGCCCCACCACCATCCCCTTCAACTGGGACTGCGAGTGGGCTAAGCTGTACATTGGCGACAAGCGCAAGCGCCACGACATGGACTACGAGCAGTTCTCCCAGATGCTCCGCGGCCTGCAGGGCGAGCGCATACGGCAAGCTTTCCAACTGCTTGACCGTGACGGCGATGGCTACATTGAGCCCAACGAGTTTGAGCGCATTATCCTCGAGACTTCCAAGCACAAGCTCTCTGACCACTTGTTGGAGAACCTGCACACCCTGTGCAACATCTCCAAGGGCACCAAGATCTCCTACGCCAACGTCCGCGCCTTCCAGAACATGATCAAGGAGATGGACCTTGTCGAGCTTATCGTCCGCCGTGCCTGTGCTAAGAGCGCCGACAATAAGATCACCCGCACCGACTTCCTCAACCAGGCCGCCCGCATTACCCGCTTCTCGCTCTTCACCCCCATGGAGGCTGACATTCTCTTCCACTTTGCCAGCATTGACGAACCCTCAGGTCGTCTGGGCCTGGCCGACTTTGCCAAGGTCCTCGACCCCTCATGGCGCAGCCAGGAGCGCGTTGAGAGCGCAGCCGAGCGTATCCAGCAGACCACGGAGCGCGCCAAGACGTCGGTGGGCAGCATCGCCTCTAAGGCGTTCGAGTCCGCCTACAACTTCGGTCTCGGTAGTTTGGCTGGTGCTTTTGGTGCTTTCATGGTGTACCCCATTGATCTGGTCAAGACGCGCCTGCAGAACCAGCGTGGTGCCGAGCCCGGCCAGCGCCTGTACAAGAACTCGATTGACTGCTTCCAGAAGGTCGTGCGCAACGAGGGTTTCCTGGGCCTGTACTCTGGTGTGCTGCCGCAGCTTGTCGGTGTCGCGCCCGAGAAGGCCATTAAGTTGACCGTCAACGACCTGGTGCGCCGCTGGCTGACCAAGAAGGACGGCTCAATCTGGGTGGGCCACGAGGTTATTGCCGGTGGTACCGCCGGTGCCTGCCAGGTCGTCTTCACGAACCCGCTCGAGATTGTCAAGATTCGCCTGCAGGTGCAGGGTGAGGTCGCTAAGAACGTGCAGGGCGCGCCCAAGCGGTCCGCCATGTGGATTGTGCGCAACCTGGGTCTCGTGGGTCTGTACAAGGGCGCCTCCGCGTGTCTGCTGCGTGACGTTCCCTTCTCGGCCATTTACTTCCCGACGTACAGCCATCTCAAGAAGGACATGTTTGGCGAGTCCAAGACGAAGAAGCTTGGTGTACTGCAGCTGCTGACGGCCGGTGCCATTGCCGGTATGCCCGCTGCTTACCTGACGACCCCCTGCGACGTTATCAAGACGCGTCTGCAGGTCGAGGCCCGCAAGGGCGACACCCAGTACACGGGCCTGCGGCACGCGGCTCAGACCATCATGAAGGAGGAGGGCTTCAAGGCCTTCTTCAAGGGTGGTCCTGCCCGTATTATGCGTTCGTCGCCGCAGTTCGGTTTCACACTGGCGGCGTACGAGGTGCTGCAGAGCCTGCTGCCATTCCCTGGCAGCGCCAAGAGCGAGGTTGTGCAGACGGGTGTGGCCGATGCCATGTCGTCGTTTAAGGACAAGATTTCGCCGCCCGAGGTGCAGACGCCCTTCACTCGCAGCCGCAATGCCCTCAAGATCATCCTGGACCTGGACGAGGACTTTGGTAAGCTGAAGCTGCCCGACCAGAAGGGTTGGCAGTCGCTGCCCACCACCATGGGTGGTGGCGGCAAGGCTTAAGAAGCGTGCCATTTGATCTTTTGCCATCTCTTTAATAACCTTTCCTTTTTCTTCTTTCTTTCCCCTTTGGTTTCCATTTTCGGTTGCATCAGAAAAAATCCTTTGACGTTTTAGAGATGGGTTGGTGTGAGCATTTACGCAATCATGTTTTTCTTTTATTTTTGTCAAACTTCCTGTCCTTGCATCTTCTTTTGTTTCTCTTCTTTGCACACTTTTTGATCTTTTTCTATTTTGGCAATTGGGCGTTCTGGGATACAAAGCGAACCAAAAAAGACAACCTTCTGTCGACCTTTCCAACCTTTCGACCCTTCTTCTCTCGACACGGCGCCGACCATTTTCCGTCCCGCATGTTCTCCTCAGCCCCGGATCTTCGATCCCATCCTCGAGCCTTTTACCACTTCCAAATTATCACCGATAACCGACATCTTGTTCCTTTGTCGACCACGACATCCTCCAACTCTCCTATCCTCCTTTCTTTTTCCCCGGCCGACATTCACCCCTCGGACCGTTTCACATACCATTTGTTTCTCGTCGTTGTATAAAAGAAAGAAAGCCGAATATAGACGTGTGCTGCAGCAAACACTGTCTCTTGGGATGATTTGTCAAGAGGTCTTGGAGGCAGAGCTTCGCCACCTTTGTTTTTGGTTTTATAGCCTTGGAAACGTTGCATCTATTTGGCTGTCGTCCTATTTTGTTTCTTTGTCTTTTTCCTTTCTGTTTGGCACCTCTCTTTCCTGTCCTTTCTTCTATTTCCTAGGCGGAAGTCGTCTTTTGACTTGTCTGTCTGCAAAAGAATATAAAATCGAAAATAGACTAGAGTTACCACCTTTCATCAAAGCATCGGAGTGACAGCCGAGTTGACGGCAGAATCAGCTATTCTTGAAGATGTTGTACACAATCGGCCAATGCCAAATAAAGGAAATGCATCGTATTACCCTGAAGCACGAAATCAGATAGCTTATTTGACGCAGAGCTATTGCTGATATTCAACCCACGATAGCACTACAGATAGCGCCATCGCACGCTTTCCTTTCTGGAGCAGGTCCGTTGAGGGGTTGAGGATAGATCCTACGCTGTATTACGGTATTAGTGGTTTCTGGCCCTACGAGCTAGCTTATTCTTGCTTAAGAAGACTCCTGTTCCTGCTTCCAGCGGCTTACAGCGGCGTTTCGGGACCCTAGGCCGCGCGTTAGGCAAAGGGTCAAAAGCATGCGATTGTGGAGTCGCTCCACGTCGCTCCAGTGGTCAAGCGCCTACCAACGGCCCTGCCGTCATCCCGTCTCTTAGCTCATTAGCTTGCAAGGCGCAAGGCCAATCCAACCCCAAATACGCAATATCTCGTTACCTCCCTTCGTTCCTGCCGCCCTTTGTTTGTGCGCGTGCCACAACATCGCTCTTTCTTCCTTTCTTTGTCTTTTCTCATTCTTTCCTTTTCAAACTCATTTTCAGACAACCCTCACTGATGAAGGGCCTCAATCTACAGTCCCGTTTTCCTTCCAGCTAACGACATTTCTCCATCCGCTCTCTACGACCTCTGCGATGGACATCCTTGCCGCCCTCTCCGCCCTCTGCGGCTGGATCTACACCATCAGCTGGTCCCTCTCCTTCTACCCCCAACCGATCCTCAACGCCAAACGCCGCTCGACGACCGGCACGACTGTCGACTTTCCGCTCATCAACTGCCTTGGCTTCTTTGCCTACCTCTTGTCGACCGGCGCCATGCGCTACTCCGCCGTCGTCCGCGCCGAGTACGCCGCACGGCACCACGGCCTCACCCCGACCGTGGCCACCAACGACGTTGCCTTTGCGGCACACGCACTTGTGCTGTCGCTTTTCGTCGTGTCGCAATACCTTCTGCCGCAGCTCTGGGGCTGGGATGACGACGAGGAGGCTGCGGGGGACAACGAGGGCCTGCTGGCCGGCGACGCGGCCGTGGTCGGCCATGGTGGACAGGGAAGCCAGCGAGTGCGCCGGCGCCGGCTCCCGCGTGGCAACAACAAGCCATCACACTTTATCCTAGGTGTCATAGTCGGCTGCATTATGGGTGTCGCCCTGGTCGTCCTGCTGGTCTTGCGGGACAATGGCGTGAGTGCCGGCGGCGTTTTGGGTATGGCCGACGTCGACCCACCTGTCGTGTCCACCCGCTGGCAGTGGCTCGACGCCGTCTACGCTCTCGGTTATGTCAAGGTTGTTGTGACTCTTGTCAAGTACTCTCCGCAAGTCTTGGTCAACTGGCGCAACCGCAGCACCCAGGGCTGGAGCATCTACTCCATGCTGCTCGACTTTATTGGCGGCATCCTCAGCATCGTCCAGCTGCTGCTCGATAGCTACCGCCAGCACGACTGGTCCGGACTCACGGGCAACCCCGTCAAGCTTCTGCTGGGCAATGTGTCCATGGCGTACGATCTCATCTTCTTTTTGCAGCACTATGTGTTGTACCCGGAAGGCGGCCGTGGCGAGGGCAAGGACCTGACGTACGATGAGGAGGCCGAGGGTGGCGGTCAAGGTCAGTCACGACCGACCGAGCGCGACCGTCTTTTGGAGGAAGAGGAGAGGAGTGTATGAGGGCAAGAATAAAGCTGGGAAATGGGGAATAGGAGCAAGCTTGTGGTAAAGTACAAAGCGGGCTCATGACTGATGCGCATCACTTGGAGTAAATTAGAGCGCTGCATTTTCAAATATTTTGGTTAAACCTTCCCTCCGGGTTTCTCCCAATTCATTTTTTGGACGTGTCCCTTTTCCTCATTTCTTATTTAAGTTATTTTTGAGTTATGCCCTTGTTCCTTGTCGACAGCCCTTGTTCGGATCGCCATCGTGAACCGCTCACTCTCGAGCCTTGGTGGCGCGCTCCTGTTGATGCATGATCGTCGCATGAATTGGAAGCCCGGCGACCATAAGATCGCCAGCCTTGTTTCTCGAAAGTCTGTTTCTACGCATCATTTTTATCACATATACCGCTTCCTCTTTGTCGGTTTTGTCATATTGGCTGTACCCAGCCTTTTCCCCGACCCTTCACCCCTTTTACAGTCTTTTCGGTCCTACGAGGGAGGGCGGTGTCGTGCTCTCTGTCGTGTCATGTTCCCGTATTTTTATTTCTTTGGTTTGGCTCCCTGTCAACTTTGTTAGGGGTCTGTTTACTCTCTCTATTTCCTTTCTTTTACTCTTCTTGTGGGATATCCTTTTCGTTTCTGACTCCTTCGTTACCCAAACTCTTTCGCGTATCCAACGGTCCAGCCACGGCCAACCACACAAACAGAGAACGCGGTACTTGGCGTCTCCTATTTCCTCTTTCGTGTTTCCTACCCCCCCCTTGTTTTCATTTACTCGGTATTTATTCCCTTTTGTCACACTATTTTCTTATTGATTTCTTTATCCTCTCGCGGTAACCAGAGCCTGAGGGACGTAAGGAAACAACAATGTCCGTCGGCAGATCATTCACTATTTGTTTCTCGACATCTCGTGACACCTTCTCTACCAACTTTGATTGTTGTTGTGTCTGTTTCTTGAAATTTAACAATGCCCTTTTCTCTGCATTTTCTTAATTATCAACCGTCATTTCTCTTCGTCAACTGTATCATCCTTCTCTCCTGCGGCTAACAAACCTCCTGCCGTCCTTTTGTCCGCAAGGCTGTCCTGATGGTGACTTTGGCTTGCATCTTACTTCCCGTTCCCGCAACCCGTATACCTACGCACATATATCCCCTTATATTCTTTATTCTCACACATGGCAGGCCGCCCTCTGCTTAATATAGTGCGTGTCGGTGTCCCGCGTTCCCGTCCCCGTTATCGACGTCCGCGGTTCAACCACAACCACCGTCGTCCTCATCATCCTTTTTTTTTTTGCTATTTCTCTCTCTTTACAAGCATAACATCACCACCCCAGGCGTAAGCATAGTCGCAGGCCACGGTGATCCAAGCCTCCCAACCCGTCCCTTCCACCCACAGAGAGCAGCAGAATAACATGCAAACTGCCCAAGCAAGCAAAGGGCCTGCCTTTTTTGCCAAGAGAGGCACACGTAGCAAAAGGGCGTTTCCAATGCACACTGACGGCGCCATGTGCGTCCTGTGCAACATGAGTCAAGATGGGTGTCCATCGCTCTTTCCGTTTTTAATTCTTGCCTCGTCTGCGACGAACGCCCCCTCACTCGCTCTTGCTTGCTTCCTTCCATTCAGCATCGACTACTACCTCTTTCCGTTTTAAGCATCTTCCGTCGTACCTTCCCTCCCTCCCGACTTATGTACTTCTTTCTTTTCCCACAGTCTCCCTCCTCCGCGCCTTCCCCACAAAACAAGCAGCTGTAGTACCGGGCCACATTCAAAGGAAGGCACAAAGTATATATGTAGGCATATTTTTTTATTATTAGTAGGCAGCTGACCGATGTGGCACTTGCCTGCCTTCCTGGTCTGGTCTGGCCTGGCCATGGCCTCCCGCTACCAAACTCTATGCCTATCTGCCCCCTCTCTCCCCTCTCCTCTCTCACTCTTAACATCCATCCTCTATAGCTGCCAACGCTGTCCACGTCCAAGCTCCATGTCCGGTGTGGTCGCCTCGCCCCAGCGCAAGCACCAAATACTTGTACGCCCCCTCTCTCCCTTCGCGGCTGTCATATATGATCGTCCACGATGTGCGTGTCGTGCTTTGTTCGACACCCTCAGTCACGCACAAATACTTGCCCGTCCTTGTTTGCCTCGTCCACGGTTTAGCCCTCGCGCTTCCCCCCTTCAAATTCCCGGTCCGCCCTTTGTTTATTGCATTCTCTTTTTACTTCCGCCATCAGCTCATTTATTTCTTCATATCTGCCCCTTTCAGCCGCCTCCTAAAACCCGGTATTAGGATGTACAATGGGAGTTTGCCACGGGAGACCGGTACTGGGCAAAAGGGATGGCATACATCATTGGATACAGGTCAATGAGAAATTGTTAGTGCATTGGGGGCATAGGGATGATGGCCCCAAACCATTGTTTTGGTAAGATGCCCACTCAGAACCATACCCATAACCAGAATCAGGACGACAAGAAATCCACGACCAGGAAAGAACGACAGGGACAATGCAGGGAAGGTAGGCTGCTCGTTTGGTCGAGTTGGTCATGGCCTTATGCCATCTCTTTGAGTATCTCAACAGGGCCTCGAACAAATCCACGCTTCGCTGCTGACTTGACGCCCCTCGTACTCCACAAGCTTTCTTTCAAGTGTACACGTACAGAAAACCCTTCTCGCCACTGGGGTGAAGCATTGTTCCCCCCTTCTCTCGGTAGGGGGTCATATACAGCAAAGCCGTGCAGCGGGCCCATGCAGCTGGAGGCATCTGCTCCGCAGAAGGGCCTTTCATTGCTTCCCTGTCTGTTTCTTCGTATGTGTGTATGGGTGAGTGAGTATGCACCTGTGTGTGTGCGGTTGTTGGCAAAACTGGGGTTGCAAAACGGATCTTTCCATATAATGGAGGGCTATTAAGGTATGTGGTTGCGTTGACTTCAGACTTCCCCTCCCCTCCCTCCCTATCCTGCCACTTGTGCTCACTGGTGATGTCGTCTTTTTGTGCGAGAAGCTGCATGCTTCTTGTTTGGGTCTTTAATTTTGTTGGTTATCCTCCGAGGTGGCTTCCCCATCTGTTCTTGTTCATCATGACAATGCATCTTGAACTTATACCCCTGTATTCCTGATCCAACTTTTTCGTTTGTTTTTATTTTAGTTTATCATGGAGGCTTCATTCTTTTAATTCCACATTTTGTAGTGTATGGCCTATTCCCCTAATAGTTGATTCTGCATTTCCCACGCTTTGATTATATGCCCTGTACCTGATTGTTTTTTTCTTCGTTTATTGCTCTTCGCCCTCCAGCTTCACACCCCTCCACCGATCACCATCCTTGATTGCCGCCCCGGATATCGATCGTCTCGTTCTCATCGTCACCGACCAGAACTCCCATATGCAAACATGCAAACATTAAAACCTGCCAGCACACTAGGTCCCGTCTCTCACAATACTTCCCTGCTTTACCCCCTTCTCTTCAGGCGGCATCGAAATACTCACCTGCGTACCCCTATCGGACCCCTTCTGCCCGCACCCCTCCCCGTCATTCTCATCCCTTCCCCTGCTGCTCTCATCTTGATCCGCTCCGTCATTTCCGTTCGCTTAAAGTACTCATTCTGTCCTTGTTGACGATCCTGCGGTGGTGTGTTGGGCAAGTTGCGTTCCGGGGTTTTTTGCACAGTATTTATTTTGTGATTCTTCTATCCCCTCCCCCCTTTGTGCGTGTCTGTATCTCGTCTCGTTATTTGCATCGGTGGCTACCTATTTGTTTGCGTGTGCATGCAGTGTGTGCGTGGTCGTGTGTCCTGTGCCTGTGTCTGTGTCTGTGCCTGTGTGGCCAGCATTCGGCCAGTGTATTCTTATAACGACAAGCTCGCCCACCTTCTCCCAAACAAGCACACATGCTTCGATTATTTTTGTACCCCTTTTGTCTCGACTTTATTTCGTTTAACCCCCTTCCCGCCTATTTGCCGCTATTGGTGGTTGTTTGTTGTTTGTTCGCTTTCTCGTTTTGTCTCATTGCTTATTTTCTCGTGCCCCCCCTCCTTGACACTATATACCCCTTTGTACAGTCATCCCCCATCCGCCCTAACGTCTTTCATCTACGCAACAACCGGTACCTGACTTATTTACAACTGATGCACATTTTCGACTTTCCTTCTCTTCCACACTACTGCTGGCTTTCAACGTTTGGTGATAATCATCGCTACTTTCGGCTTACGGTCAACAATCATTCCACACCACCTCGGCAGTGCCCACAACTTCTTCAATCTTTACATTCCTCACAAATCTCCGCTCCCCTCGTATGTGATCGCCGCCGGTTGTCCATGCCAGCCGTGATTTCACAATACGAAGACATGACCGACGAAGAAGACGACGGCCACACGACAATGCAGGCGCTGGTTCACGATCAGGCTACCAACAACCTGGCATTGTCCGATGTGCCAATACCAGTCCCCACAGGACCCGACGAACACCTTATCCAGGTCCATGCCGTTGCCCTGACAAATGGGGAACTGCGTTGGCCCGAACCGGCAACACAAACACCGGCCATCCCGGGTTATGAAGTGTCTGGAACCGTGGTTGAGGCACCCAACAAATCGTCGCCCTTCCAGCCAGGCACCGAGGTCTACGCACTGACAGACTTCAGCCGCCAGGGCAATGCCCGCGAGTATGCCATTGTGTTGACGAGCGAATTACGCCAAAAACCCGAGGCCCTGTCGTGGGAAGAGGCCGCCACGGTGCCATTGTCGGCACTAACTGCTTGGCAAGTCCTCTTTGAGCACGGTGGGCTGATGTTGCCCACCGAGCCGATTATACGGCCGCCGACACCTCCGCAAATTTATTCATCTCCTCCACGGCCCCCGCCACTTCAACGCCAGCATTCGCACCCTTATTCACGCCAACAGTCACCGGCATCTCGTCCATCGTCTCGGCCGTCATCATCCCACCGTCCAAGAAGCATTGTCGTCGGCGATGATATTAATGCCAACAAGCGAGTCTTGATCACAGCTGCGGCGGGTGGTGTTGGGCTGTGGGCCGTGCAGCTGGCGAGACTTGCCGGCGTTGGCCACATTACGGCCACCTGTGGCCCGGGCAACATTGATTTTGTGCGCAGCCTCGGAGCTCACCGCGTAATTGATTACACGACGCTTCGAAATAGCAACGAGGGTACAGCCAGCAGCAGTAGCGCCGGCATTGGTGCACGAGAGATGGGTGGTACTGGAAGCGGCCGCAATTCGCCCTCGATAGCCCACGGCCGCACACGCTCCAGCTCACAGTCTCGATACGGTGCCTACTACAGCAGCGACAAGTACGATCTGGTGCTCGACTGTGTTGGCGGCGACACTCTGAAACGCGCCTGGACTAGTGCACGCCACGGCGGCACTGTCATTAGCATCGTCACGCCGCCCGACAAGTTGCGGCCCGAGACGGGCGTGGGCATGGACGTGCGCGGCGTCTTTTTCATTGTCCACGCGGACAGCGAGCAGCTGCAGGCGATCACCGACCTGATCGAGGCACGCGCCGTCAAGGCCGTCTTTGACTCGGCCTTTCAGCTGGATCAGTACGAGGCAGCGTTTGCGAAGGTCCAGAGCGGCCATGTCCGCGGAAAAGTCGTTTTGCGGCTGGCATAACTGCTGTTGTCTTTCCCATCATGATCCTGTATTTACAAGCACCCTCCAGTCTCTATGCTCCCTCGCAGCATCTTTTCTTTCTTCATGATTTTCCCCTCTCTTTTCTACGCCTTTTGAATACCACTCATTGTCCATGGATTTTTGCCCCCTTTCCTCCTATTTCCCTCTCATGTGATACAAAAGCACACTGCATTTCGGTTAGGAGGCATCATACGCATCGCGTTTTATCTTCTCATCATGCAATTAGGAAAAGAGCGAAGCGACTTGCTTGAAATTTGCATCAATTTTCCAGTGACTTGCTCGCCTATGCAGCCTTGCATCTGCTTCGTACGACTGCCCGACACCGGGGACCGCCTTTCAGGGCCACAGATACCGTCCTCGGGAGTTGCGTTTTGGTCGAGGTCTCACGGACAGAAAAGAAAAGGTGTAAAACAGAAGGAGAGAAGGTAAAAAGGCAGATGCTGTGTGACTGCAGCACTCGATGCAGCTGCAGCTGCAGACTTGAAAAACAAGGAGTGGAAAAGGACGGCCGGCAAAGGGAGAGACATACCAATGCCCAATGCGACCAAAATGACAGAAAACGACCGCAAAAGACACAAAATATGACAGACAGACAGATGCACTCACTCACCTCAATCCTTTTCTTTTCCGCTGCCCGCGTTTCGCTCTTACACTGCTTGTGTTGCACAACTTTCAAGCAGCTGAGAGGGAGCCTGACCCAGGCGCAGATGTCTGTATTTATCCAGGTGTAGTACGGTGTGCGTTCTGGGACGTCGGGCTGAGTTGATGGTCAAGAAGATCTCAAATGATTCCTGGGCTCTGCTTTTTGTGTTTCCGTTGTGTCTTTCCTTTCTGTGTGTCTTTCGTAGATTTTCAAGATGCAGCTCCTGCCTTTATTACCCAATTTTGTTCCTTCCCTACAAATGCTCCGTCGCTGCTTCCTGTCGCAATGGTGACTTTTCTATGTTGTTCATATTAGTCAATGTACTGCAATTGCTCTTACACCAGCTCACCAGGAAAAGGTACGTATTAATATGGAGTACTCCGTACCTATTTCAATAGTCCCACTTTTTTGACGTGCGCAGCCAACGGGAGCGCGGGGTAAGAATGGCAGCGGCCACCTTTGTCCCTGTTCCTTCCTTCATGCCTCAGGCAGAAACGAGGCCGTGCCATTTGGGGCGGGTTTTTCTACCGCCTGCCAAAATACGCCAACGCCTCCCCCCCCCCCCCCCCCCCTCAAAAACGGGAAAAAGGGGGGAAGGGTAGAGGCAAGAGTGGCGGCCAAGGAAAGTAGGTCCCCTGCTTGCGAACGTCGCGCCTACCTCTTTCACCAGCGACGCGACATTTTGCTTCGCACTTGCCTTCTGTAACTTGATTCTTCGTGTTATTTTGGAAACTGGAACCATTTCCCCTTTTGATTTCGAGAGCACGGGGCTGCATCCCATCACGACCGTTCTTTTTTTCTCTGCCCGCCCCCTGCAACCTTTGAGAACGAACCGGTGTCCGTTTTAACCTGCAACCGACACCAGCTGTCAACAACGTTCCTCGAACGACGCGCCCTAAAACACACCTTGCCCACCGACTGGCCAGGGCGTGTTTTTTTTCGATACTTTTTGCGCGCGACAACGCGACAACATTTGTTGGCAGATCATCTTTATTGATTATTGACTTTCCCGGGTCTCTTCACCCACATCTTCGAATTCATTCTCCATTTTCCCTTTACGGGCCAATATCGCACCCTGAACGTGCCAACCCAGCCCACACCGCACACTCGCTCATTTGTTAATTGATTTGTATTATTGCGCGTGTCGCGTCCCTCAACCCCCCCTCTCTCGTCCATTGTTTCCCCTCTCTCCCTCTCCCCTTGGACTCTTTTGCGGATATCAATCATCGACGACAAGGTCAACGCGACCATCCAACACAACAACACCCCACACCCACAGCCATGGCCGACTCACCAGACAGCTCGGCCGTCGGCCCCGACGCTGCATCACAGCGCCGATCCGGACGCGTCGTGCGGGCCCCGACTAAGTTCCAGCAAGAGATTCCAGCACCGTCCAAACGCAAAGCCATTGGCGACGACGACGAGGCCGGCAACGGTGACGATGCCGACGACATCGACGCGTTTGAAGACGACGACGACGACGATGACGGAGACGACGGTGATGACGGCGAGGCCAGCTCCCGACGCGCCCGTTCGAAGCGCAAGGCCAATGGGTCGTCGGCGGCACGACGCGCAATCAAGAAGCCCAAGCTTAACGGCGCCGGCAACCATGCCGCCAGTCTGCCGAGCCGTCCGAAGAAGTCGGTGCGCATGACAATCGAGACAGACGGGGACCACGACAGCGCGTTGTATGGTGAGTGCGAGGCGAGGCGATGCTGTATCCTTGTCCAATTGAGGAAAGATGACCGTTTGATCTAACAGTTTGTGTGTTACAGCCGACATCTTCTCGTCCGGTGACGATAGCGACGATGTGGCCGGCCGGTGGTACGAGCGGTATCAGACCAACAACCAGGCAGCCGTGGCCGACCTGGTCAACTGCATTCTCTCGGCTGCTGGCTGCGATCACCACGTGACGGAAGACGACATCAACGACCCAGACAACTGCTCCAACCGCCTGACAGAACTGCAGGGCATCTACGAGGATGTGAGTGCATGATATGATTTGGGAAGATCTGTTCTGGGGTCTAGACTGACATATTGTAGCAAAAAATCACCGACTACCCACTTATCGCCAAGTCACGGACGACGCGTTCATTCCGCGAACTGCTCGTCCAGTTCTTCCACTCCTACATCAACGTCCTCCACGAGACAGAGATGCTCTACACACAACCAGAGATTATGGAAAACGTTGTGCGCTGGGTCGCATCGCTCTCCTCCTCCACCCTCCGCCCTTTCCGCCACACCGCGACTACGGTGGCCCTCGCCATGCTGGCAGCTCTCGTCACCGTCGCCAAGAAGCTCGATGAGCGTATGAACAAGCTGACCCAGCAGGTCGAGAACCAGCGGAGCCGTAACGGCAAGGGCAAGGCTAAGGACCCGCGCCTTGTCTCGCTGGAAAACACTCTGCGCGAGGCCGGTGGGAGCCGCGAACGCGCCGCTGAGCTCATGAAGGAGTTCTTCGACACCGTCTTCGTCCACCGTTACCGTGACGTCGACCCGCGCATCCGTACCGAGTGCGTTGAGGCCCTTGGCTCTTGGGTCTGGGCTCTGCCTGCTGTCTACATGCAGCCCGAGTACCTGCGTTACCTTGGCTGGATGCTTTCCGACAGCTACCCCGCGACGCGCCAGGAGGTTCTCAAGCAGCTGGCGCGTGTCTTCAAGCGCGATGCCAGCAAGATGGGCCACTTCATCGACCGTTTCCGCGCGCGTCTGATCGAGATGGCCACAAAAGATGCCGATATCAGTGTCCGTGTCTCAGCAATTGCCGTAGTGGAACAGCTCCGCCCGGCCGGCCTGCTCGAGCCCGACGAGATCGACTCAATCGGCCAGCTCATCTTTGACGCCGAGATCCGGATACGGAGGGCGGCTGTCAACTTCTTTGCCGACTGTGTCCGTGAATTCGCGTCTATCAAGCTCGATGAGGTCGGCGGCGAGGAGGTCATGTACGAGCTCTTTGGCAAGGGCCAGAGCAAGACGGGCGACTTCGATGCACCGCGGCGCGACTGGATCAACGTCAAGAGCTTGGCAAACACCGTCTCCGCCTACGAGGCCCAGCTTGGCGCACAACGGACGGAACCGACCGTCTCCAGTCTCGATGTGACGGCCGAGGTCGCCAGTGCCGTCGTCCCTGAGATGAGCCGGTTAGCACTCGCCACGCAGGTTCTCGTCGACAAAATTCCTGAGATCACCAACTGGGAGATCTTGGCTGGTTACCTGCTGTACGATCACAGTGTGGATCAAGCCAAGGGCCGCGGCGGCCGTAAGCAGGCACGTACGGCAGATGCGACGTTCCGCGTTGCTGTTGCACCGGGTGACAACGAGGAGGCTATCCTGCTCGAGATTCTCGCGGCAGCCGCCAAGGCCAGCCTGGTGCCTGGTGGCGAGAGCGAGCGATTCAAGAAGCGGCTTGGCCGTCCCGACACTGCCCCGGCAGCAACCGGCGCACTATCTGCCGCCGAGTCGTCAGAAGCGGCCGCTCTCCAGCTCGCCACTCTGATCCCGCAGCTGCTTCGCAAGTTCGGCGCCGAGCCTGCCACAGCTGTAACGGTTCTGCGGCTGCAGCACTCTCTCAATCTGGAGGTCTTCCGTCAACTGCGGCAAGACACTGCTACGTTTGAGGGTCTGCTCGACGAGATTTGCACGCAGTTCAACCGCCATGCCGACACGGCTGTCGTGGCCGAGGCTGCGGCAGCTCTGCTGCACGCTCGCCAGTATGAGGAGCTTGAAGAAGTTGTCGACAGCCGTGTGTCCACATTGTGGGAGACGACCATCAACTCGCTGCGCAACTTTGACCGGACGTGTGAACTGTCGGCGCGCCGCAACCTCAGTCCCGCGATGGCCACTCAGCTGTCCGTGACCCTCTTCAAGATCAACAAGCTAGCCGCCATCTCAGATTGCGTCGATATTCTCGAGGCGCGCGGCCCGGCCAACAGCGAGTCCGATTCGCCTGCCATTGAAATATTAGTCAAGACAGTCCATCGGGGCAAGTTTGAGGAGCCGGACGAGGATCTTGACAACATTGAGGACGGTCTGACGGCCAACGCCATTGGCGCATGCCAATTTTACTTTATGTGGAAGATGCGCTCGCTGGTCCTGGCTGTCAATGCTAAGTCGGAGATTTCCAATCCAGTTGTCGACAACCTGGCCATTCTCAAGCGGGCTTTCGACCAGAACGTGGTCCACACGTTCTCGTCGCGTGGCTACAACGACGACCTGCGGCTGTACGCCACGGGTGCCTACTGCGATCTGCACGTGCTTTTTGCCCAGCTGCGCAAGAACCTGGACCGTCCGGCCGTCATGGCACGCTACGTCAGCCTCGGCCGCCTGATCGACCAGGTCCCGCCCGGTCTGATTAGCGAGCTCATCTCCATCTTTGACGCCGCCGAGCGCAGCTTTGCCAAGAAGGCCAAGAAGACGCTGAACGACCCGGCAGACGACGAGGACCCCGTTGAGGATCCTCTGGACGAGGACGACGAGGACGATGATGACGATGACGAGGACACGTCGATCGAGGAGCGCCGTGCGGCCGAGCTCAAGGCCGAGCGCGCACTCTGCGACCTCACGAGCCACTACGTCATGGCTATTGTGGCCCGCGTGCTCGACTGCTCAGGCCCCTTCGTCGGCAAGCTCAAGCGGCGGCTGCTGCGCAACCAGACCAAGCTGGGCCACAGCTACAAGGAGATTGTCGCGTTCCTTGATGAGAGCAAGGCAAGCGAGCTTCTGGTGGCCAACAACCGCAAGAAGGGTGGTGCGGCAGCTGCCCGTGGCGGTGCAAACAAGGGCAAAGAGGCTGCGGCGGCTTCTGGTCGGCCAGGAACCGCCGATGCCGGCCATGGAGGCGGTGCTCTGTCGGCGCCAACACCCGGCGCCTCTCATGAGGAGGTTCTTCTGGGCGCGCCAACGCCGGCCGCCGACCTGGATGACGACGAGCTGGACGATCTGCTGGACACGCCCGAGCCGGAAGAGGGTACATTGGAGGACCTGCGGCGGAGAGAGCTGATCGACCAGGGTCTGGACGACGAAGAGGAGGATGACGACAAGGCAGAAGGCATGGACGAGGATGAGAGTGTTCTCGGCGACTAAACGACTAAAAAATTCAAGGGGGACGAAGGTGAATTGTTTGAGTGACGTGTTTGTTGTCTAATTGTGAAAGAAACGGAGTGTCGGACACGGACTGCCATCGGATGGCTCGGGTTTTCTTTCTTTTTCAAATGGGTTATCTTTATATGTCTGTTTTTCCATGCTCTTTTCTTTTTCATGTTGCGGATCTTGCTGCGGATTGTCTTTTGCATCTTCCTTCTTCTTTCTTCTCTCTTCTGTGTTCACTTTTTCGTTTTACTTTTCTATTTGCTGTCTTATTGCCCACAATCTGCTTGTACTCATGTCTTGTTGTCTCTTGCCGCTATATTTCTGCTTTCATTTTACCCGTTCTAACTCTTCCTTCTACCGCTTCTTTTCTCACCTTGCTTCTTTTTATTTGTCTCTTACGTTGCTGTTTCTTATTCCCAACTGTTCGTCTTTGTAATTGTGGGAGGGTTACGGGGTCTGAAAAAAACTTGCTTTGCTTTGTCGTCCGTTCTACGATTAAATTTTCTCAAGCCCAGTGTACCATGTTAAGAAAGAAAAAAGAAGCCGTTTGAATTCTCAGGTTCCTGCCATCGGCGGCCCTTGATTTTATGTAACGCTGTACGCACGCTGAAATGAATAAACTGAAAAGAATAAAGACGCATAAGTCTTCTATGGCCGCCCTGATATCATAAAACGAAAATGACCGTGATCGTGATAAAGCCTTGTTTTCCAACCACCGATATTTGAAAAAAAAACGCCACAAGAATCCCATACGACAAACTCCAGTCTGAAAGCTAGCCAAAGTGAAGGACGAGCCACGAGCCAAAAGCGGAAATAAAAGGATGCAACAAAAAAAACAGAGGAAGAAGGTTCTTTTGAAAACCACAAGGCTCCCGTAGATCTACCCGAATATACAATTGCATCCAGCAAAATCAGTTCGAGATCGTCGTGTCAAAAAGACCAAACATGCGCTGCCAGCCTCGTTTGGGCTCTCCATCCTCTTCATCGGGGCCATCAAAGGTTGGGATGCCGTATTGATGCAGATAGCAGATAAAAGGCCGGTTGCTGAGTTTCTGTGCCGGTTTGGCGAGAGAGGCTTCGATTTCGGCCAATTTGGCCAGCACTTTCGGATCTGTGGTTTGCACAAGTGCCTCTGCTGATTTGGCGCCGGCGTTGCCGTTGCCACTGCCGACATGGCCGTTATTGTCGTCGTCACTGTCTGCATCGTCCGGTGCCGCATAGTGAGCCAGGTTGCGTCCATTAGCGGCCGCCTGTTGACACTCGTTTGCGCGCCGTTTACGTGCAGCATCCCTTTCGGCTTCTTTGCGCTGCCAATCCTTTTCCGCCACACGGGCAGCCTCTTCAGCGGCCTCTTTATGCCGCTTGGCTTCCTTTGCCTTGAGAGCTCGGGCATCCTTTTCGAGAATTGCACGGCTCTTTGCATCCTTTTTGATCTCTTCCAGGTTGCCCCATAGCAGGGACAACTTATGACACAATAGGCCACGGCTTTCCTTGTTCTTTCGCAAATCACAGGCATCGTCGCCGATCAGCATCTGGCCGTAATAGTTGTCAACGACGGCCCAGATACGTGCCCGCGGCGTTGTATTGCTGCTGCCGTTGTTTTGCGTTGGCAACAAGGAGGCATCCTCAAGGCACAGCGCAAAGCGCCACTCCCAGACACGTTCGCCGCCACTGTCGTCCTCGCTGGAATCTTCATCCTCGTCCGACGATTCCTCGACTGCTGCCTTGGCGGTGTGCTCTTTGAGAATCTCAAACTCGGAGACACGGCGGTTGACAGCAAAGTTTAATAAGTTGGTTGGCATGAAGTCCACGACGCGCACCTGGGTCTTGAATCTGACGTTGGCAAACGGGAGCTGGAGGCACTCGGAGGCACCGTTAGGCGCTCTGTAGAGGCTCGGCTCCAGAACGCGCCACAGCGGCACGATCGGGCGATCGGATCGGAAGGCGGTGATCGAGGGGTTCAACACATCGGTAAGCGGCACAACGCCCGTGGTTGTGGCCTGGCCATCCGCGCCTTTTGCGCCTTTTGCGCCAGCCGCTCGTTCCAATTTTCTCCTGTCCCGCGAGTTCAGAGGTTTCGATGTGCTGTTTGACCCGTTGCTGCCGTCGTGCATCTCCTTTCGCTTCCGCTTTCCGGCCCTTGCTGCCTTCTCGTAGGTTTGTTTGCGCCGGAGCGCATCTATAAACCGCTGGTCTGGGTCCGTATCCTTAGTATCGATCACCTCCACCAGGATTTTGCCGCGGTCGCTTTCGTCCAGATGTCCTTTCAGCACTCCATTGTAAGACTCAATGCGGACATTGAAGAGTCTGATCCAGCTGCCCCGTCCGATCTTTAGTTCCTTGATGTCGTCACAGACCGAGTTGTGGCATGTAATGCCCATGCTGCGTCGGCCAGTGGGGCCAGGCCACTCTTTGGGAACATCCTTAGTGTCGTTGTTGTGCCCTTTGCCTCCAAACCGTGTGAGATAGTTGTTGGGGTCGCCAACCTGGCCGGATCCAAGGTCCTTGGCACCAGCCTGGCCAGGAATTTGGTCTTTGAAGCCTGGGTTTTCGGTGTAGTCGGATACCCAGAGGTATGTTTTAAAGCCGTGCTGGTGGTCAACAGGATCGGCGACAACATTGACGAGCAGGTCGTAGAACTGGAAATGCTCGACATCCTTGAGCTCTTTTCGCTTGTCTCGGACGGCGACCTCTTTTGACTTTTCGTAGTCTGCTCCGAACGACACAACGTCGGGAAGAACACCCTGGTTGATATGATTGTGGAGGTATGCAGCGTAGGCGGCCTCGCCTGGAGAAAGCCGCAAGTTGTGACTCGCAGGTGACGGCTTTCCTTCACGGCTGTGCGCCCACCGGCTCGCAATATTGATTTTGGAAGGCAATGACGGATTGGCGCGGAAGATGTCGATGGTAGTCCCCATGCAACTCAAAAGCGAAGGATACGGGTCGTTGCTTGCCTTTTGCACCCTTACGCGTTTGATGACCAAAACATCGGCAAGGTTGAACGATGGTAGTTGGTCTAGCACTGGATGGAAGATGTGCAGAGTGAGAATGTCCGTGGTATCGTCTAGCGACTTGTCCACAAGTGAAACGGACATTTTGTAGTCTTACCATGTCAGTGGTTGCGATGGAAAAGACAATAGTATAGATTGGAGAACAAAGGAGGCTCATACCTGGCTCGGATTTGCCCTGCGGTATGTATCTGCATTTCATGGGCGCTTTGCAGGAAGTGACAACGCCAATCACAGAAACATATCGTCCTTTTTCGACCGCTCCTTTGACGATATCGCTCATATTAACAGCTCCATCAGGGCGTACAGAGCCGTCGTTCGCCCCATTCATCCCTTTGGTTGTTTCGGCTAGGACAGCCATTGGACTTGATCTTGATATGACTTCTCCGGCATGAAATCAGGTGAAGAGGAGCCAGCTCCGATGCTCTGGATGCCGTCTCGGTTAGGCGAGAGGGTCGTGCGAGGTCACAAAAGAGAGACCGAAAAATAACAATTGAAAGCTTCGTGTAGTTTGGTTCCATGTAAAGCGGGCTGCGTGGTACGAGGCCGAGAATCACAATTGGTTCAGTTCAATATCGAATGTTGACATTCCAAGACGCGTCGTTGACTATCACCAAACGCGCTGTTAGATGTCTGGCTTATGTCATCGTCTCGCAGTCACGTGTGATTCTAGCACAAAATCGAGTCGAAAGAGAAAGCGTGCGTCTGTGCCGCTGTCTTCCCCTCCAAGTTGCTGCCTGAGGCAAATGCGAAACTGCAATTTTGGCTGACTCCGCCGGCCACCCCACCGCTGAATGCCCCACACTTCCCCTCTGTCATATCGTGCACTGTCCGCACTGTAAGGCCGCAGAGGAAGGCGCCACCCAGCACAGTGCCGCCGTCCAGCTGGGCGCCCCCCTTTGTCCAGCTCGTCCTCTTACTTTGGCGCTTTCCTATGGTGGGCTGCGGGTTGCCCCTTCCTCCGCCGTCCAGAACAGACAAAATACTCATCCCTCTTGCCTATTCCGCCCACTCTCTCATCAAACGACGCCTGCTGTGTTATTTGTGCCCACTTCGTCAGTCTCCTCTTTACTTCCTTTTTTTTCCCTTCGTTTTTCATCACCAAAGCAACCCTCCACCACACGAATCGGCTCACCTTTTAAAGAGTAAGTCCCCCCTCGCTCCCCCTTGTTCTGCCTCACCTGGCTGTTGGATCATTATCCTTTCCCCTGACCAAGCGCCGTCGCTGACACTCCCTTACCAGTCCGTGTTTTTTTTTTTTTTTTTTGCCGCGGGGTCGTCTATTTCTGCTACATTCTCTCCTTTGACATCTCCTTTGACACTTCCTTTCGCCTCCCTCGTGTCCTATTTCATCATCTCAACGATCCGCCGTCCGTGTCACAAGCACACGACTTAATCTCCTCGGCCCGTCGACTATCCACAAACCCTCCAAAACCAACCCCAAAACACACCGCAGCCATGGCCGAACGCTACATTCCCGAGCATCGGCGTACGCAGTTCAAGGCGAAGAACGCGTTCAAGCCCGACGAGCTTCGCCGCCGCCGTGAAGAGCAGCAGGTCGAGATCCGCAAGGCGAAGCGTGAGGAGAATCTGGCCAAGCGTCGTGGTATTGGTTCTGGCGATTCGCGGCCCGGTGCTTCGCTGGGTGCTGCTCCCGACAGTGACGATGACACTGCCCCGACCGAGTCCCAGGTATGTTATTTTTAGGGCCCTCTTTGTGTCACTTCTCACTTGCTCTCCTGTACTTTTCTTTCAATTGGTGGACAACATAATGGGCATCGGCTTCGTTTCATATTTTTTAAAAGGGCCATGCTCGCTTATTGCGAATCCTTTGCAAGGACAGAGCCATGGGGCAACGGAAGCAGAAACGAGGAAAAAACGTATTTTTTTTTAACTTTCTCTTTTCTGGCACTTGCTAACTCGCCACAGCTGAACGAGGATCTTCCCCAGATGGTCCAGGGCGTCTTCTCCGATCAGATCGAGCAACAGATTCAGGCAACAACCAAGTTCCGGAAACTACTTTCGAAAGAGCGTAACCCGCCTATCGAAGAGGTCATCAAGACGGGTGTTGTTTCTCGATTCGTCGAGTTCCTGCGGTCGCCACACACCCTGGTGCAGTTCGAGGCAGCCTGGGCCCTCACAAACATTGCTAGCGGATCTGCAACGCAGACCCAGGTCGTTATCGAGGCTGGAGCCGTCCCTATCTTTGTCGAGCTTCTGTCGAGCCCCGAGCCCGACGTCCGCGAGCAGGCCGTGTGGGCGCTGGGTAACATTGCTGGTGACAGCCCGCAATGCCGTGATTACGTCCTGAGCTGCGGTGCTCTCAAGCCGCTGCTGGCACTTCTCGGCGACAGCCGCAAGTTGAGCATGCTCCGCAACGCCACTTGGACCCTCAGCAACTTCTGCCGTGGTAAGACCCCCCAGCCGGACTGGAACACGATCCAGCCCGCCCTGCCGGTCCTTTCGAAGCTCGTGTACAGCCTGGACGATGAGGTGCTTATCGACGCCTGCTGGGCCATCTCGTACCTCTCGGACGGTTCAAACGATAAGATCCAGGCCGTGATTGAGGCCGGAATCCCCCGCCGCCTCGTGGAGCTTCTGATGCACGCATCTACCTCGGTGCAGACCCCTGCCCTGCGCTCGGTTGGCAACATTGTCACTGGCGACGATGTCCAGACCCAGGTCATCATTAACTGCGGCGCCCTCTCGTGCCTGCTGTCCCTTCTGAGCTCCAACAAGGACGGCATCCGCAAGGAGGCCTGCTGGACCATCTCCAACATTACTGCCGGCAACTCGTCGCAGATCCAGGCCGTGATCGATGCCAATATCATTCCGCCGCTGATCCACCTGCTGTCGAACGGTGACCTCAAGACCCGGAAGGAGGCGTGCTGGGCGATCAGCAATGCAACGTCAGGCGGTCTCCAGAAGCCTGAGCAGATCCGCTACTTGGTGGCCCAGGGCTGCATCAAGCCGCTCTGTGACCTGCTCGCGTGCCCCGACAACAAGATCATCCAGGTTGCGCTGGACGGCCTGGAGAACATCCTCAAGGTTGGCGAGCTCGACCGCCAGGCTCAGGGCGAGGGCAACGACGCGATCAACACTTACGCGCTGTACATCGAGGAGTGCGGCGGTATGGAGAAGATCCACGACTGCCAGACCAACGCCAACGAGGAGATCTACATGAAGGCGTACAACATCATCGAGAAGTACTTCTCTGATGACGACGAGGGCGCCGATGATGCCCAGGCTGCAAACGGCGGCACCTTCGGCTTCGGCGCTGCTAACAACGGCGGCAACGCCGAGGGCACTGGCTTCAGCTTCGCCAACAGCGCTGACAACATGGACATGTAAAGCCCCCAAGCACTCGATCTCTTATATCATGTCGTGCGCTTGGCGTCTTTGCATTTTCTCTGGTTCAACTCTCCCCCCTCTCCGACGCCTTCTTCTATCGCAGCGTCTTCCCGCTTCCTCTCACGACGGGCTCTGCCTAACAAATAAACAACCCACGAACATAACGAGAGCGATTCTACATTTTCACGCCCATCATCATCTTCAATACGCATTACCCCTTTACTCATTATTCATTACGCGTCTGCCACACGACACGTCACCCACGAACCGGAGTTTCATTGCATTTTCGCTTGCTTGCTTTCTTTTATTAATATCCTCATTCTTTTTTGCTTCTTTCGCCGTTTCTTTTTTGGACTACCGGCGCCACTTGGCTGGCCCACGACAACACTGAGAAAAAGAAAAGGGAAGGAAGAGAGGGGATTTACACGCTATAGGGTCCTATGGTAGCTTAAAAGCTCCAGCCCACGAAGGAGATCAGAGGATGAAGAGATACCACGAGGGGTAGCTAATAGGCTTCCCAGGGTCGAAACTGGCCTGAGCCGCCGCCGTATATAATACAATACGGCGCGGCATGGACGGCAAGGACAAGAGGAGAAGCGGAAGAAGAGATCTTCATGTATCCAACAGGGTCTGAATGGTAGCTTTAAAGCTCCAACCCTGAGCAGAGCACGGCGTTTGCAGATGACAAAAAGCTGCACGACCGATGCAAATATCGAGAGGAGGAAACAAAGCAGCGCCCGAGGCGGAGCCCAACCGAAAGGGGTGCCTTGCTCAGGACGAGTCGTTGACCATTGCCAGTGCATGGCGCGGCGCATGGAGTCCTTGACGAGGCCCCTGGGTTCCCTTTATTCACATTCATCACAACACGAACGCGGCCAGGCCATTGAACAGCCATGTCGACAGCAGTCGGACCTTTCTTTTTTCAAATACAAAAAGAAAGAACGGCCTTCTTGACGCTACTGTATCTGGACCGAACAGCCAAGTGGCTGCGGTTCCATCCGACTTCCCTCCAAAACCAGACAAGAATAAACAGATGCAGAACATACTGGCGGCTAGAAGGTGGTCCTTGATCTGCGAAATAACAAAGGTCGATGAGAGGACATTCAATGTTGCCTCTCTCGGTCTCACCCCTACCACATCCCACAACACATCCCCCCCAACAGCACACTGCGTCCTTTCGAACATGTATTGCAAAAAAATAAGAAGATCTCCAAAACTTACTGGCCCATGTATGCTTGGATGTGAATGTGGATGTAGATGTAAAGTGACTTTTATTCGTAAAACGCCCCGTGTGTAGTCTATCCGGCCATTCATGTCTATGACGAGAAAACAAAAGCAAAGATCTAATATGCAAAAAGTATGCCAAGAAGTAATCAAAAGGTAAGCCAAGGCCCAAATATCAAGAGATGCCAATATCCGCTCAGTTATCCATGCCGTCCAGCTCAATGAGCTTGATGACGGCCCTGATGACATCGCGGTCGATCTGCTCCGTCGAGGCGGATGTCTTTTCTGCGTTCTCGTCGTCTTCGCCCAGTCCCAGGCGTCGGGCAATCAGTCGGTCCACCATTGTCCGCAGCCGTGAGACCAGCACGCCAATCCGTGCCCAGCCACGCAGACGCAGCCAGCCGTCGACAACCAGGCCACGGCCCAGCGTGTCGAGCTCAATATCCCCGGAGAACATGAGAAGAGTGTACGCATTGAAGGCTGCAAGGTCAGTAACCGGCCGAATATACATAGGGTAAGCACGGGGGACTCACGAGTAAGGTCTCGCACAAAAACTTTGGAGGTCGAGATGAGGGAAAAGTACGACAAAAACGCTGCCCGGCCGCCAAAGCCCTGGCTGTCAAATAAAGTGCTGCTCGGGTGGACAAAGACACGGCCGTGGTCGCGCGAGAAGTAGCGAATCGTGCGTGCTTCGGGGTCAATGGCAACGGTACCCGAGACGCTCGTGGCAAACTTTTGGTCGGGCAGCTGGATTCGAGCGATCTGGGGCGTGAAAGCGGCGGCCGTCAGGGCGCGCAACAGCAAGTGGTTCGGCGGGGTGGAAGACCCCGTCTCGGGCGGCCGGCGGATACCAAGCTCGGCGAGCGACGAGTACAGCTGCGTCCGCGTCGAGGAGATGTCAATGAGCGTCTGCACGGCCAGGAAGTTGTCTTCGCAGAACGATTTGCTGGCCTTGCTGTAGGGGTTGCTCTCCTTGACGATCTGGTCCCACTGCAGGACGGCGCGCAAATCCGTCAATAAGTCACCATCGCCCGACGTCGGCGACGTAAAGCGCATGCGTGCCGCCTTGGCAAGCTCGCGCTTCTCGGGCGGTGGCAGCACAAAGGGACTGCGTCCACTGAGGATCGAGGCGACGGTGACGCATTCGTGAAGGCACCCAAAGAGGGCGCCAAAGACCATGAGTTTGCCACACCGCAAGTCGGCCGGGATGGCGGCCAGCTGGCGACCCAGCGCTGTGAGCCGGTCGCCATCCATGACGCCCATGCGCCGAAGCAGAGTCAGTGCGCCGTCAACAGCTGCGACTTCAGGCGGTGTAGGCGCGCGTGCCAAAAAGCCGGCGACGTCGACAATTCCCATGGCGCGCACCGACAGACATAGCTGCTCGAGGGGTACACGACGCAGTTCGGGCTCGGGCCGTTCTGGCATGGTCTGCAGCTCCAGGTTGCGGGTGTACAGCTTGTAGCACTTGCCGGCCCGCACACGACCAGCACGACCACGACGCTGCTTGCAGGCGGCACGCGATGCCCACGTCTCCTCCAGCTTGCGCATGTTGGTCTGGGCGTCGTAGCTCGTTTCCTTGACACGACCAGAGTCGATGACGGCCACAATGTCGTCGATAGTAATGGACGTTTCGGCGACGTTGGTGGCAACGACGACCTTGCGGCGGCCTGCCGGTGGTGCAGCAAAGACGCGGCGCTGTTCGCGGGTTTCGAGGGAAGCATGCAGGGGCAGGACATGCAGACTGTTGGAGCCGGGTCCGTTCTTGAGCTGGTTGCACACCTGGTTGATTTCGGCCGTACCCGGCATGAAGATGAGGATGCCACCAGTCTGGTTTGTGCCCGTCAGCTCCTCGTCAATCGCCCGGGCAGTATCGGCCACAAGGCTGTAATTGACACGGCTGCCGAGCTGCTGGATGATCTTGTTGATGGGATCGAAATCTGGACCGCCCTCTTTGTCTTTGCTACCGTTTCCACCGCGGTTGTTGTCTCTGTAGCCACGCCCAAAGTTGCCGTCCATGCCGAAGCCAGTTGCGCGGATCACGTCGTCCAGGTACATGTCGTCGACGGGGAACGTGCGGCCGGAAATTTGGACAGAGCCCACAGTCAGGCCCTCGCGAGCGAAATAGTCCTTGAACGTCGACGCATCGAGCGTGGCACTCATCAGCACCAACTTGAGATCGGGGCGCACGCGAAGCACGTCTCTCAAGATACACAGCAGAAAATCCGTGTCCAGACTGCGCTCGTGGACTTCATCAATGACGATGTGGCTGACATCGGCCAGCGACGCCACGACGTCCTCAATGCGGCCGCCCGAAACCTGGAGACGCCGCAGCAGCACACCCGTCGTGACAAACGTGATGCGTGTCTTGGCCGCGATGCCGCCCGAGTTGACTTTGCTCTCGCCGCGAATGACGTATCCGACCTCGTCGCCCAGGCTGCTACAGCGCTCTTCGCTGACACGGTCGGCCAGACCGAGCGCAGAGATTCGCCGCGGCTGCGTCACCATAATATTGGCGACATGACCCAAGCCACGCTCGTACAGATCGTCGAGCACAAACTGCACTGCCTGTGTCGATTTACCAGAACCGGTTTCACCGGAGATAATAGTGACTTGGTTCGCACTGACGGTGTCAACAACAACCTCACGCACTTCCCAAGCCGGCAGACGGCGCCGCTGGGTCAGCATCTTTTGCAGTGCCGGTGTCTCTTGGCGCTTCTGCCAGTCCTGCTTGCTACGGTCGTCGACCTTCCACACCAGAGCCTTCGGTTTGCGCTGGCTCCGTTGCTTGGCTTTTTTGCGAGCGGCGGACGAAAGCGCTGACGAACTACCTTCAGCATCAGCATCTTCTGACGCAGCTGATGCAACAGCTGCAATATCGCGCAAGGCACCCGGTCTCTCGATAATGTTGTTGATGCTCTGCTGCACCCAGTCGACCACAAAGTAGATCTTGGTCTCCTCGTCCTTTAGCGACTCTTGCACGTAGGCAAGCGCCTTCTTGATGATACTGAGCTTAATATATGACGGCAGCTGGGGTGCCAGAACCGAAATCAGAAGCTCGGAAGGGTAGTTGGTTGACCGACGGAACTGCAGAGACGCCTCGACGTTTGTGCTCTTCCCACGGCCGGTACCAGTGGCACTGTTGTTAACAACATTGTCCAGCTTAATCTGGCACATATCGGGCGACGGCTGGCTGTAGTGGTCGGCTCCATACACCGATTCCAGGCTCTCCAACTCTGCTGCCCAGCCCTCCTCGGGTGTGTCGTAGGAAGAAAGCAAGAATGCTGGCGTTTCGTCGTCGGCACCGTTGGCACTGCCGTCACGGCCTTGGAGAATGTGTTGCAAAGCTTCGGCTGCCTTGCACTCATCCCCGCCATTGGCATCATAGACTTTGCGGCAAAGATCTGCCGAGTAGCCAGACTGGGCCAGACGCTGGATGGCTGACTCGCGGCGCAGATCCGTTGCTGCCACGGAGACACCAGCCGTGTAACTCTCCGGGAGCGACCATGGCGGCAGGTCGTCTTCGGGCACATGCACCAATAACCACTCGAGGGTCTCGTCGCGGTCCTTGCAGACCTCCACAGCCTCTTCGACGTGGCTTCGGCGGAAACCGATACGGCTGAGCTCGTCAACAATCTTCTTCCGCTGGTCTGCGGGCATCTCGACACCATACGGGTTCCAGATGGACTCGCGCCGCAGAAGATCTTCCAGCATGGCGCGGGTCTTGCCGCCCATCTCGATCTTGGGGATGTTGGTCCAGCCGCGCATCGGGTTGAAGCTGCCGGCTCCACCACCGCCGCCACCTCCACTGCCACTGCCACTCCCTGTGCCGCCACTCCGTTCACCTCCTTGACCGCCACCGCCACCTCCTCCTCCGCCTCCGCCTCCACCATTCAACTGCCGCAATGCCAAGAGGCCCGCGGCACCCGGCATGCTCGCCGCCTTTTCACGGGCAGCCTGCTGTTCTTTGCGCTTCTTCTCCGCTGCCGCCTTGGCCAGCTCTCGGTCTCGTAGCGCCGTGAATGGATCTGCCTCGTACATCCAAGCCTTGCCCTCCTTGACATCTTGTTCTTTGAGCGCCTTGAACTCGCTCCATAGGTTCTTGTAGTCGGGCGGCAGCATCATGTGCAGGTTCTTCATGCTGCACACACGGAAAAGGCCGTATGTCGCTGCAAAGTGGCGGGCTTCGAGTGCCGTCGGCTTGACGGCCAGGTGCACGTGGCTCGGCGGCAGTTTGAAGGGATCCAGGCGAGTGGTCTCGTTCGTTTTGGGGTTCTTGGCGCTCAGCGACACAAAGGCCGAGTATCCATCCTTGACTTTACGCTGGAGTGCTGTCAGATATTTTCGGGGAGAGAGTATAACAAATAAAGGGCACACTCGGGACTCACCACATCGTAGTCTGGCCGATCCCATTTTTGCTTTTGACAATGCTCCGACAGCAGATTAACCGGCAACTTGCCCGTCCACGACTGGCCGCCAATGATCTGCTTGACCGTCGGCTTCGGTGGCCCGTCTGGCACAGTCTCTGCACCGCCCGACGGTCCTCCACCTCCACCGCCTCCTCCTCCTCCCCTTCTGCCTTTTCCGCTGCTTTCTTTCGTCGAGTTGGTAAACACGATAAAATCGCTATCTGGTGGTCGCGATGATGCCGTCAACGAAGAGCCGCCCTTCTTTTTGCCGCCCGAAGACTTGCTCGACGACGCAGCAGCCGGTGCCGGCGTGCTGCTGCCGCTTCCCCCGCCCTTGTCTTTGCCCTTTTTAGGAGGCATCCTGCCGTGGTTTGTGGTGCAGCGCCTGCTGCATGGGTAGGAGGAGGTCAATAGAAAGTGATGAGTAAAGTCGAATTGAATAGGGGAATTGATCCTGTCGGGTGCACGCGTGAAGGGCTGTGATATCACTTGTCGTTGGTGGTTGGCCTCTGATGTAGCTCAGAATTGAGAAAACTTTATCTAATCAGCATGTGTTTGGCCACCCCTCCAAAATCTCAGAAATAAGTCTTGCTAGCCCCAGGGTGTGTTTTAGTCGCGCTTGCCATTTTCAGCGTTTTCAGTGGTCACCCACAAAATTCACAAGCTAGAATCGCACAAGGAAACCATGACCCACAGGCGTCATAGCTAGCTTCCTTTGCGGGGTGAAAGCGTGCCTGGGCAGGTTGTGCCTTCCCCAAATGTTGAGAACTCGAGACTGATTGAGCTCGTGAGCTCAACGGTTTACGGCGGCGAATCCTGTTCTAAAAACATGCCTTGACTCGCACTTTCCCCCGGACTCCCGAAGGGTCAATATCGGGGCAACATACAATCAAGGAGTCACAAGTTGGCCTCACTTTCTCTTTTTCTTCTTACTTTTCTTCTTCCATTTATTACTTTTCTCCCCCTTAAAGCATCTCGACACCCCCACAGGCGCATTTCCCCCGAACAAGCGCCACACCGTCTCCTCTTTTTACTTCTTACGGAGTATTGCAGCATTACGTCGTCGTGCTGTCGCATGCACACGACCCTTCGCCCATAAATCACAAATCAGAATAAGAGAACCAGAAAAAATGGCAGCAATAGACACGGGAAGTCCGCGGGCGATTGATAACGACGCCGAGTCTAATGTCAACCACCAACGCCCAAGAGATGCATGTAAGACGCTTCTTCCCGCTTTCCCTCTTTTCTTGCCCCCTTTGTCGCCTATCTCAACATCATCTACAACACATGCTAATTCAGGACCTCGAACAGTCTCCCAACTGATGGCTTCTAAAGGAAAGCCAAAACCAAAGCCACGGCCTCGTGGCGGCTCGTTTCGAGCCATTGCCGACGCCGGCTTCCGCAAGTTTCAGAGCCGCGACGCCCTCGGCATGTACATTGACAATCCGGCCGCTTACATGGGCACCAAGACCTACGGTGCCTCCCCCAACGCCAACCCCAATGCTGCCATTTCTGTCACGGGGCAGGTCATTTATTACAACGACTCTTTTGTTGCGATCCACGACAAGTTCCCCAAGGCGTCGGTACACTGCCTGCTGATGCCACGCGACTCTCGCTTTTACACCCAGCACCCTGTCTTTCTGTTGAGCCGGCGCGATGATATCGGCATGGCCTTCCTTGCCGCAATCCGTGCCGAGGCCGAGAAGCTGCGGACAATAGTGGCCGACGAGCTGCGCCGCAAGTTTGGCAAGTTTAGTGCCACCGACGCATTACGAGAGGCCGTGATGCGGGGCGAGGCAGGCTCTTATAGCGATGGCGACTCTCCTAAACAACTGCCGGCTGGCCGCGACTGGAAAAAGGACATTATCGTGGGCATCCACGCCCGGCCCAGCATGAGCCACCTGCACCTGCACGTCTTCTCGCGCGACATGCACAGCGAAAAGCTGCGCCACCGCAAGCACTACAACTCCTTCACCACGCCGTTCCTCGTGACACTCGACGAGTTCCCGCTGGCAGCCGATGATCCACGGCAGCCACAGATGTACCCGGGAGCAGTAGGCGGCGGTGAAGATGCTGGCGATGCAAACGACAGCGGCGAGGACAGTGGCGGAGAAATGGACAACGCCGACATTGGCGGACGGGGAGCTGCACGGCAGCCACACCACCACCTCAACTACCTGCAGAATGACATGAAATGCTGGCGGTGCGGCAAAAACTTTGGCAACCGGTTCCAGGAGCTTAAGCGGCATCTGGACGTGGAGTTTGAGGCGTGGAAGAGGGAGTAGAAGAAGAGGATGGTTATGATGACGAGACGACAACGAACCAAAGATATCCAGCCAAGAGAGGTTGACGGCAGCAAGCGCATTTCACAGTACATGTACATATCATTTTAGTATACATCCGAGAGCACGAGGAGGGAAACATAGTTACGACGAGACGCAGAGGACGAATATGAATATAAATGATCAACGACTATCAAGCAAGTTTATTTTTGAAACTTGAGTTCAGACATATTTTGACTATGTCGTATTCCACAATCGCCTCGTTGCAGACCCATCTGCCAACCACAGTCCTTGTCCTTCGATAGCATCCCATCTCCGCGTAAACCATATTCCGCCGAAATAACAAAGACCAAAGACACCAGATAAACGCCAATGACACCGTGTTGAAAAAGACCGCAAGACAAAGATAAAGAACAGAGTAAAACAAGGATGAGAAGAGGAAACGTTGGAAAATGCACAAAATGTACAGAAAATGGACCGAGATGCCATGCGAATGACCAAAAGAGAGACGAGAGCACAACTAAAATATCCGACGGATGGCACTAAGAACACGTCCTTTGCCCCATCCTGGAGTTTTCGGTTCTAGCAGAGAGAAAAGGGAAGCAAACGTCAGCACACGGCGGCCATATGTTTAAAGTGTAGACGTGGATACTGTCCATGGCCCTTGATGCTTGCCGCTGCCGGTCTTGCCTCCCCTTGAATGTGCTCCCCCGTCTCTCTTCCTTGTGTTTTGTGTATTCTGTGGTATGTTTTTGACCGCATGTGAACGGTGTTCTGTCGATATAAAAATGAGTTGATATCGTGCGGTGTTGGTGCTGAGGTTGAGAAGAGATATCAGACAGGGTGCGAAAATGCACTCGAACAGACATCTCGATTCACGCCACAAATAAAACAGTAAAAAGACGCGTAAACTCGGACAGATAGAAAAGCAAATCATGAAGGACGAGAGACAAGAGGCGACAGAAAAAAGGAGAGACAAGGGAAAGGCGTCGAGCATCAAGAGGCAGGGCAAAAGAGACAGGCAAACTTGGAAGGCACGGGTCGAGCAGAGAAGAGGCCCTTACCACCGCAATGTCCCATCACCAACTCAATTGCCTCTTCTCTTGACTTCAGCACCCTCCCCATTGTCTCCCACTTCTTTTTTCATGTGTGTTTTTCCCACTTGCGCTTCGTTCATGACTCACCACTGCTGTCCTCGTCGTCGTCCACGCCGTTGGCATCGGGCTCGCTGCTGTCGTCGTCGCTGGCGTTGGCAGCCTCCTTCTCAGCCTTCTCGGCCTCGAGCTCGGCCTTGCTCTTGCGGCCACGCTTGCCAGAGCCCTTGGCGGCCGAGAGAGCGGCTGCTACACTGGCAACGGCAGTGGCCGTGCTAGTGGCAGCCTTCTTGGTCGAACCGGCAGGGCGCCCACGGCCGCGACCGGCACCCGGGGTAGAGGGCGTCTTGGGGGTAGCGGCCTTCTTCTGTGACGGGTCCTTGGGCGGGCGGCCACGGGGACGGCCAGTGGGCACGTAGACCTGAGTCTTGCGCAGAGCCGGGTCCATCTTGGGACGGCCGCGCTTTCCGGTGCCCTTACCGCCGGACTTGGTGACCTTGGCGGCGTCTTCCTGAGCGGGTCGCGTCGAGTGGGTCTTGGACGCGTCGTCGTCCTGAGCGGCAGCTTTGGGAGGCATTGTGGATGCTGTTTTTGTGTGAAAGATGAAAGGGTCGAAGAGATGAAAGAAGGAGGCCAAAAACGTGTAAGCTGCAATAGGCGAGCTGTGGGAGAAGCTTTTGAGGAGAATTGGGGGAAGAAAAGAGGTGAAAAATGATGTGAAAAATGGGAGAAAAAGAAAAGGAAAAAGAAGATGCACGTTTCGTTTGCACTTCTTTTGAGGTAGCAGAAATGAATTGGAAAGCTCCCTGCTTTTCGAGCCTTTGCCTTTTTCTGGGCGTGGTAATTTAAATGGGCAGGCTGGGGATTTCTTGTCGCGTCTTGTCGCACAGAGCACGTTGTTTGGCTCTGGCCTTGCTGCGTGCTCTGAAGCTTCAGTGGAGCAAAAAAAAGCTGGGGCGGATGCGTAGCTGGGATTTGCTCTCTTTGACTCTTGGGCTGCAGTCGAGAGTAAGTGGGTGTGGACGGCGGGCGTGGCGTTAAAAATAGCAAAAAGTAAGAAAGTAAATAATCTCAGTGAAAAATGGCCCTGGCTGGTTTATCAGCAGAAAACTTGTAGAAAAATTCGCTGCGAACAGTTCGACTGAAGCAATTTTGGTAGGAATTGTTGGTATGTCGAGGGTCAAAAAGAAGAGAGAAGAGGAGAGAGGGATGGGATGGAGGGAAAGGGGAAAGAGAAAGAGAAAAGAGACAGAAAATGGGGAAAGGGGAAATATAGAAAAAAAAAAAAATAGAAAATACAGGAAAATAAAACGGGAACGACCAGAACGGCGAGGAACGGCCGCAATAGGCCAAGTAGAGAGACGAGGAAGGAACGAAATGGGGGGCTGGAACTTGTGAGGGAGGGAAAGAGGAAAGAGGCTGTTGGAGGAAGGAGCTAGGGGGAAACACAGCAGGAAGAGAAAGAAAGAGGTGCCAGGGTAGCCTGAAAGAGCAGCGAGAGGGAAGGCGCGATGGTGCAAAAATGGTACGGACGGAGTCGTGGTATTCGTCGTGGTGGTGGTGGTGGGTGGGATTTAGCGGAAAAATGAAATGCAACAATTTAAAATAAAAAATCGAGGGAATTAAAAAAAGGAATTATTCCAATTAATCAGTGGTAAATCAATGGAAAATAAAGTCGCAGAAGCAGAGATAGATAGAAAAGCGATCAAAACGGAGGATGGTAAGGAGAGGAGGGAAAGCGACGAAGAGAATGGGCGAGAGAGCACAGTTACGTTGCTCTGTAATGCTGAGAGTACTTTGTACTTTGATACTGTATACAAGATGGGAAGCGAAGACAACTGAAAAGCGACGAAAATAAATCAGAAACGAGAAAATAAATTCAATAAATAAAGCAGGCAAGTAAAAGGGTACTCAGTGCTACTTGTAATTGCCTCCGTCAGGTCAGATACCCGAATATAGACTACGGAGCACGGAGGGACACACGCTCTCAGACAAAAGGCCCATTAACCGAACTCTACGGACCACGAAAAGAAATAGAACACAGATTAAGAGAGGAATTAAAATAGGAACTGGGATTAAAAAAATGAAATAAAATGCTCCGATACTCACACGTTGTGCCCATTCTGGTACAGAATACGACCGACCACCCCTTTGCCTGATTTTGCTCGTGCTTGATTGCTGCAAACGCGTTTTAGAAACAGGGAGGAGGAGGGGAAAGGAAAAGAAGGGAAAAAGGACGAGGCAGATCGAAGATAACACGGCACGAATAAGACTATGGAGAAAAGAGGAGACGAGTACCTCCGGAGATACAAACGTGCTCGATATGCATACACTCGAAGGAAGAGAAGAGGAGAAGGTGCGAAAATAGAAATGATAAATCGAATTTAGAAACGGCAAGATGGAAAGGTAGATACATTCAATCATTTTATTATTTATTATTTTAAGCCAATTTATCATTTGTCACTCACCATGCAGGGAGGCCAAAGGGGTTTAAAGAGAAAGGGAGGACAAGAAAGAGGGAAAGAGAGAGCAGAACAGAGCAACAAATGACGGAGCGTTTCACGCCATTGGACAGTCACAAAATGGACGCATGGCTTTCCCAAAAGTCCATCCAATGGACACCGGCAGCACTTGCTGTTGGCACTTCCAATACCTCCCCTGACATGTTGTACACAACATGACAGAGTTAAAGAGAAAGAGACGCAAATGGCTCCTCAGCTTTCGGTGGGGGTTTTCCTCTGTCTATTCGAGGGACGAAGTACGGAGTACATTACCTGACAAAGTACGGAGGAATCACGTCGTAGGACTCAAAACCCATCCTTTTATTTCTTCGTTCTGTCGGAAATGCAGCAAAGCGTGTCCAAGGCGGACTGGGGCTGAAACCGCCCATCCCTGGCGTTGTGTCTCATTCCCTGCGTCTTTTTTTACTTCTTATTTTGTTCTTTTATCATTTTTTAACGTTCTAGTTTTTTTTCTCTTTCTTCTCTTCGTTCCGTTCCGTTCCCAGAACCATCGTTTTCGGTTTCCGTCCTTCGTTGTTTTTGATGCTACGATGGAAGATGGAAGATTGGAAAACGTACCTTCTCCCCGCTCTATGCCATACTCGAGCTGATCTCTCTTGCGTCTCATCAAGTCATGCATAACCATCTCGCGGAAGTCGATCAAGGTTAATTGGAAGATGGGGAGAATGTGTTTGTGAGAAATGAGATATTCCGTGTGGACTCTTTTGAAATAAGTAGACTGAACAACAAGTGACAGTCGATGTATGAATAAATATGATCCAAGGCCAATACATCCTATGAACAGTCATACTTAATGCGCCCCGGACGAGGACCGCACGTGGGATCCCTGTAGACAGCTTTACGCTGTGGCAGCTTCTCATTAACCTCCATTATGTTGTGCCGTTGTGTGCTTTTTATGTGTACTATCGTCATTCGTCCCTTGCGGGGTTTCAAGGTATGTATCTTTAGTTTGACTTTTTGTTTGAATTATGTATTTAGGTTTCCAGTGTCTTGTTTGCCCTCCTTTCCAAGCCAGTTAGTACAGGAAAAGAAAGTATCAAACAGAAAGAAACCTTGTGCCTACTTCCAGACCACTTTCCTAAATAATAAAATGGAGGAATAGAGAGGCACACCCTAATAAAGGGCAACACGAAAGCAATGCGTTGAGAATAGAACAGCAAAGTGAAAGGCCGTGAGAGAAAAAAAGACAATGAATAATTAACCGCGCTTTTCTACCTGAACTATGCAGTCATCCCTCGTGCGCCCAAGTGAATGGGCGACCATCAAGACCCAAGCCCGCGAGGACGGGGAGATAGGCGGGAAACGAGGTGAAAACAAACAATAGAGTACAAATACCAAATCTTTATGAAAAACAATTGGAAATCAGATCCTCGTCAAAGGTAAATAGACAAACGTCCGAGAAAAAAAAAAAAAAAAAGAGACAGAAAAACGCCTTCCAAAATGTGTGATATCGATCTGCATGTATATGTGCCATGAGTGTATTGTATAAAGGGTCATCAAGTCGGAGAAGGTTTACAAAGGAGATATGAAATAAGCAAGGAAAATAAAGGATATGAGAAGGGAAGCAAGATATTTTATGCAACGCAACACAAAGGAGAGTCGTGAAGGATGGTTGTAAATAAAAACCAAAAGGAGTGACTGAAGTTGGGTTGAAAAGAAAAGAGAGGTACAAGGCTAGCTTGTTCGCTCGGTATTTTATTATTCAGTGATGAAGGAGATGGTGGCTGTCCCATTGGGCGAGTGCTTTGGGTCATCGGCCGCATTAGGCTTGACCTTGACCCGACCCTCGATCAAGGCACTGCGCACACGCTGGCTCAGAGGCAGCGAATAACGGAGAACACCTTTAATAATGAGGTCGAACTCGTCGTCAAGAATGCGCTCCCAGCGCTCCGAACCACCGTCTGTGCCGTTGCCGGGACGTTGGATACGCACACCACTCCTAGAAGTCGACAGGCCGTGGTGGAAGAACGAGCCCTCAAACGAAAGCGGGTTATCAAACTTGGTAAACTTGCCGAGCAAGAAGTTGGGCGAGCTGTCTGGCTGGTCGCGTGGTTCGTTGTCCAGAATATCCAGGTCGGTGCTGGTGCTATCGACACCGTTCGAGTGTACAGAGTCGTCGTCAGGATGCGGACGACGCCACCATTCCGAGTCGGTTCCGGCGTGTGGCGACTTAGCAAAGACCTCCATATCGGCCGAATCCACGGTCACAACTACCACATTGGGGTTGTGAGCGCGCACCATAAGGTCAAACATGAGCTCCTGCTCACTGGCAAGTACGCCGCCAATCTTGACCAGCTCAATATCCTCGAGCGGCTGCGATGTCGCAAACATGAAGCCAATGGCTCCCGAAATGACCAGCATAAGCATGACGGTAAGTACCAGGCAGCTGGCGAAGCGGTTCAAGAACGAAGGCGCAGGGTGGTGGTACGATTGCTGTTCCAGCGAGCGCAGAGACATGTGGTGGCGGCGAGAACGCTGGCCACGACCAGGGCCACGCATAGACGAGGAAATTAAAGGCGTCCGCTCATCATCGGCTTGACCGGGTGTCGTATCATCCAGGTCGTAGCCGAATGTGCCGTTGCCAAAGCCTCTCTTCTGTGAGAATGCTCCGTTTCCGCGAATGCTGCCGCTGGATGGCCGCGGGCTAGTCGTGCCACCTGCCTGGCGCAGAGCTGCACCATTGGCGCTGCCGAGCGATGTCTTGAGTCGTGATGCCGAATTCGTTGGGAAGGGTGATTCACCATCGAGAATCGACTGGTGCCCGTTCTTCGGGCCATTGAGGCCCCAGCGACCAATATGGCTACCACTAGCGCCAACATGATGATGGAGACGAGCGGTGCCACGGCCAGATCCGGGAGGCACGCCACGGACAGTAGACGTCTTGGTCTCATCGTCACCGGCCATACCACTGTCATTGCCGCTGCCGGTGCCAAAAGTGTTGACAAACTTCATCCCCTTCTTGACTGCAGCGCTGGGGCCAGCACCTTCCAGGATGCTGTGAATCGACCGCATCCCGTTCTGGTTGTTCGCGAGGGAGGTAGCACTCGGCGTCCGTGAGTGATGGAACCGGTGGGGGCGATCACGGCTGTCGGCCGGGTTGGAGTCATACACAAACGTCTCTTCCGAGTCGGAGGTGTTCGCTTCATCAACGGCGCTGGCCACCTTGGCCTCGAAGATGTCGGCCTTTGAGGTTGCTAGGGGATGGTTAGTACGATAAGTCTCACAGAGTAGGAGTGCCTTTAAATGACATACCTGCGCCCGATGCGACAGTGGTCTGTTTCCGCGCCGTCTTCTTCTTCTCCTTCTTGGGCCGGATCGTTTCTGTGCTCGGTTTTGTGCGGAGACTGCCGTTCGGGCCTTGCGCAGCGCTAGGGCCTAGGGTAACGTTGGGAATCGATGTGACGGTCTCAGTTTCGACGGTCATTGTGGGCTGCGATGATTCGCCTGACTTGCCCTTGCTGGCTAGCTTGATGGTGCTCGAGTTACGAGACGCAAGTGGCGGTGGTGGTGCAGATCCTGATGCTGCTGTGCGCCGACTGTTCTTTGTGCTGCCATTCTCGCTTCCACTTTCATAATTTTGTGAAGCAAGTTGGCGAGCACGAGCCGTTCTGACCGGAGACACCTCGGCAACTTCAGGCATTGTTGTGGTGCCAGCATCGGAAGTTACACTTGACACCTCAAGCTTCTCCATTGCCGCATCGGCAGAGCGAGAGGCGGCCAGAGGGCTGGCTTCCTGGACAGTCTCAAGTGTTGGCACATTGCCGCTCACGCCGCGCACGGGGGTCCGCATGCCAGGCTGGAGATAAAGCTCCTCGGCTTCGCTGTCAGAAGGAGCCGGTGCGGCGTCAAGCGATGGTGAAGCGGCGGCAGCAGTGCGTTGCAGGTTGATCGACGGGATGTCAGAGGTCGTCGCAGACGGGGGAAGATTGGGGCGATTGAGGACGGGAGGTGGCGAACGAAGGCGCGGCGAGACGGGCCACCGCGGGTTGTCGCGCGGCTGTTCAGATTTCTTGGGTCCGGACGCGCGGGCGGTGGACGCATCGGAGACGATCGGAAGAAGAGTCGGGGTGGTCGAAGAAGCAAGAGTGGCAGCTTTTTGCGTTGCTGAGGCGGGTTTGCTGCTGCGAGTGCGTGTCGGGCTGGTTTCTTGCTGGCTGTTTCTGCGTGACCGGACGCTGGACGTTGCCGACGCAGACGGTTGCGCAGACTGTTTTGGTAATGTTGAAGAGGACGACGACGACGTTTGTTGAGATTGTTGCTGTGGTGCAGACGTCGGCGCTGCAGAGAAGGCTGCTGCTGTGGCTACTTTCATGGCGCTGTGTGATCGTGCAGAGGGACGAGCAGGAGAAGGCTCTCGTGAGGCAAACGGAGATGCGCTGGCAGAGGTAGCAGCAGATGCAGACGGCGAGGACTGTGTTGTCTGTTTTGTGGATTGTGCGAGATCGAGTCTCCGCATCGACGCAGCGGATGATTCGCGGGCGAGCGTGGGGTGTGGGCTGTGCGCCTGGTTGGCAGGCGCGCCATTTACTGCATTGGATGACTTGTCCATCTTCGGTGCTGTTGCTGTGGGATGATGGACCAAGATACGTTGGGTGTTTTGTTTGGCTGAAAAGCCGTTTTCGTGGAAGGCTGCGGGCGTTGCCTGAGTCAAAACGTCCCAGATACGCTGACGCGTGCGCTCGTCTCTAAGCTGGAATTCCGACGTTCGAACGGTGACACGGTCTGAATCATGATATCATATGGTGGTTCCAGGAAACGAAGAGGATGCGGGCGCGTAAGCGGTCCGAGAGGCCCAGAGTGAGGGAGATCAAGGAGACAGTTGGCAGTGCGAGAAAAGCCAGGTTCTTTGCAGCTGTTCAATCTGTAGCTGGGGCCGTTTGCGTTGGCGTCAATTGGCTGGAACAAAGGTCTATTGGTCCTGTACGCTTGTGGCTGTTGTTGAACGAGGCGAACGGAGGATGGGGGTGGCCGTAGAAGATGGAATGCGCCAGGGATGCGGATGGTGGAAGGCAACGACGGGGAACGATGCAGAATAGGGCCAGCCAAAAAGAGAGAAAGACGGAGATGAAGAACAGTCAAGAGGAAGAAAATCCGCAATGAGGACGACAGAGGGAGGAGAAGGCGAATGGGAAGACGAGTCGGCGCGAGTTTGTGGACCGTGGAATAGGCACAGTGAGACGTCTACAAGAACAGGTTGGGCTTTTTCGATAAAACAAGCAGGAACCGTGGATTGCAGATGCAGATTGCAGACGGTCGTGGGCGACAGTTGGGCAGCGTCGAATGTGTTGCGTGGATGGATGATCGAGAATGGGGAAGAGAATGAAAGAGGTAGAAAAAGAGGAGTGGGCGCGGGAGACGAGAGGGAGGGAAGGCGATGGGGAAATGTATGCGTTGTTGATGTGACGCTTTTGTGCGTGTTGACGAGGAAGGCACGTTTGTCTGCGCTGGCAACAGAAATTCGGCTGGCTGAGAGGAAACGGAAGGAGCGCAGTAATACTTGTTCGGCCTCCACTACTAGCGCTGTGTTTCGCTGTCTCGCTCTTGCACAGTATCGTGCTTCTGTGCTGCGTAATAAGTGGGTCTGGTCCAGACGGGACCTTAATTCTTGGGACAGATGGGGCGTATGTGGAAGGGGCGAGCGAGCGAGACAGAGACGGAGAGGCGTGAGAGGGGGCGCTATTTTCGAACGGTGGCCGCCTTGGGTATGGGCGTCTGGGCGTTGGGCCTGAGCCAGAGCCAGAGCCAGATCCAGCTTCTGGGCCTCTGTGTGACGCACAGTGTGGCTTAGTGTACACAGTGTGACGGTCACCAACAGAACCAACAGCCCCAAGCCATGAGTTGCTCCTGCCTTTGTTGTGAGCCTGCCAAGTCTGGCTTCGAGGCGCAAAGAAGGGCAGAACGGCAACGGGTAGAGGCAGGGGCTATCGACGTGCTTCCTTCGACTACGGCTCGCTGGAAAAGCTCCGTGTTTGTTGAGTGGAAACAGGACAATAATCAAGAAAAAGAGGCAACGATGTGCAAAGAAAAACATGGCAAAGAAGACGAGAGGAGGCCACTGAAAAAAGGCAGCAATATTCCAAAGCGCCCACTGTGAGACCCGCTGACGAAAATTCCCAGCAAAGTCGTCACGTCACCACTTTGCAGTCAAGACAGAACGGAGTGAACCATCCGTTTGCGCTTTCCCTGCGCTAGGGACTGCAAGCCGTGCCTTCCCCGAGCGACGAAGGAAGAGCCACGCTTTTTCATGGTTTGTTCCATGGCACGAAACAAAACAAACCACTTTTTCCCTCTCCCACACATTCCCTTGTTTCCTCCCACGCCTGCGCAAAACTGCCCGTAGTGCCTTCCCGTCAGCGGCACTAGACGGTGAAGGGAACAGAGCAAAAAGGAAAGGAACGCAGACGGTAGGTGCAGAACCAGAGGGAAATAATCTATGCACATGCAAGGTCAGCGCAACGGCCTGGGGGGATGCCGTCATCGACTTGCGCCTGCCCGTCTCTTGCCCTGTCTTTCAGTATTTTGACACTACGACGTAGGCCCTCCCCTGTTCTATCCCCGAAAGCGTGCGGCAAATAGAGTGAGCAAATGGGCCAAACTATTGCGCCGCTCGTTCCTTAACGACTTTTTGCTGGTGACGGAACATTATCCCGTTGTCGAAACGCTGGCCTGTCAATTTTTCTCGTTTGTTCTTTTGTGCCGTCTTGCCTTCTTCGCTCCACTTCACTTCATCGACGTTGCAGGCGTTCTTGCCGTTCACCAATGCCACGCGTGCCTTTCCCAAAAACAGCCCCCCGGAATCCGCTAATCTTAGTACAGGGCTGGTTCCTGCCCGCAACATCGGCAGTGCGGCGCGGTACTTGTATTTTTGCTGTAATTTGTGTGTCTCTTGGCAGTACCCATTTGTGTGTGCGTTTGTACCGACGGGCTTGACCGCATCTTTTATTCACTTTTCTTTCTTATTTCCTTGTTTAATTAGTTTTTTCTGTCAGGTCGCCCTCTCGCCTCGATTCTTCACCCTGCCAGTTTCCCCCTTGCCGAAGAGGTTTCCTTTTCCTTTTCTGCTTCCAGCGCCTTCCAGGCCCCGTTTGCCGTTGCCAGTTGCCCGGATTGTCGGCGACGTACGTCGTACCTGACTCCTGTCTTTCCGATCCCCCATTTTTTTTTTTTTTTCAAAGAGAAGACAAGAGAGGCAATAAAGTACTCCGTATCGTCGCTCTGGCTCCTCGGTCTCCCTATTTCCTTTCTCGTGACAGCGGGCGGGTGACCTTTTCTCTCCTGTCCTCGCCACCCCTGTCATTTCTCTTTTTGATTTTTGTTCATTTCTTTTCTTTTCTTATCCTATTTTCTAATTGTCTGATTTTCTTTCTTTTCTTTCTTCCCGGCCACTGGTCCCGCGAACTCCGTCGCCCCTTTTCATGCATTTTATTTCTCCTCCAGTGGTGCAAACTGCCTTTTTTACGGAGTATTTGCATAGTCTTCTACGACATAGATAAGTCCCTCTTTGTTAACTCCACTCTCACCGTGCCATTTCCCTTTCCCTTGTCTCAGCCTGTTCCCCCAGTTCACCCCATTGCCAGAACCCACCTACGGAGAATACTGAGTTGTAAATACACTCACCGCTTCACTGGGAATGAGTGCGTTGGCAGTTGACCACATGAGAATGTGCCAAACAAAGTAAGGCCAAATTGCGACGCCCTCGATGTCTTCATTTTAATCACCCTTTTTTGTTGAGAAAGTGGACTTTGAATGCACTTGCACGGGGCTTCTGACCTGTATGTCCGACGTACGACGCAGGTGGACGGAGGCGCATCTCATTTGACGAGTACAGAGTCCTCCGTATCTTACAATACTTGTTTTTGACCAAGTACCTTATAGCTGTACGTCGTCCTCTGTACTCCGTAGGCATCAAGGACATAAAACATGCGAGATACGTGTAAGAAACTTGTGCCTGGAAAGTGCCGGCCAAGCTGACCACGCATCAGAAGCTTACCTATCGTGTGCTGATTGAGGATGGACGGGAGGAAGTGACGGCTACTTAAAAAGAGTAAGAAAAACGACAAATCCTTTCCTGTCAGCTCCAAAGCGGAGAGACGGACGAGTGGCAGCCTGCACTGCTGCAATGCAAGTGCGTCTTTTTGTGCGCCTTTTCTTGTGCGTTGTCTGTACCTGAACCGAGCAGTCCGTTGTTCACCCAGATTCGTATGAGAACGAGCTCTCTGTGGACTGTTTAAACCTCAAAACGGAGGTAACAGGACCAGGCTCGGCTCGCAACGTGTCGGATGCAACCGCCCAATCCAGCAACATGCTCCCGAAATGGGCAGAGTCTCCAGATGTTCATGATATGGGGCTGCATGGGAGGTATCACGTTGTATGCGCCGTGAATTACCGAGTGCTACAAAGAATGAACACTGCCCTTGATAATTATTCGTCCTCGCCACAAGTATTTTCGTGGTGTTATCCCCCCTGCTTTTGAGATTAAAACGGAGGGAGATCTCTCTCGACTTCGACAACTTTCAGGTCAGAGGTTTTTTGTGTGCGCAGGTGCCACCGTTTTCACCGTTCAATGTACTTTTTGTCGAATGATCATTGTTTACAGTGGCAAATTCTGTCGACACGTCAAAAGAGTACCCGGCAAGGGGGACCTTTAATACACAACTTACTTTGAATTCAAGAGAGGAGTACGACATAATTTGACAAAAACAGTGAGTATGAAATTAAATGAACAGTGACAGCGAAGCAGCAAGTGAAAATCAATCCCTAAAAGGAGTTGAGGCGGTCAGGCTATCACGGACACTTCCCATCTCCAGACGAAATATGTCGTAAATGGACGACTGGATAAAGGGGGGGAGCAAACAGGCAACCCAGAGTTAATAACGCTCCAGAAACAGGAATGAAAAGAAGAGACGCAGTCGTGCCCGATCTCATGGATGGCAAAGGGTTCACAAGAAGTCCAGAGTCCACACTGCAGACACGGCTCGGTTCAGCCTCTCACAGGCGGCGACGTGGCACACTACGACCAACGCGTCATAGAGGATGTATGATTCGCTCCCAAATCACACGTCTTTCTTGCTCTGACAATTGTTATTGTGTCTGCCTGTCTTCATTCGTGCTTTCGATATTCCTACTACATTCCGTTGCTTTGAAAATAGTTGCTGCAATAATAATTGCAAGGTCCTCTGGCTAAGTCTGTCTGCCCAGAGCTGTCAGTACCAAGTAAACATCGACAGCAATCAAGACCTTGGCGAGAAACGGTTTTCGCACTATATAAAAAGACGATGCTTTCCCGCCACCATAAATAAGAAAGGACTTTGGCCACTGCTATTCCATTATCAGTCATGTATTTACCCGTTTGTGCATCCGTGTCGGCATTCTGCACTTCGCAGTGTCAGCCGAACGAGCCACAGCAAACGATGTAGAACAAGGCAAAGTAAGCCGAATGAGATGTCGGGAACAAGTCTCAAGCCAAGTCTTCGCCGTGCTCGAATAGACAACGTTGTTTGGCCAGTTTCCGCTCTCCTTGTCTTGTGTGTACCGCAAATACAAATAAATACGATGTCCCGAGGCTGATCTCTTCTCCATGTTTGGAAGCATCAAATGCGATGGCATTGGCTATCACTAACACCCGAATTGTCAAACAACAACACGTGATCTTACCACGTGACCATATGCGAGTAGTTACACGTGACTCTTTTCGAGTGCCCTAAAAGCACGAAAATACAGTGGTCATCTAAGGCCCTGGTTGGTCATTACAGGCGCCTCAAACACTGCGCCCCACTTCCTACAGCCATTCACAACGCTCACATCGTGGTTTAAGTTACGCCCTCTGCGACGTCTATGGTGGGGTAAATCTGGACAAACATCGAGGCCCAGACGCAACATCAGGAGGCTGTGAGCATTACGAAGTTAAAATGAGGCCCAGTCATAGTGAGTAAGAAGGTTGCAAAGTAGGGATAGAAAGCCTTGCAATAAACAGGGCAGCAAGGTAAAAAGAGTGACTCTTGTCTCAGGAGGAGGAGTAGGACGGAGGGGGCCTTCCTTTTGTTTTGTGCATTGCTGCGCATTGTGTCTTTGTTTTAGCAGGAGCAACCAGGCAACAAGGACGAAAACAGCAGGCAAGACTGGTAGATTTTATTAGCACAACCCCTCTATTTGTGGACTGTGTTCTGTGTGTGTCATCACGGCAGGAGCCAATTGCCACCCGGATCTTTCCCATTTTTATTTATTTTTTTAACACAGGACTATCGACCAAGCGCCACTACTTAAGTGCTTTTCTTAGAAAGACGTCTCTTTCCACTTCCCTCCGCTTTTGGAAGAACGAAAATCACCAACAAAACAACCAAACACAGACATCCGTTGATTACCAAACAGTCAACATGCCTAAGAACAAGGGAAAGGTGTGTTTCCCCTCCCCCTCTACGATCTCCGACGATTTGGAAAGCATCGCAGCTAACTGGTGCGCGTTTCTAGGGTGGTAAAAACCGGCGGCGGGGTAAGAACGAGAGCGACAAGGACAAGCGCGAACTCATCTTCAAGGAGGAGGGCCAAGGTACGTTACGACAACGAGAGAGAGATATGGGAGATGATGAGGAGAGGTGTCTGCCTTTTTCTTTTGATGGCAGAGAACGTCTGCTGACCCCGCCTCCAGAGTATGCCCAGGTCATCAAGATGCTTGGTAACGGCCGTCTCGAGGCCCGCGCTTTCGACGACAGCGGCACCATGCGCCTGGCGTCGATCCGCGGCAAGCTTCGCAAGAAGGTTTGGTAAGTTTGGATATACGAAAGACAAGACATCCTACGATGCTCTCCTGATGCTGTGCTGCGGTCCGGGGTCAAAAGCGGGAAGCAACAGAACAAAGACGCGTTTCTAACCGTGATGCAGGATCAACACTGGCGACGTGATTCTCCTGTCTCTCCGTGAGTTCCAGGACGGCAAGGGCGACGTCATCCTCAAGTACTCTTCTGAGGAGGCCCGTAACCTCAAGGCATACGGTACGTTCTACCTGTCGTTGTGCTTGTGTTTGTTCTTGTCGTTGATGACGCGGGGCACGGAGCTGTCCCGTTTGGGTCGTGTGCCTCATCACCCCACATCTACACATCAACACATGCATGCATGCACCCTATCCATGCATAATCGCATATGCCTATGCACAGATGTACTAACATCTACTTTTTTCCCTCCTTTAGGCGAGCTGCCCGAGCATGCCAAGATCAACGAGACCGACACCTACGGCGACGGCGGTGAGGGCGATGTTGGCTTCGAGTTCGACGAGGAGCGCGACGAGAGCAGCGACGAGGGCGGCAACGCTGGCGATATCGCCATCGACGACATCTAATCCCTTTCTTCCCCTCCCAGGAAAGAAACGGAAGACAAGAGTCGTTTACCAGTACAACAGAACGTGGAGGCTGCGAACCTTTTGCAGTCTAGGGATAAAAAAAGGATAAAATCATGATCGTTTCGTCAAACAGTGGCCATCACTACCGGCCCTCTCCCTTTGGGAGAGGATTGGTCGTCGACACCGGCCCTACCAAACAAAAAAAACTTTTACGGCTAGGAAGGACGACAAAAAGTGTGCAGTACCTTCACACATATAAACCGGCTTGGACGGCCAGCACGACAAATACGACATATATTTGGCCCGTGCCGGCCACGACGCAATAACGCAAAGCACCTGCTTGTGACCTGGGTATCTCTTCCCCCCATTATAAGCATGCTTACGACAAGCCGGGGCCGCGTGAAGGGGGACTATGGAAGCAACTATGCTACGACTAGTTACGACAATCAAAATGGAAGGCAATCACTTTCAAGGCATGATCTTTTGCTCGCTCACTGTTATTTTGACCTTGTCAATTTAATTTTTTGTATCGCAAGTGTTGTTTTTCTGCCATTGACGTCTGCTGCTTTCTGCTGGACTTCTTTTGCTTTGGCAAGCGTGGCTTGGGAGAGAACAAAGCGTTCGCTTTTCTCTATTTTTTTTCTAGACTATGAATATTATTCATATTATTGTCCTCGACAAAATTCCCATGATGAAACCAGAAAGCAAATAAATATCTCCCCACACGCCGCATCGTCTTGTTTAGATGGACATCATCACAGTAAACCGAAGCAGGGTCTCTTGTCATCGTTATTCCTTAAATTTATTTCGTCATATACAAGTCCAAAGTAGAATGCATCTCCTAAAATACCGCCAATCTTCCTCCTCAGACCCCGTAAACAAAACCAGAAAAGGGGAGAAGCCAAAAGTGATGATTACAAAACAACCGAAAAGGCCCAAAATGAGCCATGTAAGACTCCTAAAGAAAACGAGGATGAAAGTAAGGGATCACTCTCATAATGAAGAAAAAGGGTATCCAACCAGATGTGTGTGAAAGGGGGAATAAGCAAGAAGCAGAAAGGAGAAGGGTGAAAAATATAACCAAAGAACAACGGCCATATTATATTGTGTTACAACACCCGACACAGCCGCTGCTAGGTGGGAAGAAGCGAAAGATAGAGAGCGCTCTACTCCTGAATCGGTTCGGCCGACGTCGGCATGCCCGTGAGAGTCGGCGTGCCACTGCCGCTGCCACCTGCTCCTGCGGCCGCATCGTCCTTCTTGCCCCACCAGCCCATCCAGCTCGCCCGCTTGTTGGCCGTCGGTGTGACGCTGTCTGTGTTCTCCTGCACCAGCCGTAGCGGCCGTGGCTTGGAGCCCGTGAATGCCGTTTTCTCGTGGACAGGGCGCGGCGGGCTGTTCTGGTTGTTGGACGACGACTGCGGGGGCGACGTGTCGCTGCCGGTGCCGCCGCTGGCACGCTCACCAGAGGCAGAGTCACCGGAAACGCTCGACGTCTCGCTACGCATGCCGGGGAAGTTGCCGCTAGCACCGCTGGGGCCACCAATGCCAGGCGAACGGGCACCGCTGCCGGTTCCTGAGCCCGCGCCGCTGTTTCCCACGGCGTAGGTGCCGCTGCCAAAGAACTGTGAGCTACGCAGGCCAGGCGACAGAGGACCATCGCCACCGCCACCCTTGTACATGGCGTTCACCACCGACGCGGCTGATGTGCCGCTTCCACCTGCTCCTGTGAATTGCTCGCTCATAGGGCGCATTGGACGGCGCATGCTCGTTGACCGGTTCAGTGAAATGGGGATCGAGGGAGCCTTCTCAGGGTCGCTCATAACAGCCTCAGGCATGTAGGATACGGGCCGAGGACGCTTGCCTGCCGCACCAGCGCCTGTAGCGGGCTCCGATGAGCGGACGGTGATCGACTTGGTGCGCTGAAGGAAGGAGGCAATGGCGCTGGGTTGTGGTGTGGTCTGCTGTGACTTTTCGGGTGGCGGCGGGGGCAGTTCCTTGTCGGTATTGGCGTTTGCAACGGCGGCACCGGGCGGTGGTGGGGGCTGCTTGCCGTCGGTAGACTTGTCAAGGATGTACTGATAGTCCTGGTGCTCCAAGAGGCGCTCGATGATCTTGTTAATGTACAGCGTCAACGCCTTGTTCTGATCCTGGAGCGACTTGAGCTCAGCCTCCAGCCGGCGGTTACCCTCAACGGGGATACCCTCAGTGCCCGCGGCACCCGTTGTAGTAGTACCAGCTTCATCGCTATCGCTGCCGGCTGCGTCGTTGAGCTCGTCTGCCAGACTGGACCCACCAGCTGCACGGCCTTCGAGCGCGTTTAGGGCGTCCTCGTTTGAAGAGCGTGGCCTGCTGTGCGTGCCGCCTGTGTTATTGATAAGGCCAAGACCACCGCCGAAACCGAAGTCGGCTGTGCCAAAGTCGCCCTTGAGTGTCTTCTCCTGGAGCAGGAGCTGATAGCTCTCGTTGTCCTCCATAAGGCGGGCGTTGGCCATGCGTGCCTCCATGAGCTGGCGCTCGACCTCATGGAGCCGACCGCCACCCTGATTCTCGGACTCAACCAACTTGATCTGGGCCTCGGCCAGCTCCAGACGGAGTGACTCGATCAGCTTGTCTTTCTGGAGCAGGAGCTTTGAGTTGTTGCGGGAATCGCTGCGGTGGAGGGAAGAAGGCGGGGCAAAACTGCCGCTATCGACGCCAGGCGAGTTGTTGCTTGCTGGGCATTGTTAGTATGGCAGCCAAAAACACAGAAAAGATTAGAACAGCATAGGTTCACTTACATATTCTCGAAGGCCGCCCCTCATCGTCGGCGTTCCTCTGTGCCAGACTGTCCTTGAGACGCTGGATCACACGCTGCATCTCCTCCTCGCGGTTGCTCATGTCTTCCTTCTCGCGTGTCATGGCGCTGCGCTCGGCCTCGTAGATCGTCTCCATTTGCTGGATCTGCCGCGCCATCTCACGCTTCTCGTTCTTGAGCGTTTCTGACTGTTCGTCATATTCATGTGCGCGCTCCTCTAGCTTCGAGTGTTCCTTGGCTGCCTCGTCTAGCCGTGCCTGCAGCACTTCGTTTTGTCTTTGGTACTGCTCACTCGCACCCTCGGCCTTGCTCAGCCGCTCCTTGAGGTCATCAAGCAGAGCCAGGGTCTCGGCCCGCGCAGCCTCCTCGGCCTCTGTGTTGGCTGCTGTGTTCGCTGCTGGCGACAGCGCACTGGTCGAGTTGCTCAGCAGCGACTCGCGCCGTTGGGCAGCGGCCGCCCGGGCCGACACTAGCGTGCTTGACCGCACTGAGCGTGTCCGGCCCACGCTACCAGCAGGGGAGGCCGTTCCCGTGCCCGTACGATCGCCGTTGCTAGGCGTCGAACCGCGTGGCTGTCTCGAGGGCGACGCATTTGGCGAGTCACGGCTGCCAGCCGGTGGCCGTTTCGCTGTGGGCGTCGACATGGAGTCCGAGTATATTTTGTAAGATTTGTATTGCTATTCCAGTGGCTTTAGTTAGCTTTCGTTGTCTTGTCGTAGCTGACCGCTCTTTGTTGCGTCGATTCTTCAGAGGCGTTGAACAGCATACGGCGCCAAGTTGAGGACGAAAGTGGAGTAAACAAGAGGGAAATGCGGGCGCTGTCGAATAGGGGTCGAGCGCTGCGTTGGAAAAGGTGGGAGGGAGGGGGATGGCGCCGAAAGTCCAGAATCTTTGTGGTATGAGTCTCGGAGACAGAAGAGCGAGTCACAAACTCTTTGCAAGAGATCAGAGGAAGTTGCCGATGCTGATTCTGTATTTGGGAAACTGCGCGTGTCGTGTTTCGCGAAAGAAGAGGAGCAGGAAGGAGCAAAGGTCAAGTACCAGGGGAAAATGGGAAAGACGTTCGTTTGCTGGGCCAGACCAGGCACGGTATTGCTAGTGGCTCTAGTGGCCTAGACGGCAAGGGCAACCAACCCCTGGTGGTAGCGTTTCGGGAGGAAGGTGTTAATTGCGCTTCCTGGGAGGAAGGAGGGAACGGGACAGCCCATGCGCCGGAGGGAAGGGACGAGTGAAAGTACATTGTACTACACAACGCAACCATGTGCAATTCGCCAGGCGGAGCAGTCAAAAACTTTGCGTAATTACAACACTAGTTCTAGAAGGAAAATGAAGAGAAATGGAGGGAAAGAGCAATTGCAGTGTGGAGTCGCTCTGGAAACCCACAATGTTATTTGAGAGACAAGTGTGTGGTTTGTTGTCTTTTGCAGTTACAGTGTTCGACAGGAAGACAAGAGACTGTGGCGCCCACAGTCTCGGTCTGGCACACGATCACGACAGGCGATAATTTTAGACAATGACGAGCACGACGACGACGACGACAACGACAACAACAACAACAGCATGATTCGACAGTGGCTACGCTTACACGTAAAAGCCGAGGCAGTGTCCATTTCGAAGGACCATTTCAAGGTCCATTTCATGGTGCAGGATCGCATCAAAAGGTCAGACTGTCAGAACGGTCAGTGAGAGGCTGAGGTAGCTGCGTGGAATGCGCCGCCGGTTGCTGGGCGTCCGGTAGGTGTGACATGCACCTTACAAAAGCCGCCGGTGACCTCATTTAACAATCCTGGGGCCGTCATGCGTTGGTAGTGTTGCCTATGTGCAATATACTTTTTTACAGAGAGATGGTCCAACTGGCCAGACCGATATGGAAGAGCGCGCTTCGTTGCCGTTGCGTCTGAACTCGATATAACAGACGGATGTTCTTCCATCTCGTTGGCCAGCACACGAACCTTCACCAAATGTCACAGAGAGCAAAATATGAAGATAAAGACAAATGACACAAACGCTTGTTTCGAGCAACCGTTTCTGCAACGGATCGCGTCCTGTTTGGATCATCTCGGTGGCCCTGCGCCTAGCTTCCTAAAACGGAACGTGCCTCCCCATGTTCAACCGCTACTGATAGAATCGCGTCGTTGAACGGAAGCACGTCTGCAATCCTCCGCGCCCGCTGAGGGGGATCGGAACACACAACTGGCAACTGGGTCCAGCCCAGAACCTTACCCCTGTGCCAATGAAACGTCTAGAAACGCGAAAGAACAAGAGGCGGGCGGCCAACCCAAAATGGGGCAGTGAGCGGGAGATTGCGACGACAATAAGGACATTCATGCGGATGTGCGCTGATCGCTGGCGCACTCCAGCATTTTTGAGTTGCGAAGCGTGTGATGGAGATTCAAGAGGCTAGGCAGTCGCCAATTCCCAAAACAATGCAATGCATTTGATTTGAAGCGTTGTTATGTATTACTCAGTAAACCTTTTTTGAGTTTCAAGATTACCAATGTTGCACTACACGTGTACAGCACGATCGCCTACAAGCATAACGATAGTATGCAACAAACAGATATTATAAAATACTCACATCTTCACAAGCAACATATTCAAAGCTGGGGACGTGGTTTGTTCTTGACTATTTTCTTTTGGTATAATAGATCATTGTCCTCTGACACATAACAATCATGGACTTTCTTTTCCCTGAACGCCGTTTCATGCCCCAAAAAAGTAACCACTCCCGTCAAGGAACATGGTAAATTTTATGTTTTGAAATTTTTATTTTTCATTGATGCTAACCATACTCATCGCTGAATACTGCGAGTCCCATGGCGAAATTCATTGAACTTTTGTGTTTGGTCGCTTAAGCCTGCTGGTCGGCCAGGATGTCCGAGTCACCGGGGTCCAGGACGGCCATGGTGGAGCAGCGGAACATCTTACCGCAGGCAGTGCCGAGCTCGATCTGTACGGGGGAAGCATACGGGTTAGTTATACGAATGGAAACCCTCCAAAGTCACAATGAGTGCAACTTCTTCGCAGGGCAAGCCCAGACCACCGGTCACGCAAGGCGAGACGGGGTAACGCAATTCGGTTTTCTTTGCAATTCTTTCCGTCCCTTCGGGAACCAAAGAAGAAAACCAGAGCCGTGACCGGATTCTGTCTGGGCCGTTTACTGGAGAGAAGTGGCGACACCAAAGGCGACGTTCTCAGAGAAACGGATATGGATGCTGGGAGGGTATACGCACGTTGTTGCCCGAGAAGTGGTGGACGTTGGTCTTGCTCAGCATGCTGTAGTACTCGAGCTCAGACTTGCGGAGGGGGCTGGTGTTGGAAGAGATCAGGACCAGCTTGGCCTTGCCCTGTAGAGGAAGTCCAGTTAGCATTCTGCTTGCAACAATGTCGCGATCTTTGTCGGAAATCGTGGGATCAGAAACGTACGCTGCGGAGCGACTTGAGGGTGCTCTTGTAGCCCATGGTGACCTTGCCGGACTTCATCACAAGCGCCAGGCGCGAGTTGATGGAGTTGGCGTCCTTCTTGCTCTTCTTGGGGGCCATTGCAACGGTTGTCGACGAAATGTATAGATTGTTGTCGGTAAGTGTCGTGGATGTCGAAAGAGAAGAGGAAGAGAGAGGAGAGCAAAACTTTTGTCTGAGATGTCTACTAAATTTCTCCTCCCACATTAACTAGCGCCTGGCGCAAAAAATTGGCAGGAGCGGAAAAAATGCGAATATTGTAAATGGGAAGGTGGGGCACGTGTTTTTCCGGGCACATAGCGTAGAGTCATCCCAAGGGAACGAAAGGGCAAGAAAGACCTAAGGACCCGCTTTTATTGGCCCCTTCCACAAAGGGGCGAGTCACTCGCCGGGCTGTCTGACAAAAGACGGGAAAATGGGGGAACATTCGGTGGTTGGACCGAATTTGCTTTGAAATCAGCTAGTGAGGCAAATCCTAGGGCAGCCAAAGGGAAATTTCGTCGCCCGCCGCTTTTTTCTGGCTTCTTCATAAAAACACTTCTGGACGAACCTCTCGATCGTCAACTCTCCACGACAACCCCATAACAACAACACTTATTTCGACAACCAGACAACATCCGACACAATGGCTCGCCGTCCCGCCCGTTGCTACCGGTACTGCAAGAACAAGGTGCGTTGATGAAGGAGGAACGAGCGATGGAAAGGACGAAATCGACGAAATGGAAGAGGAGGAATTAGCGACTTTGCGATCCCGGGATGGAAAACGACGACGACGAGCGATGGCCGACGACAATGCACGATTTATTGCCCTTATCTGCTCTCTTTTTGATGCAGAGCGGTCGTCGTTTTGGCCGCTTCAGCCTCGTCCTCGACCCTTTTTCTGGACCGGGATCGGTGATGTCAAAGTTTTTGGAAGGATTAGAAATGCAAAATGGAGGGTTTTGGCATCGTGACATTTCGTCATACCATCATCACCGTCACTCACAATAGGATACTAACATCTCTTCTCATAGCCGTACCCCAAGTCCCGCTTCAACCGTGGTGTCCCCGACCCCAAGATTCGCATCTTCGATCTGGGCCGCAAGCGCGCCACCGTCGACGACTTCCCTCTCTGCATCCACCTCGTCTCCAACGAGTATGAGCAGCTGAGTTCCGAGGCCCTTGAGGCCGCCCGTATTTGCGCCAACAAGTACCTCGTCAAGACTGCCGGCAAGGAGGGTTTCCACCTGCGCGTCCGCGCCCACCCTTACCACGTCGTCCGTATCAACAAGATGCTGTCGTGCGCTGGTGCCGATCGTCTGCAGACCGGTATGCGTGGTGCCTGGGGCAAGCCCAACGGCACTGTCGCCCGTGTCAACATCGGCCAGATCATCCTGTCGGTCCGCACTCGTGACTCCAGTATGTCGCCTCCCTTCTGATATCATTGTCCATCTATTCTACGAGCATCACAATACTAACCATTTCCAGACCGCGCTGTCGCTCTTGAGGCCCTCCGCCGCTCCCAGTACAAGTTCCCCGGTCGCCAGAAGATCATCATCTCCAAGAACTGGGGCTTCACGCCCCTCCGCCGCGAGGAGTACCAGGAGAAGAAGGCTGCCGGCCGCGTCCGGGTGGACGGTGCCTACGTCCAGTTCCTGTCCAACAAGGGCAACCTGGCTGCGAACATCAAGCAGTTCCCTGACGCTTTCTCCGCATAAAGTGGTAGATGGTGTTGATAGTGTACTGAATTGAATTGTTTGCATTTTCTTCGTTTTATTTCCCTGTTGGTCAATAAAATGCCAGGGTGGCACAAGAACACCCTCGCGCGGGCACAGAGCGGCGCAAGGTGGTTTTCTTTTTTGATGCATCTTTTTCTCATTTATTCATACGGAGCCGGCGTATGGGTTGGCTGTGGATTCTTTTCTCACCGAAAAGAGAGCAAGTATTGCTGGTACGTTATTACAAGGGCGCCCTAACCGGTCTCTTTCGAAAGCCGAAAGGCAAGTTGCACACAGTCACAGCGCCACGGATCCGCGAGACAGATTTAGAAAGAGACGAAAAAGGAATAAATTTATTTTAAAACCAACAGATATCTTGTGCCATGTCAGCCAGTGAAGTGTGTTGATTTATGTTGAACTTAATATGCCGTTAATGACCGCCTCACATGACTACAGTTGTTGGGAGAGGCAGCCCTTGAGTTGACAATATGTGGTATACCAGCCTTACCGTTCACAATTACCAACATCAACTTACCTCGAGTCTTGTCTCCAAAGCAATCCGTCGTATATTCAAACAATCATTGACATAACGACGACGACATACACTCAACACTAGCTTACACTGTTCATCTCTTTCCCAGTCTTGGTTCACTCCCCATGCTCGCCTATGCCGATCCTTTCCTCCTCCCTGCACTTCTCCTCACCAGCACACCAGTTCGGCTACACAGTACTTGCCATATTTGCCCGCCTTGCTGCCGTCCGCGTGAATGGTAGGTCATACTTTGTTACTTTAGCCTCCCCCAACGAATGCAAACGTGACCTGGTGCCCGCCCTGTGGCGCTGTTGGTCTGCGGGGGGAGATGGCGGCGCTTGATGGCAGTTGTACAAATTGTTGGCCCGGCCTGTCTTGTAGTTTTGCTTTGTAGTAGTAGATGTCGACCAGATATTCTGATGGTTTTCCCCTTACATTCGTAAATTCAGCTGGCGGTCAGACTGCAGAAATCTATTCACGGAAACAAATGTGACGTCGAACATGGCAGGCGCGGATGAGGCGTGGGAGGCTGCGCCGGAGTGGCAAACAGTGAGTGGTCATTGTGAGTATGTACCAGATCGGTGGGGCCCGTTCGTTATCAGTATTGCTTGTGGTTCGCTTGATAACGCTATCTCCCCTGCTGTCCACTGATTGTCTGGCATCTGCTGTCAGCTAGGGCATTTGAAGCGCGTTTTTTCGGCAAGCTATGGCGGGTTTGCCTCTGCGATGATGTCGCCATACGCACCTTCTTGATAGCGACAGCTATTGGTCCTTTGCCCCCCAGCCCAGACCACGTCGACATCTCACCTCCCTCTCCTCCTCACCAAGCCGCTCAAGCCTCTCTGCATCAAGAAGGAGCAATGGCAATCATACTTGGGCTGGGCTGATTGTTTACGACGTAGTATTGATCGTATTGCAGAAAATGTCCATAAACAGCTGAAGAGCCCCCCGGCTTTTCCGCAAGCTTCGAAGCGAAAGTCGAAGATCAGACGAGCGGACTGTAAAACCAAAGCCCGATTCCTTGACAATCCCCATCGTAAGATGAGGGATATGTGAGATTGGAGGTAATTCCCATTATGTTTCTTAACAGTAGTAACATACTAAGGCCGGGCAGCCCAAAAATGCGCAAATGCATTGGGAACCAGAATGGCAAGAGCAGAGCATTTCCGAGTGTCCACCGCCTCTCTGCGAGATGATCAGTTCGCGCCTGCACTCGGAAGTGCAGGAAGGGATTCGTAGTTCATTTAGCAAAAGAGCGAAGACGAGGAAAGAGGGTGGGTGGGAGACAGTCAGACACACGCTCTTTCCCGACTTTTGCAACTTTGCCCTCTTTCCTGACTTTGTTTGTTTCTTTGGTCCCTTTTGTCTGTTGTGCTGCTTTCAGTCCAGCGCCCAAGTAGTCTGTGTGTGAGACGCACTACCACCGTAGCGCGCATCTTAGGTACATGTAACTCGAGATCGTCCAGAACAGCAATAATACGACGCTCTGGCGTCAGAGCACGCATCCGCCGTTGCAGGTCAGCCCCAAGGGTCACGCACTGCCTTTCTGCCAACAACTGGCCTAGCCCGCGCCCACTTCTGGCCAACAGCCAGTCTCTCCTTCCCTGTCCTACAGGCCCCTTTTTCTAGCCTGCCCAATTGTTCGTAGTCGTTCCTTCCCTCGCTGTGCGATACATGAGATACAAGTGAGATACAGCTTAACAGCGTGAGACTGGTCTGTCGCTCCTGCCGCCAACGCGCTGTTCTAACATTGGTTTGGTCCATCCAACGACCCTTTTGATCGACTACGACTGTCAGATCAGGACTTGGCCCGCCTCCTTTCCACCAACTGTCCCAACTGTCACTCTTTCCCTTCCTTCCCTTTTACCGTTGCTCACTTCTTTCTTGCTGTGTTTGCTCCTTCTTGTTCTTTCCGTTCACCAAACCCCTGTATTGTCAACATCACGTCGTTTTTGCAACCTCACGCCTCACGCCTTTTACGACTTTCTTCTCACGGTGCTAGGCCGTACCGCCTTATCGCTCGCCCCCTCTTTATAAGCAGCGGTCAACCCACCTTCGCCCTGCACTCATCACACGAGCCCAACCAGCACGGAGTGCGGTTTCCCACATTCCCACATTCCTCGTTTCCCGAGACCTGCCACGCTTTCTGGCATTTCTATCCCACGTCTCTGGCTTCAAGACCACGCATGCTCCCGTGCGGCTCTCTCTCGACATATCCTTAAAATTATCCAGCCGACTCCCAGCCGATTCTGTCGACAGCAAGCGGCCCGCTCTCTTATTATCGGTCTATTATCGCTCGTTTCGCCTGCGCCTGCGCCTACGAAATCCTTCGCGCAACGTGTTACACGCCCACCGTGGCACCAGATTAAAGTCATCTACGTCGATACTCGCGTGCTTTGCCTTCCGTCGTTCAAAAAGGCTTCACATCGCCTCGTCCAACATTCACGTACATCGCCGCCTCGTCTCGGTCTCGTCCATGAATTTCCGCTGACAACCCGCCCTATTATTCCCCTCTTGGTTTCCCCCAGTCCGCACGCCGACTTTCACTAGCCCGCCCGCTCTCGGGACCCTCTTTGCGATAATACGTCGTAAATACGTCGTACTCATCTTGTCATCTGCCCTACCATTACCGATAAACCGACAAAGGGCCTGGGCCTTATCCCCTTCTCCTTCCTTTTGATCTCGAGTGTGGGCGACGACGGCAATTTTGCGTTGCCGTCGTTTTCTTTCTTGCTTTTCTTTTTTCAGCTGATTTATTCCATCATTTTTTCGTCCCTGCGCTGCATTTACAATGGCGTTCCATCAGCCCACGCGGCAAGCCGTTCAGCGGCCGCCACGCGAGCAATCGCAAGATCGAGATGATAACCGCGTCTCCACCGTTCTACCCGCTGCCCTCGAGGGTTCGCAAACATGGGTTCTCTTCTCGCCCAACGCCGACACGGCAACCACGTCATCAGTCCTGGACTCGCTTCCGGAGTCATCACAACAGACAGCCGGTCGGTCACGACTAAGTGATCTGGGCAGCCTACGCAGTCTCGAGCCCTCCAACTATGCATCCTCTTACGCGCAGTCAGCGTATGCACGCCCAGCGAACCTCCACCTCTCGATACCCTTATCCGCACGCTCGCCAGCCAACGAGGAGGCTGTTATGAGCGAAGATGGCCGGCCCGATGCCGAAGACGACGCCGAGCTCGACAGTTTAGATAGCCACCTTCCCGATTTCCGCCCTTCAACAGCACAGAACCAAGCGGCCCAACAGGCTCTGGCAGCTACTGCTACCACAACAGTCAACCTCCCGACGCATGATGGTCTTGGATCGTTCCGCCTGGGCAACGCCACAGGCATGAGCGCTGCTGTTCAGGAGCACCTTTACTCTTTCGAACAGTTCAACCCACGGCGGGTCACGAAGCGGCGGCGGGAGTCGTTGGACCTGGCACAGCTCCAGGCCGATGACGAGTTCACAGAAGATATTGAGCGGACACGCCGTATTGAAGCATGGCGGTGGGAGCATAGCCGCGTGCTGCTCGAAGAGATCCAGAAGGAAACTCGCCGGCGGCGAGGCTCACAACTCTCTGCACAACGAAGTCGTGCAAGCGGTACAGTCAACGCTGCGCAGGACCCTGTCACTGGCGAAGCCACTGCGCAAATCGAGACGAGCGCCGACTGGCATGACCAGGAGGACGATGGTCTTATGAAGCTCCGTAAAGAAGATGGCGATGAGCCGAACGAAGGCCTATGGTCACGCATCACGCGCAAGTTTATGCTTGAGGTGATGGGTATTGACGACCGCATCTTGTCTGTTCTGTTCGGTGAGGATCTTGTCACTAGCGAGGAGCAGGATGACGTGATGGACCTCTCGTCAACCCCTCGTGCATCCAATCCTTTGCTGGAAGCCGCTGCCGCTGGCATAGACTCCACTGATTCTGGTGCCCACGAGGATGCCTCCTCTTGGCAACTGCGGATGCTTGAGCGTATTGCAAAGGAGCTGGGCTTATTTGTTCATTCACACGTCAACTCGCACCCTGGCGCCTTCTCAACTTTTACCCGTGTCCAGCAGATGCCACTGCCTTATGCCGGCCTACCTGTCATTCCTGAAGGTGCCGCACCGGCCACAACTCGTGTCCTGGGAAGTGAGCACGAGACGGTTGAGGCTTCTGGCGAAAAGACAGTTGACGACGTCACACCCACTGGTACAACCGCTTCCCTTCCCCGCTTCAAGCCTACCATCTACCAGGCACGGCCCATGGACATTCCTGGCCAAACGGCAGAAAACATTGATGCTCCTGCTGCTGCTGGTAGCGCTGGTGCCACCTCCGCTTCGACGACACCTACGCCTGCACAGGTCTTTACTCAGGACGAATGGGAGCAGGATCTGGACATCAAGCTCGTCTTCCGCTACCTGCGTTCACGCTTCTTCTCTGGCTCGGGGTCGGCTAGCAACCACGCCCACCGCCACCACCTGCACCATCACTCTCACCACCACAGTGGCAGCGCCGGCGGTGGCAGCGGCACCCTCAACAGCATGATGAACTCGCAGGAGGCCGCGGCCAAGGTGGCTCGTGTGCGTCAGCATCACCCGCTGGTCGGCCGTGGCGCGTCGGGTGCTCGTCAGACTGGCGAGCGCCGCCCACCCATGCCTGCGTTCCGTAACATGAATGCTGTGGGCGGTGTGGCCACGCCATCGAGCCCGATCCTGGGTATGCGCCATGGCCACGGTACAGCCGGGTCGTGTGCCAGCCAGAGCACACGCCGGTCGGCCCGTCGCAGCAGCATCTCGTCGCGGCACTCGTCACGTCACTACTGGGACATTGGCGGTTCTGGGTCGATGATTGCGTCTGCTGGCCCCATGGGCAGCTGGGGTGAGGTGTAAGCAATAATTAGAGGAGGCCAAACATCACATTTCGGAGCGATATCAAAGCATATCTGCCACGTGCATTTTCTGATATTTTTTTCACGCCTGTTCATTTCTCTCATCATTGCTGGGCATGCATGTCTTGGGCGTTTTTTGTGTAGTATATTTTTCTGTCCTTTTATTTTTTCACTTTTTCTTTATATTTCTCTACTTCTCATCATATATTTTATATTATTTCCTCTTATTTAATGGGCACATCTCCTCACGTTATATACACGGACAGACTTAATACAGCGCATACTTTTGATATTTTGTACAATCTTGCGTGCAAATACGTGCATATAATCATTCTGTGATTTGAGTACATTTCGCACGTTGGCCGTTGTCAAGCCATGTGAAATAAAAAGGATTGGATGCTGATGTCCCAAGACGCGGCCTTTTGGCAGCCTCGTCTCTCGGCAGACCAGGGTTATCAGCTGAGGGCATCACTCAGAGTCATGGCAGTAGTACGTCGTTTTAACTTTGGTTCGAAGTGCAGACAAGCGTGAGCAACGTCGCGGGGCATCTAAACTATGTGCGCTTGCAGGGTTCGGGGCAGTGCTTAGACGGCCTGCGGGCGAATGTAGAGGCCGCTTTCAAGCTATTTGGCATCACACAGCACGCTGTGACTCGATACGAACAGCCTGGTGACGGACGTGACGCAACACGACGCACGTTGGTCAGTGAGCACTGGTGTGCGTTGCAAATGCATGTATGGGCAATCTGACACTGTATCTTGGGAAACGGGACACGGGACAAGGCCCTCAGGACACAAGAAACGACGCAAGGCAAGGCGTGTGCTGAAGATACCGGGCAAGATAGATAGAAAAGATGAGATGGCGTGGTGGACAGGATATCGGTGCACTTGCACAGTGCACAGCACGAGAAGGAACGCACTTGTTGCACGGGAGGACGGAAGGAGAGGATCGTCCCACACGGCGCTAGTCTCTTGGGCAAAAAGAGAAAGAGCAAAAAAGGACCCCAGCTGTGTTTTAGTGAACGATGGCGTAGTCGTGCTTGTATCGATCCAGACGCAAGGGATGGTTTTGTCTGGTGTCTCAAGCCGCCGCTCAGTTTAATCATGGAAGCATTCCAGTCGCCTGTCCATCTCGGCCAGTTCGTTGTCTTCTCTAGAGCCCTTTATCCCTGGTCATGGTTCTTTTGTAAATGTAAAGAATAAAAGCCTCAAAACAAACACGTCAAGAACAAAGAGCTTTGAGAATAAGAAAGGGATTGGCGCTTCCGAGACAATAACAATGGAGAGAAAAGGGGGGAAGAAATACCACGTCCGTATCTTGCCATTCGCAAGGCCGCCTCTCGAAAAGAAGCGACGTGTAAGTCAGATCAAAGAAACTGAAGACTGACGAATAGCGGCTTCGAGATGCTCCCGGTTGTTTGTTTACGGGGCCTAACGCAGATGTGCTTCAGACGTGTTCGAGCCCGCTAGAACAAAGAATATGACTTGAGAACAAGGACGAAAAGGGACAAAAGGCGCCCAGAGCACTCTTTCGGAAGGCGTGCCGAGCTCTCATTGGGCGCCGTTGGTAGCCAAAACGCGTGGAGCACGCGCTGGGCCGCGACTCTAAATTGGTGTCCATTGGTGCTAAAGTGGTTTTTGACCAAGGTGACAAGGGTGTTTAATGGAAAAGACCGAGCTGGACGGCCTAGCGAGAAAAGAAGTGGGAGAAGCGGCAGGGGTGCGAACTGGTCATGCGAACACAATGGGGTGGAAAGGGAACAAAGAGACAAGAAAAAGAAAAGGAAACGAGAGAAGATAATTCATAAATTAGTTGTAAAATAAAAGATAATAGTTTAGCAAAAGCCGATCTCCGGGATAGAGCCACTGCCGGCCGGCCTTGCCTCGTTCTTTCCCTCGATATTGGTCCTCTTCGTTGCCCAAAAGTTTACGGTGTGTCAAGTTTCGAAATAGAAGGAGCGATGGAGGGAGCGCCCTCAGCCTGGTGTGCCCACCCCCACAGCTCATCCACAGCACAGAGCACCAGGGAGGGTCGCATGCGCTTCATGCCTTCTCCCCTCTGGCTGCCTGCTGCCTGGCCTTTCGGACCTGCAGCATGGGTGCGCAACCCACGCAATATGTGTCGTAGCTTGCGGCAGGCGTCCAGGCTCCTCGAGCTGCTGCATGTCGTACTGTGTAAATGGGAAAGATGTGGCACGGTGGGCATTTTGAAGGAAGGGCGTTGAGTCGGCACATTTCGTTTCGTTTCTCGCTCTGTCCCTTCTTATGACTCTGTGCTTTCTTCTCGACCAACGGCTGTGAGCCGTCACTTCTGCACGTTTTGTTGTTATTGCGTTCTTTCCCGTTCTGGCATCAGCGCCCCTTCCTTCCCTCGCTCTATCTGCAAAGCCCACGACTTTCGCAGCTCCACATCTCCACACCACCTTGACCGGGTTTGGTCGTCCGTCTTGTTGCACATCCGCGGCCCTTTCTCTTTCGCTCTCCGTTCTTTTTCAAACTCGATTTGTATCCTCAGGCTCGCATGCCTAAGAAATTTGAACTACTGTGTACTGCCCGATCCTTCCTCCTAACGCACGGCTAGTTCCTTGAACTCCCTCAGCTCTCCACTGTCGTCTTTGTTGCATGTCTGATCTGGGCCGCTCCTTCCTCATCTCGCCGTACTCGTATCTTCTCTCAAGCTGCACCTGCCTTGTCTCGTCGTCCTGCAATTCTGCCTCTTTCCCGACTGCTCGTCAACACCACCTGCGCCCTTGCCGCGTGCCCACACACTCTCCACCCCTCCTGCCCACCCTCCCCCGGCTCCTTCCTCAAGATTTCCCAATTCATCGTCGTGTCTTGTCCCGCGCCTTACGTTGTGCAATCGTTCCTGCTCTTTCCCCTTTTTTTTTTTTGGACTTGGTCGTTCCCTCCACTTCCAAACGTTGTCTAATCTGGGAAACTCTGCACTCGTCAACCCCTCGTCAACCTGGTCGTCATCCCCAGTCTCTTTCTTTCTCCTTTTCCTCCGAACTTTATCATTCTTACGACGTACTCCTGTCAATATCCTTTTCACACCACCTGCCCACCATCGCCGCCTTGTCGACCACGCACGTCCTCAAATCTTGCACGTTTCCAACGCCTGTGACACGGCTTCCAGAACGCTGCCTCAAGCCTTCCGCATCTCGAAATCATTACGAAAATATATTTATATCCAGCCTTGCCCCCCTTGTCCCCTCTCCGGAAAACTCTCTCGATCTCCCTTTTGATCCCTTTCGCGCTCTCGGCAGCGGCCGCTTCGTCCTACATGCCCGGTTTAGACTGGTCAGTCCTCATCCGACCTCTCTTGTCTCGTTGGCCTTTCCAGCGGCCGACACGATAATCCAATCTTGCACAATATTTCCTATTTCCCTTGTCCACGAGACTCGTCGCCTCAGGCCGCCATTTCCGGCCGCCAGTCCGGCCGCAACTGGCCTTGCTTTCCCTTCTTGGACGACCCGTCGGATTAACCGCCCTTCTCGTATTACAGTGCCATGCCCTACACCGATTCTTGTTCTTGAGCTCTCCGCGAGCTTTTCGTCCTACCAAAACACCAACGCGAAACTGCACCTTGTCTCGCCCCAGCCTCCTTCGACAAACTCCTCTCTTGCTTGCGAAAAGTACCAACGGGAATCGACACCACGCCCGACTAGCATCGCTAATTGCACGATTCTGGACTTTGGGCGTGCAAAACGCCAAAAAAAAGACTGCGCCGGCCGGCGTGCTAACCAACACCACGCGGATCGCGTTTTCTTGGTTGGTGGCGGCCGTCTCCCGGCCACTACTATAGTCTAGGCAGCACCCGCCTTCCCCGCTCTTCCGCTAATAGGACGGCTGTCTCCCGGAGATGATCTCCGCCGGAGGCGCCAATGGCCGCGACTTCCTTTGATGCCGCTGCTGCCGTTGCTGCCTTATCTTCTATTGATAACAATGTGAACGACCCTGCTGCGCCCACGTCCTTTGTCTTTGATATATACGATGACAACGCGGCAAGGCCGCCGACAAACGACGCGCAGCTGGTGCCACTACAGCAGCAGAAACAGCTCCAGCTTCAACATCAGCAGCAGCAGCAACAAGAACAACCCCAGCCACCACAGCAGCAATCAACCCCACAACCTCAGTCATCGCCACGCCTCCCCGATGGACCCTGCAACTTTGTCGACCTGAGCCATGGATCTAGCGGCGCCCAGTGCGGCTGCCGCCGCTTTTGGAGCCGGAGCAACAATAGCATAGCTGCTACACCCATGACCCCAAGCTTTGGAGCAGGAGCTCTCGTCCCAGCCAATACCTTTTTCAATGGAAGCCTTGCCGGACTGGATGCCAGCCAGACCGGCTGGTGCATGTGCTCACATCATGCCTGCTTTCATGATCACACAGCCAATGGCGGGTCGTCATTGGAACGTGCATCAATCACCACATCATTCTTTACTACATCTGCAGCACCCGCAGCAGCAGCGTTGGAAACATCTGAGAAAACGCCAGCGCCACAGTTATTGTTACCTTCATCCTCAAGTTCATTCCAGGAGAATGAGGAACCCCAACCGCAACCGCCGCCGCAGCGGGAACCTCTAAGCGCTATCCAAGATATGGAACAGGATTGCAGCCGCCAGGAAGAGGACCGGGACAGCAGCCAACCCTTTCCAGATATCTCGTTTGGGTTCCCTTCTGGCGTTCCAGCTCAGCTAAGCTCGTCTTTTGTCGCCATGATCGCCGAGGCTGAGAGAGAAAGCCGCGATCTGACTATGACTGCTGCTGAAGCAGAGGCAGTCGATGATGAGGTAGCCACGGAGGAGGACGAGGCACCTGAGGCGTCCCTGGCACCTGTTGATATTCCCCGGTCACCACCGGCACAGCCGGCACCGACTTCAGTTGCTACCTCAGTCGATGGACCTCCGGCGGACTGTTCGATCCCGGACACTCTCAGCTGGGGACCGTATGCCATGTCTGTTCGAGGAGAGGCCGCTGCCGTCGCTGCCGAGTCTATTCCAACCTCAAATCCCAACGCTGCGTTACTGCCGCCTTCTCAAAACCCGCCACCATCTACTACTACAACTACGTCTTACACTAGCCAGGTACGGTATATGCGGCCATTTGCTGGCAAGGGCCTGCAGACACTTGCACCAAACACACCGGGGCAATCCTCGTCTGGATCACCCCTTAGGCAGCTCTTGGAGCAACAGGCAACCACGTCCGCTTCTCGTCCTCTTGGGCCAAAAAGTCTTACAAATGCTGTCCAATCCCACGAGGCGCGTCTGAATAAACTCGAGAATCCGTCTTTCAGCGGAGCAACGTCCTTGGTTTCACAATCATTTGCTGCCACACAGGCACATGAAGAGTGCCTCGAGCGGCATGACCAGATGGATCTCCGCGTGACTGAACTCGAGTCACGTTTTGGCGAATTCGAACGGTATCACGTGAACAACGACAACGATGCAGCCACGGTGACAGCAAGCAGCATTGTGTCTGTATCTGCATCCGACGCACCATCGTCAACGACGACAAGTATCAACAGCCGCACATCACGGCCAACCCTCGTCACGGATCCGGCCATCTTGAGCCAACTTCAGGCTCTTCAGGAGCACGTCAGTCTTCTGCAGCAACAGGCACTTCCGTCACCCTCTCGGCCTTGGCAGCTGGAGGTCGTCTTTCTCCCATTCCCACTTAAGGGGGTCTGGGTCGAGGCTGTCCATTTTGGCGCCACTGATGCCGTGGCAGCCGCTGCAGCTGCTCAGAGAAGACAAGCCGGTGCGACGCCCTCCAACAACAGCAATGCCAACGGTGATGATGAATGGACACAACCTGCGCGACGCGCAGATACGCCCCGTCTGCTGCCTCGTGCCTGCATTCCCGGCCGCAATATCGACCGCCGTCTACGCAGCCGCGGCTTCGTTCAGACACTGACGGTGCGTGGCGCTGATGCCCGCAGCCTGCAGATGGCGATGGCCACGGCATTTGGGCCTGTTCTGCAGATGATGACTGCAAACGGTAGTGTCGAGGCAAGACGCGAGCGCCGGTCTTCGACCTCGGCCTCTTCACAATTTCTTGCACTGCAGCAGCCTTGGGTTCCTTTGCGTAAGGTGCATAAGGACTCTCGGCTGCGCTTCCTCACACGCTCAGAGATGCTGACGCCTGCCATCTGGGATGCCAGCTTTATGATTGCTAGCGTCGTCATGAAGGCGTCAGGTGGACTGCACCGTCTGTATGTCACGCAGCCCGATGCCTACCTGCAAGACCGCCATTCTTATGCTCACGGATGGTCGTGGCAGCAGCTGCGTGAGATGCCTCAGGTTCAGGTCGACCTTGGCGACAATGACTTTGGAATTGACGACGCATGCTGGGCTTGGAACAGCAAGCTCGACCAGCCACCAACAGCGTCAACCTCCGGGTCGTCATCTGTGTCTTCCTCGCCAGTCATGACTTCGAGCCGTTTAGGTCGTCCTTCTCCTACACCGTTTAGCCGTGGAACAACGCCAATAAGCCGTGCTCGTGGCCATACACCCCATCGTGCTTCGTACCCATCCATGGTGGCACCGGCGGCTGCACCTGCTCCAGTAACAGTACCAGGCCGGTCCCACTCTGTGTCCGTTGGCGGTACCTCTGGATCTTCTGAACAATTCTTCACTGTTGCCCAGTCGCCCATGCAACAGCGTCTTCAGCAGCAGCAGCATTTGCACCAGATGGCATCCAGCTCCGGCAATCCTGGAGCGCCAACCACGCTGCGCCGGTCTTTGTCACCATTTATGTCGTCGTCCATGGCACCGGGCGCTAGGCGCGTTCCGCCTCCCATTCGGACGACTTCAGTGCCTGTTCCGCACCAGGCAGCCAGCCCGATCATGATGCGGGGCGCATCTGTCAGTAGCAGGCGCCGTATTCACTCGGCAGGCAGCAACCACGCTGGTGCCTCTGCTTCTGTTGCGCCTCCTGTGTCTGCCGGTGGTGTCAACAAGCGCAGCCGTCGCCGTAGCACACGCTCCCCCAGCTTTGGCGGCTTCTGGCCTCGCAATACACCGCGGTACAGCCGCAGCCCGAGCGTTACACCTGGCCCTGGTCCTTCGGCCATGTGGGCTGTTCCGGCCGACGAGCAGCAACAGCTCCAGCAGGAGGCGCGCCAGCACCGTCACCAGCACCAGCCTGCACCCCAGCGCGTCCGCGGGACCACGCCGTTTGCCTACGCTACACCGTACAGCACTACCGCCGGTGCAGACCACCCGCCTACTTCAGCATCGTCTGTTGCCAGTGGCAGTGGTCGTCGCAAGCGGCAGCGCCAGCATCGCGACGAGAACGAGCAGCGGTACCTTCGCAACAGCCGGCATGGCAGCCGTGGTCCCATGCCTTCTGCCATGGGCTTGGGCAACGGTGCTCAACAGTACTACGATGATGATGACATGATTATGGCTGCCTACGACAGCGACGATGTCAATGACTTTGACTTCCCCATGACGCAGGAAGGCGATGAAAACGACGACGACGATGACGACGAAGAAGACGATATTGAAGTCTACGAGGATGAGCAGGACATGCTGGGTCTCGGCGACTATGCTACCCGTAGCTTTGACGACGACTATGACCACATGTATCTCCAAGAGCAGGGCCGCCCGCCACACGGCCAGCTCCTCCCCAAAGACCAGCCTCGCCCAGGTATCGAGTCTGACGGTGAGAACAACTTTAACGACGACGACGAAGACGATGAGGACGACGAGGATTACATTGGACATACGTTTGGCGGTCAACGCCAACGCCTTGGCGGCACGCAGGACAGCCAAATCAGCCAGGATGATGAGGACGAGAGCATGTCGGACAGCGAGAACATGGACCCGCTATCTCTTTCGTTGTTTGAGGACAACATTGCTGAAGACGGAGGCCAGCAGCAGCAACAACAACTGCAGCAGGAAGAACACCAGTCCGACTTGTCACAACAATCACACATCCAGCAGCGGCAAACCGAGCAGCCGCAAGAGGAGGACCATCACTCGGACGTTAGCAGCCAGCCCAGCGAGTATCCCAGCACGCGGCGGCCTTGGCGGCTGATGTCGACAGCGAGCGGTCACGGCCCTGCTGCCTACAAGACCAACGTGCACCCACAGCACCAGCATCTGCACCTCCAAAACAATGACATCAAGGCTGACCACGATGACAGCACTGGCATGGGCTTCAAGATTCACGAGGACGGTGATGCCGTGAATCTCTAATGCAGCAACAAGCTCCACTATATTACAAACATAGGCCCCATTTCTGATGACACCTCCCTTCCACTCCTTACATTACCATTTCCTTTGTCAGACATGTTCGAATATATAACGAAGAGAAGGGTGTATGTTTGTTTGGGCTTGGAAGTTTTGTCTTCCTCTTTGAGATAAATTTCTGGTGTTCACGGTCAGCGTTTGATTTATTTGATTGTTTACTGGCAATGTATCCATTCTTTTTACTGGGAGTGGTCCCGTGGATACGAGAATGGCGTTTTGTGTTCTGGCGTTTTGATCGTTTTACTTGCGGTGGCTCTCTTGTGGGTTTTGCCAACAAAAAGAGGGTGGTTAAATGTGTCCTAAACTCTGTATACGTTATTATTTTATTTTATTATTTTATTTTTACTTTGTTTTCACATTGTTTTCTATTTTACCTTTCCCCTCTTATTATTCGGATTTATTTCTATTTTCACATTTATGTTCATGAATTTTATTGACATTATCTCATTAATCATTAAAGTCATTACCCAGATGCTTCCACCAATTTTATTCATACCACCTCTCATGAAGAGAACGAACGTCAACAGCCCCAGTCTCTTGCAGATACCCTGTCAGTGCCACTGCGTTCTTGCCAGCATCCTGTTCGATCGTTGTCCATCCATTACCGAAATAGTGGTACCGATTACGCTGGGCCTGTGGTGACCGGTTCCTCTCGAACTCAAAGTCTTCCCATCTTGGATCTAGGCAGGCCTGGATGCGGTGATGACCCGATCCGGGCCACCACACAAGAGTTCGACCACCGTCGTTTCCTTCTGTATCGTTTCCTTTTGCTTTTGGTGCCTTGAGCCACGAGCTGCAGTTGTCACTGACTACTTTGTCACTGAAGTGACCTAAGCAGTAGGCATTAAAATCTTCCGTGGCTTCTCGGCTTGGGGTGATGCTTCGGTACTGCTGTAGCTGCATCTTTCGCAACACTTTGGCAATGTACGTCGCCGACAGCTCAACCTGCAGTGGAATTGACCCGCCACCACCGTTGGCTTGTGCCTGTAGCACAATAAAGTAATTGGGCATATCGGGCGCCATGACTCCAAAGTACGTCTCAGGGTAGCCGGTGGCTCCGTCGGCAGACCAATCCTGTCGGATGTCGATACCGTTGCGGCCAACGATAGGAAAATGCGGCACGAAACCGTTGGCAAAGCCTGTAGCGGCAATGATGATGTCGACTGGTCGTTCGGTGCCATCGGAAGTGACGAGGCCTGTCTTGGTGGCGGATACAATGGGCGTATCAATGTACGTCACCCTGCCGTCTTTCTCGCCTTGAACAATGGTCTCAAGGTAGCCCGGTGCGGGTGTCAGTCGCTTGCATCCAGGTGCAAATTCTGGCACCAGGCGGTCAAGCCATTCTTGACGGCCACCCACACGCTGGCGCATAGTTTCGATGCACGCAGCACGCAGAGCCTCGTTTTCTGGGCTGCCAAGGATGTTGCGCCGAAACTTTGTGTGCAGATTGGCCTCGATGGTACGGCGGTAGGCAAGGTAGGCAGCCGGGTCGCTAGAAAAGTTGGCCTTTTCGTAGTCTGTATACTGATATGCACCTGGATTGTCCCCTGTGGCTTCGACGAGGTTCTTTTGAAAGGTCGGTGTAATCCATACACGTGAGCGTATGCAATGGTCAACATGAGCAGCCATTGGAGCGACCTGTGGCAATATCTGCTGTCCACTGGAGCCGTTGCCAATGACAGCAACACGCTTGCCTGTAAGATCAATCTTTGAGTCCCAAGCAGCGGTATGGACAACGGTGCCAGTGAAGGTGTCCAGCAACCCGGGAATATCGGGTAGTTTTGGCCGACTCAAGCGCCCCTGGGAGTTGATAAAAAATGGCGTTATCTGATGCGAGATTTTGTTCGTCTTCAGATCTTTTATAGCCAGATCCCAGACAGCTTCCTCAGCCTGCCAAGTTGCAGACATAAGCTCGTGTTGAAGGCGGATGTGAGACCGTATTCCGTAGTCGTCGACAAGTTTCTCGTAGTATTCACGAATCTCGGAGCCGGTCGAGTAGTATTCAGACCAGTTTGGGTTGGGAGCAAACGTAGGTTCTATCACAGTAGATTGTTAGACAAATCAATGTGTCAAAGAAACGGAGTCTTTGGAGTTAACATACGGTAACAATGTGAAGGGATATCACAACGCACGCCGGGGTATATGTTGGCAGCCCAAGTGCCGCCCTGGTATGTTAGCACCTGACAAAATAAATGCTGATGCAACAGATATTTGTTTGGGAGCAAGAATTGGTTCTATATACTTACTATGCGATCTTGGCGGTCATAGATAGTGTACTCCAAGTTTGGGACCTTGCGAGAAAGAAGGATAGCCGTGATGATGCCTCCCAGGCCAGCACCGACGATAACGACCTAACTTGTTAGATATGAGATGTCCTCAGGGGGTTATATAAGAATATCTGTATGTCTTCAAGACTCACCTTGATCGGTGGATGTGGATCAAGAGGCACATCGTCGGCCACAAACATAGCGTCCCGTGGCATGTCGACGGGGGCTGACGCTGCCCGCGACGGAGGACGTATATAAAAATTGTGCGAAGGATCGTTGTTGGTGTCGAAGGATACGGTCCGTTGCAGATGTGCAAGCAGAAAGTAGAAAAAGAAAGCTGAACAAGAAGCGAAAGGAGAGGAGGAAGTAGCGAAGAGGTTGTACAAATAGCGGCTATGGAGCATTTTGACCGATGGCGTGGACAAAGAGGGAAAGAACGACTACGGACGAACATCCCCGCTATCAACGATGGAGTCAAGGAAGAGCAAGTGCGCTCAATGCGCTCGACTATAAGGAAGGTTCGCTAACGACTCCTCAGAGGGCAGGAACGAATAACACCAAAAGGCAGAAGTCAAGAACGAAGAATACAGTAGATGATGTGTACACTCTGCACAATTCCCATGTTATCCATGTTGGGCATTATCATACTTAGTTCCACCAGTGAGGTTTTGAGTGTAGCGATCGCGACAGTTTGCGCTTGGCCCTTGCAATCGGGGTATGGTACCGGTGGACCCCAAGATTTCGATCAGTCTAGCGGCCTCTCCATTCCGACAATGAACGAGTAATATTAAGCCTCTAAGCAGCGAAACATGCTGAGCAAAGGAACTGTCAGATACCCCAGACACCACTACAGAGTCTAGAGGCGTTATCGCGAACCCTCGTGGCTATTTTCCCGTGGCATCCTCAACCGTCAAGTACACGAAGGAAAGGAAGGAGCAAGGGTCTGTCCTGTCAGTCAGTGTGCAGTTCATCTTGCACGTCTTTCGACTCCTTCCCTCCCGGCAGGCAGACTACAGACCGACCCGCGACCGGCAGCCTGGGAAGGGATGCACAAGCGACGTCTTTTGCGGACGGCAGGAGCGACTGGTCTGAGGTCATTCAGAGAGCGAGTAAGTGGCTGCACTTTCTCCTTTGTATTAATCCAAATGTGGGATTGACATTCGCCCTTTACTACTGTTGACGGAGCAAGCTACTGTACGCCGTGCTGTAGTGTTCTGCAGTGTTCTGCAACGGACTGAGCCGCCGCTGTCCTTCTAGGAGATGGATTGTCGTTTGGACTGCGGAATTTCATAAAAAGTCTCTAAAAGTGCGCTTTGGCGCGCTTGAAAATCGCTTCCAGTCGGGGCTCCATCCCGATTGCACACTTGACCTTTGAGACAATTAACCAGCAGGGCAAGAGGAAGCGAAAGGGCGAGAAAATATAAGACAAAAGGCGTCCTTGTTTCCTGTCGCGATTTTCCCTTCTTCTGTCGTCTTTTCTACTTTTCTTTTTGCACTTTTGACTCTCCCCCTTTACACATATTTATCACCCATTGTTTTCAGTCTTTGCTCACGCCCATCCATACACCCATTTTCTCTCCATGCAACTATTCAATATGCTTTGCTCCCCCACGCAGAAACGGTGCTGCCGCCGGCTACCCGCAACCAATCACAACAGCCAGCAAATGTTGGAAGAATGCTGCCACAAGAGGTGCAAAGCTACAACAATGGCAAGAAGTCGGCATCTTTCATACGACGTCGCCCGGGACCCGGCTCAAGGACGCGATTTGATTTGCTGGGGCCAACTGCACTCGCCGGATTTGCAGGGAAACATCGACAGGAAAAAGTGACTCGAGGAGGACCAAGAGAACGGTCGAAATATCGAAATATGATCAAGCTGATCAAGGGCTGGTCAAAATATGACCCTGGCCAGTCAAATTGTGGGCAAGATGCCCAAATGCAGCCAGCGTAACCAAAAGTTTGGTTCATGCCAAGACCCAGACATGCGAATCCGGACGACAATGGGGGCGCGGATGGCTCGTCCCGTCGGCAGGCAGCAAACAGCGACAGCAGAATCGGAGGACTGACAGGAGCCGGGTCATCGAAGGTCTCATTCGGGCAATAGTGACGCCCATTGGGGGTCAGCAAGACAAGGGAGATACGAGGAATGGCATAACGACGCGCAGCGAAACAAAGGAAACGAGGCAGCGAGGGCAAGCGAGCGCAAAAGGAGGGGGGAACGAGTCAATAAAAAGACAGAATCTTTGGAAGCGAAATGCGTGGTGGACAAAACGAGTCAAGCGGCGAGGCAAGATTGGGGGTCGCGAGGGAGACGAAAGTGACAGCTGGAAGAGGGGTGCCCCTGCGAGGATGAGAAGGTTGAGGCTCGACAGTCAACAGTTGTGGCAGTTGACCGCTCTTTGGCACGGATCGCAGGAGATATAAAAGGATAAGAGCAGAGGTTTGTTTTTTTGTGCTTCCTGTGAGGTTCGCTCCTTCTCTATTCTCTTGTTCTTTCCCTCACCATCTAGCCCCCTTCCTTGCCACGGTCATTTTGCAGTACCTTCCAGAGGTTGAGCAATTTTGACATTTGTGTCCTGTCCTTTTGTGTCTTTTTGTCACGAAGGTCCTTGGCACCTTCTGTTTTATTCATCAGTTCATCCCTTCGCTCTTGCCCTCAGTCCAAAACCGGTGGTCTGGCCCCTCTAGCTTCGCTTTGCCCCCCTCGTCTTCAACGCACTAAGCGACCCAGGACGGAGGAAATAACAGTAGCGGCTCACTAGTCTGCGAAAGCCTGGTGACGTTTCGCCATTGTCCCATTGCCTGTCCCATTTTTTTCTCGCTTCGATTTTCGACAGTCCATTTGAAACGGGATCGACGATCGCACATCCTGGGAGCCTCGCTTGTGTTCCTTGACCACGTTTTTTTCTTCCTTTCCCCAATTCCCGGGTATCTGTCCACGCAACTGCCGCGTTGCGTGTGTGCAAGACAGGGGTTTTGGATTTTTAAGAAAAGCAACAAAAAACGCGTCGACGAACGAGATTGCTTCTCGCGATCTCGACATCGGCAGAGGCAGACGTACATTTTGTGCGTCATCGCCGCACGCAGGTGCAATCGTGCTGCAGCCTTACGATAGCAGTCGGTACTCGGAACCGTACTGTTGGTGGCTGCTGCCTCCTGCCTAAGAATGTGCAGTTGAGGCCGCACGACAAGTTAACACAGTTCGCGAGGTGTTGACGGATTGGTCGACAACGTCACACAAACGTTGACTCTGAACGGCGTGACATTCACTTCTTACGCCTCTTTCCTTGCCTTCCTTTTTATCCTGTCGTGATGGCCGAAAAGGACATTGCTATTGACTCCACCGAGGCCATGGCCGACAACACCACAACCTCGTCGCATCAAGGCTCACCTCGAATTGACAACGACGATGGCCTTCCGCACACCACTTCCGCCACTTCTCCATCCGACGACTCGTCGCCATCCCGCCGCCGACGATTTATCGGTATTATCTGGGACTCTCTTGACAAATCGCCCGAGGACCGCCGTCTTATCGCCAAAATCGACTGGTTTATTCTCAGCTATGTTTGCCTTGCCTATTTTGTCAAGTATCTCGACCAGACAAACGTCTCCAATGCCTACGTGTCGGGCATGCAGGAGGAATTGCACATGAAGGGCAACGACCTCAACTACCTCACCACATACTGGACTATTGGTTACATTATTGGCCAGATTCCCTCGCAAATCATCATGGCCACCTACGTTCCACCAAACATTTGGTTACCTGCGCTCGAACTCACCTGGAGCCTGATCGTCATGGGCATGGCTGCGTCAAAGAACTTGACCACGATGTATGTGCTGCGCTTCTTCGTCGGTCTGCTCGAAGCTTCGGCCTACCCTGGTATCATGACTTTGCTAGGCAACTGGTATCTCCCGGAGGAACAGGGCAAGCGCGCCTGTATCTACCAAGCCTCTTCGAGTGTCGCCCAAATGTTCAGTGGCTACCTTCAAGCCGCCCTCTACAAGCACATGAATGGTGTGCACAACATTGCCGCTTGGCGATGGCTGTTCATCTTTGACGGTATCATCGGCGTGCCAATTGCCCTCTATGGCTTCTTTGCCATCCCCAACAGCCCCGTTACAACGCGTGCTCGTTGGCTCAAGCCAGAAGAGAAGCAACGAGCCATTGAGCGCATGCAAACTGTTGGCCGGCGTGCCAAGGGCCGCCTTACCGTCCGTACTGTCATTGACCTGTTCCGCGAGTGGCCTGTGTACTTGTTTACGTTGTCATTCACCTGCTATATCCAGGCCACGCGTGTCTACTCGTACTTTAATGTGTGGCTCAAGGCTACAGGGCGATACTCGGTCGAGAAGGTCAACCTCATTCCCACGGCTGGCTTTGGCATTCTTGTTTTCTTTACGCTTGTCTTTGCCTGGACCAGTGATGGCTTCGGGACTCGGTGGCCAATTATTGTCTGGGGCGCTTCCATGTCGCTCATTGGTGCCATTATTCTCTCGGTCACCGTGACGCATGAACATGCTGCCGACCCCAACATCCCGGCCATTCTCGCCGGTTTCTTCATGACATACCTTACCACGGGCACGGCCGGCATCTACATGACGTACATTACTGAGGTGCTGGGGTACAACTACCTGCACCGCGCCATAGTCATTGCTCTCACCGACACCATTGCCTACGTATTTGTGGCCTGGCTGCCGCTCGTCACCTTCAACACTGGCGAGGCTCCTTACTTCCACATCGGCTACAAGATCACAGCCGTCTTCTTGGCGTTGCAGATTGTCACCATCATGATGGTGCCTCTTGCCCGGCGGTATTTCCCTGTTGGAAAGTACGAGCGCACCGAGGAAGAAGAGGACGAGATCACAGCCAGCGGTGTTCGGAAAGAAGAGCGGCCGGACCAGAGTCCCAGCAGTAACAGCGAAGGGCTTGTCACTGCCGTATAAATGCTTTCGGAGTTGGATATATGCATTCATGATATACTTTTTTTTGGTTAGACTGATAATTTTCATCCAGTGCCTCTGGCGGTTTATGGTGCATGTTTTAGATATTTAGGATTACGACATATTGATTGCATTAATAATGACATTGTTTACCTTTTGCACTTTTTCATCTCATTGTCAATTGTTTTTTGTCTTGATTGTTGGTGGCTTTTGGTGATGTTGTTATGGGAAGCTTGCAGTTTGTCACTAAATCTCTGAAGTCCACTGTAAATGCCCCGTAACCCACTATCTTTTACGCCAGTCTCGGGCAGAGACGCAATCAATTGGGCGGATGGCGACAATGGCATGCAATCCGAGTTCCCGGCCTTCTTTTATAAACGGTGTACTTTTAAATATGAAGGATAGGCCCGTTGCGGCGGCCGTGGCTCTGACTCTTTGTCGGACACTGACGTTCTTTGGCCCTTTTTATGGTGACTCGCCTGGCTTTCTGTGCACTTCTTTCTTTCTTTGATCTCTGCTATTTCCTCTTTCCTTTGTACGCCCACACGTCTCACCAGTTGGGGACCAAAACTCGGGCGTGCCACCCGACACTACAGACTTTCGTTCTTTCCTTTCCTTCTCCTTCCCTCCTCTGGAGCTCCTTTCACTTGATTCACGGGATTATTTTGTATCCATTGCTCCTGCCCCTCCGTTTCCGTCGTGCTTCCTGCCCGTTCGCGCAGCCTCTCCGGTCGTGCCTGCCATCGAGCCAGGAAGAACGAACACGAACAGAACTAAGAAGTCCGAGCCCACAAGGAACGCCCCTCTCAAGTCCACAAAAACCTACCAAAAGCTGACCCGAACCTTCCCCCCAAAAAAAACGAGTCTACGGTCCCCCTCTCCGCCTCGCTTGCTGTTTTCTGAAGAAAATCCCCGGCGTCTCTGAATCCTCCTTTTGTCCCTCGTCTTTTTTTCCCTTGTCGTTTTTTTCTTTTCGTGCCATCCAAATCCCCGTTCCTCCATGCGCCACCGTCTATCCTTTAGTTTTTAATTCCCATCGCCACACTCTCCCGAACAGAACGCAAGCGAGTCGGGATCGACCGCCCGACAGAGCCCTGTTTTTTTCCCCCTTTCCTCAAACAACTTTACCTTCAATTCCATCGCTCCATCTGACTGTCTCTCTCTCAATTGGCCTGCCCATTTCCAATCCCATCCTATTCCCCTCCTGCCACCCCAGTCGCATTCTCATTTTCCCACTAAGCTGCCTGTGTTCCTGCTGGCCGCCTCTGCACTCCCAAGCATTTCGTTTACCCGCGACCCGACCCGCTAGGAGCCTTCACTTCCATCCTCCAGCAGCTCTCCAGATTACTTGCTTCCTGGAGCTTGCTTGTTGCCAGTTCCTTGGGGCCTGACATCATCCGCTTGTCCCTGGTCCCTGGTACCTGGATCCTGGTCTGGAGCCAGCCATGGTCATTGCCCTTGGGGAAACACTTGTGATCCTCGATCCTCTTTCTCTCTGTTGTGTTTGTGTGTGAGGACGTGCACTTTCCTGCCGTGCCACGGTCATTCTTGTCCGCGCCCTGCAGCAACCGCCCTGTCACCCTCAGTCTCGGCATCCTCTTGGCCAGCTGCCAGTGTGTGGTGCTCTTGGTGCTCTCTAGGTGACGCACACATCCACTCACACTCCACGTCCCACTACCTTCTGCTTTGCCTTCGTCATCCCGTTTATGTCCTTCCAGACCCGCCTGTCCGTGAGTTGTGGGTTCTGAAACCCCAGATCCACGCTTGTCAAGGGCACCCGCCTGGTCGGGCGACCCAGGCCGATCGGGGCGGCCCTTGTCCCTTGCCTTGTGTTTTTCCCTCTTTCTTATTTTTTGGTCCTGGACTGGGGGTCCTCACCCACTACTGATCGCCACGAACTACCAAATCGAGAGGTACGGAAAAGAGGTACCACTGCTACTCCTCTCCTACTGTCTCTCTCTCTCCACAATGGACAAGTCAGGCCCCAGCACGCCCGATGGGGCTGGCTCGTGGCACCGCTTCCGCATTGAGAAGCCAAGGCCGGCACACGCGCCGACAGGTGCTCGGAGGCCGTCGGCTTCGTTGTCCGGATCCGGGGCCGGGTCAATGACCAAAACAAGTCCGCATATCAAGACGGACTACGGCATGGAAGGTGTCGAAGGAAGTAGCGAGGGGGGGCAGGGAGCCAGCGGCGGCCAAGGCGAAGATGGTATCCCTGCCTCTGCCGACGGTACGCCGGCTGCCACCACGCAAGGCAATAATGGAACTGTCGCCATGTACGCCTGCATCCGCTGCCGCAACTCCAAGAAAAAGTGTGACCGCACGTTGCCCGAGTGCGCCGCATGTAAACGACTGGGAGCCCGTTGCTTCTTCCCCTCGCCGGTTGCCAGTACCGCCAGTCAAGCTGCTGCACTACGTGCTCGGGTAACATGGCTGTCAAACTTTGTCGACTCGTTGATGCCTGTTGGGTCTGCACCGGTTTCATGCTATGACACGGGTTATGACTTGCACTCCGTGCCACACCTTGCACGGCTAGTCGAAGGTGCACAGGCAAGGGGCACTATTACAGGAGCTGCACCGGTACCTGCACCAGCTCCCGGAGTTGCGCCGGCCCCAGAATCTATCCCGGCTCCCGCTTCAGTACCAAATATGGTAACCCAGAACCCTCCTGAGGACCATGATATGGACGGTGTTCCACCCGGACCAACCTCCGCCGGCAGTATTCACCAACAGCCAACACCGTCGAGCATGGACATGCCCGAGCCGCCACCTATCCAGCCGCATCATGCGCTGCCACCATCCACGGTACCTCCAATTGCAGCCGCCAGTCGGACACCACGCTACAATCCTTCTGATGCCCTCAGTGTCCGGCCGAGATTGCCTCCAGTACGATCGTACACCGCCAGGTTCAGCAACATGCATCTGGTACGCGCCTACTTTCGCCACATGCACCGCTCGTATCCCTTCCTCTACGAAGGCACCATCATCGACGCGGCCGAGTCTCACATCGGCCATGCCGTATTCGAAGAAGGCCATAGCATCGACCTCACGTCTGTGCGTCTGTATCTCGTCATGGTCATAGGCATAGAAGCCATTTCCCGCTTTGGTGGCACGAGGAGCGGCGGTGAGACCTACCGCAATGGCACAGTTGGGCTTGGCCACCGCTCCAGCGTCAGTGTTGATATCGACGAAGAAGACCGGAGGATTGCAGCCGAAGCGCTGGCACAGGTGCGCATGCCGTACCAAGAAATCGTCCAGACCTGTCTCAGTAACCGGTCTATACCGGCTGTTGAGGTGCTGCTCCTCCTGACTCTATATGCCCTTTTCGACCCAGAAGGCTGGTCTCCCTGGGTTATTGTCGGCATGCTGGGCCGCGAGTCTGTGCTACTAGGCCTTAACCGGCGGGAGTTGACCAACACCGACTCCAACCAATTGCTGCAGCGCGAGTTCCGCCATCGCCTGTTCTGGTGCATTTTCTCCATCGACCGGCTTGTGGCTAGTGTCTACGGCCTCTCACTGGCAGTTCAGGATTACGACTCGAACCTGTCGTTACCCGGTGTTACGACGGAAGAGTTTGCCGCCTCTGAGCAGGCCGAGCACATTACAACGCTCCAGATTGCTCGCCAGGCCATTGCCCTGCGTGACATTGAAGGCCGTTGCTTGTCTCTTGTGCACCTGGGACATGGTGGGCTAGCCCTATCTCACCCAGCTGGTCCTTTGCACCAGCAGCAGCAACAGCATCGGATGCTACTGCCCAGCCACCGAGAGCGGCGTGCCATGATTGACGAACTTCGTGGCGCCGCAGACAACTGGTACACACAGGGCACGCTTCTTGCCCGGCGCGAGGCGCATGCTGTGCACTTCCACAATACGATTACATGGCTCAACACCAACTACCACGGCATGCTTATGCTGCTGTACTGCCCATCTCTGTTCAACTCAGGCCCTAGCGAGCCTGAAGACGTCATGGATTTGCATCGTACCATTGGCAAGTACGTCCAAAGCGTACACGCTCAGTTTGTCGACCGCCAGCTTGCTTTGAACTGGACGACTTTGAGTCGCATGCTGCTGGTATGCCGCATTCTGTTACACACTTATTTCAATCTGTGTTGTGGAACTCCCCCAGGCCAGGAGACCCCGGCAACAGGAAGCAGCGCCTACAACGGCTATGGTGGCTATGGCTACGGCTCTGCTGGCACACCCGGCTCGTCTTCGTTGCCGCCACTCCCGCCTCCCGAACAGCAATTGGCGACTATTGTGGCCGAGCAGCTCGACATGATCCTGCAGTGCGAGAGCATTTTGAGGGCATTCCAGCACACATGGGTTCACGCACGTAGGGGTGCCAACCTGTACCGGCGACTTGAGGCTGCCTTCCGCCACCGCTTGCGCCAGGTACAGAGCCGTGATGCCGCCTTGGCAACATCATCGTCTGTCGCAGCTGCCATTGCAGCCAACCCGGAGATGCCGCCCTATTATTTCCACAACAGCCCCAACGACCGTGGCCACAGCAGCAACTCCTACGGTAGCCAAAATCAAAATCAGAACTCGGTTTATGGTCAGAGCCACAGTCACCACCACCACACAAACCCTGTTCACGACTACCACGGATATGGCCACTACCCCATCCAAGCTCAAGGTCAGAGCCACAACCAGACGTCCGTTGCATCTGACTCGCCCGCGTCGCAATATGGAGGTGGTGGGAACAACAATCCGGCCGCCCCATCGTCGGCCGCTACAGTCGCCGCCCGGAAAGAAGATGCAGACCTACTCAACGAGATTCACGACATTTGCGACGAGGTTGAGGAGCTCATCAAAAAATCTCTTGGTGTGGCCAGTACCTACAACTATCTAGCCGGCGAGCGGCGGATACGGCCGCGCCGGACGCCGGCCCCGGCACAAGCGCCACCATCGGCGCCAGGGTACCACGGACATCCGCTCGGTGCCCACAATTCTCACGTTCACGCATAATCTCAATATTTAATCATACATTTGTAGCTTTAAAATACTCTGGCATACAACGTTTTAATTTTCGTCTTGGATTTTGGATTGGATTTTGGACATATCTTGATACTACTGGGGTTTTCGGCGCTGTTGATATCGCCGATTGCGTTATTCATCCTACTTCATAATGATCCCACCATTCAGCAGAATGTCTCTGCTACTATCTACAGCATTTGATCTTATTTGATCTTATTTTTGTCCATTTCCATGAAACTACCTTGCGAAAATAACACTATTGCCTACTATCGCGCATTGCCTCACTGACGTCTCAGACCTTCCCTCATGACCCGAAATCAACAGGTTATCATCAGCCAAGCTTTATCTCAAAAACGAACCCATGGGTTGTCGCCTTTTCAGATTATCTCCTTGTGCCCAAGCTTCCAAAATTCCCGTCTTATCTTTGGCTTCCCCTTCCTTCCCATCGCTTGTTCCGAGGCCTGTCGTCGCATCCCCTTCTCCCCAGCTTTCTTGGTGGGATGGTCGCGAGGCGCATTGTGGCGCCTCCTATTGGCCAGATTTGCCGACGGTGCCTTGTGCGGGCATTCCCCCTCTCGCTCTTGTCCTGCATTAACTGCATCAAGTGCATCGACAATTGACTGCCTTCTTCCCTTGGGCTAGGCGCTCTGCCAGAAACGCCCAGGGAAGGCCCCGAAATGCTTGTTCCAAGGACCCTCGGGCCCTCCTTGTCCGCCACGTTCGTCATACTACGACATCGGAAAATGGGGCACATCGTGAGCCCTTCGAGCCTCCCCCTTATCTTCCGCTAACGGCTGTCTTTGTTGTTGTGCTGGATTGCATGGGGGCCCTGTTATTTTCGTTGCATTTCCTTATTTCCTCATTTCCTCGTTTGCTTCTCTTCTTTTCCTTCTTTTTTATGATTTGTTTCTTGATTCTTCTATTATTTTTTCAGCTTTTCAGCTTCTCCAACAAAGGTCGGAGTGAAATGCACAGATCAAAAGGATATAAGCCGATGTGGAGAAATTGGATATACATCTCCCCATGCCCGCCTCTCTAAACGCATCGACAACATTCGAATTGCACCACACATCTCTCACCACACATCTCTCACCGCACACAACATGCCTCAACCAACAAGAAAGGGCGGGTCCACCAACACCCGCTCCAAGTCGGGCTGCTTGACATGCCGTGGCCGCAAGGTCAAGTGTGATGAGGCCAAGCCGGGCTGCCTGATGTGTACTCGTCTGCGTCTCAGCTGCAACTACGGCAGCGAGGGCAAGACAACATGTCTGCACGACCGGCGTCTCGGGGCCGGGCCGATCAAGAAGCGACAGTTTACCAACTGGCAACCACAGAAGATCGTGCCCAAGACGCCGATCGCGGCAGCTGCTCCATTGGCGGCGGCGGCAGCATCATCTGCTGTTTCGGCAGCGCCCGTTGTGCCCGCGGCCGTGGCATCACCCGGTCCTTCTGTGACTTCTGTGACGTCCGTTTCATCCACTCTCTCCTCATTGTCCTCACCATCTGTGAGCGCCACACCGCCCTACCCGGGGACAGCATCGACAGCCAGCAGCAACATGACTGCATTTACACCAGCACCAGAGTACGCGGAGTTCCGGCGAACCGACTCGTCTCTGCCACCAAATACCGAGTCCACCATGGCAACATGCGGCTCAATCACAGCCGCGAGTACGGCCTCTCATCTCACGCCGACAATTCCAGACACCAACCTGGACTTCTCGTACATCCAGGATGACCTTCTTGCGTCCACCTCGATGCGCACCCCATCACCCTTATCACCCTTCTCTTTCATCCCAACCATGGATGACGCGGACTATATTTTTTTCAACGACTTGTCGACACCGCTCTCTCCATTGCTGCCAGCCTCCACAATGTCCCTTGGGGCGCCGACATGCACAGCCCCCACGCCTCTTCCCGTGGAAGAAAGCCAGGGAGAGGCGACCCATTGCAACTCAATTGTCCAGGAGAACTCAAGCTCGCGCAGCAATTCAGCTTTCCACATTGTCTCCGCACCCGCCCCGTCACCAATGACCGGTCTTGTTCTCGGAACCACCGCCATTGTCCTTGCCAGCTTCCCCAGTCGAATGCGCCTGACCGAGCGCGACTTCGATGCCCTCCTCCTCTTCCACCAGCAGGTCGGCTTTAGCATCGGCTCCAAATCGCCTGTCTGGTCCACCCACGCCATCCTCATCAAACTGGCCGTCCACCACGCACCCATTCTGCATTTGCTGCTGGCCGCGTCGTACGGCGAGCTCGACTGGCGCTTGAATGCCGAGAGTGGTGCCGGAGGTGCAGCTGGCTCTCAAGCGACACTCCCTGCTCCACCCATCACAACGGGAGGATCGGTCGCCCCTCGGCAGCTCGCTCAGCGTCACTACGAGGCCGGTCAGGCTGCGCTCAAAGAACTGGCAGCGGCGCCTCCGGGCACCCCTGACGCTGGCCTCTACCATGTGGTTGTCATCGCCTGTTTCTGGCTCGAGTACCTCATCCAGCGGCGAAACACTCTTGGCCACGGACGCTGGGGCTCGAGCAGCGAGTTCAGCAAGGCCATGGGCAACTACATGCGCAAGTACCGGCTGCGGCGCGGCCTCATGGGCAGTGAAGCGCCGCCTTCACCCGCACTGCCGGCTCTCTCGTCGAAGCGGCCTCCGTCACCGCCGAGCCCCGTTCCAGTGGCCGACGAGGAGGATGCCGACAGCGATATCGAGGATGGCGAGACCGAGGTCGAGGCCACGGAGCAGCCGGCGGCCGATGCTATGCTGACCAAATCGACCAACAACGCCACACACCCAACAAAATCAAGCAAGGGCGTCGTCCATGCCGATCGGCCGCTGCCGCCCGTCAAGTACCGCTCCTTCTTGTCGCGCCTGCTGAGCTGGCTCTACTGGTCGGACTGTGCCGCCTGCTTTTTCGGCAAAGGCGGAGGCCTGGCCATGCAGTTCCGCATGCCGCCACGCAGCCAGTTGGGATTCTACGAAAAAGCCCGCACCACGCTCCTCGACTTTTGGGACGACTACACGCCCGAAGAAATTGCCGACGACAACCAAAACTGGCCGGCCCTGCAGCTGATCAACGAGACGTGGGTCGCTGTCCACCGTCTGAATCTGGTGTACGAAACAGAAGAGTCGCAGTCTCAAAAGGCGTCTCAAAACGCGTCTGCAGAGCCCCCCGAGACCGTCGCCCAGATCGCCCGCGACGTTTGTGCGCTGCGCTCGCGTTACACCACCGTTTTTCGCCTGTCGGCCTTTACAGCAACGAGCGGCGGGCACCGCTCGCGCCTCCTTGCCATGGCCGACTGGGCCGTCTGCCACTACTTGGCACTGGAGCTGCATCTTTTGAGGGCCGGCGCCACGCGGGAGGACCTGTACGGCGAAGAGGGCCCTGAAAATGCAAAGCACGTGGGTCTGTTGGGCGGACTCGACAGCAACAACTCCAACTACCACTACGACTACAACTACAACTATGGAAATTACCAGCAGCACAACTCCCACCAACAAAAGCAGTCATCCTTCGGTGGTCCCTCCTCCCGCCCCCAAGCTGTCGCTGCCCAGATCGTCCATCTTGCCGAACGCGCCATCCGCACCGTCGGCCCCGTCGAACTCGACCGCTACCAGTGGCCGCTGTTCTGGGCCGGCGTCGAGACGGACAACCATGTCTACCGCTACTTTGTGCTGTCAAACCTGATCAACACCGACTTCAGATCGGCACTGCAGGCTGTCATGCGGGAACAAACTGGGTTTGGGGCCGGTGTCAATGTCGGGGTCGATCCTGCGGGGACGAACGGCACCGAAATTGGATACTGCGCAATGACGGGTGGAACCGGTGTGAGCATCCGGCGTTTACGGACCATCTGCCGTGCTGTGGGCATGGAGGCATAAGCACATACTGTCCACTGATATTTTGAGCAGCGTTTTACGTTCAATGTCTGTTATATTGTTGTACTATCTAGGTGCAAATTCCAAGCGCGTCCTTCGTCTATTGAAGCAAAACTCAAACACGGTATTCAATAGCAATGTGAAAACAATGGCCAACCACACACACAAAAAAACTAAAAAAGCCTGCTTGTATAACATTGTAAGCGTAACATCAAATAAATGCAACATGAAAAGGAGAAGGGAGACGGTGAGTTTAATATAAAAAGTTTTTATGAGTTTGACTTTCAGGTTTCATATCAGCGAAGCCAAAAGATAGACACCAACGCGGAGGCATTAAAAACACGATAAGAAGCAATTAAACAATCTTTAGATCAAAAGCACCAATCAAGCGGTTTGAATAGAAATGAATTAAGGAAAAGTATGTATGAGCAATGCAATGAATGCGTGCGTGGAGTAGTAGTAAGACAACACAAGAAATCAAAAAGTGAACAAAAAGAAGAGAATAAGAAATGCTAAAACAAAAACAAAACAAGGCAAGGCAATGTAGTGCAATGGTAAGACGCCTTAATAAATTGGCCGCGACTCCTGCCACCGCTTGTGCAGAGCAGACCGGTGCTCGCCTGCACCTTCTGCCTGCGGTGGCCGTGGTTGTTGTGCGTCACTGGCCGAGGCATCCGACACATCGCCTGCCCGGCTGCCAGAGGCACCAAGACTGTCCCGTGGTGCCGCCGACCCCGCCCGGGAGTTGGCACCGCTGCCGGTCGGCATCAGCGACGCCCGGCCGCTGCGCCGCCGACGGGCACTCATCTCCAGGGGGTTGATTGAAGTGCGCCCGCCTCTCTCTCCTGCATCACCACCCGCAATCACGCTCGCGGCCGTGCCGACAGGGCCAATCCACTCCCAGGCACGGCCGACCTCGCCGTTGCGGCCCTCGCGCTGCCCTGTGCGCACATTGCTGTTCTGCTCGACAACGGCACGCACATGCTTCCAGATCCGCTCGCGCGCCGCCAGCGAGTGTGTCGTCCGCAAGACATCGTCACGCAGCTGCGGTAAGAACAGGAACGGATCGGGCAGGAAGCTGCTATCGTCTGCGTCGTCGCCCTGTCCTGAGCCCGCACCGCCCTCGAAATCATCTTCGTACAGCCACAGCTCTTTCTGAGCTGCCAGCCGCTCCAGGACCAGGTCAACCAGGGCAGGCACACGAGCGCGGTCTGCACGGCGGGACCGGAAGCGGTAGCGGAGGTAGACGAAGCCCAACAAGGTCAGGACTAGAACTGAAAGAGGGAATCGATGTCTTGCGAGCCCGAGTCGGATGGAGCGGCGGACGGCGCAGCTGAGCGGAAGGCGAGCGAGCGAGGTGGACGATATGCGGGTGTTTGGAACTGTTCCGGGATCTGTGGCGCTACAGGTCCGATAGGATAGCTAATTAGTCTATGTCAGATCTTCAGAACGGTAGATGATGTGGATGAAGGGGAAGCGGGTCTTCAAAGGCTTGGGGAGTGGTGTACTTACGCGTAGCTAGAGTCCGGTTCAGACTCGACCTCGTCGCGGGACTCAATATCGCCAATGGCGGCTGTCCACAGGTCGTCAAACTCCTCCTTGCTCATCTTCTTGCTGCGCTTCTCGCTGATAACTTCCTTGAGCACAGGCACGTCAATGGCCGGATCCTCGGGCACCTGGCCATCTTCGTCGACAAGATCGCCACACTCCCACTTGGCACGACGGTCGCGAAGCTCCTCAATGGCCTTGTCGGCAACAGCCTTAACACGACGGGCCCGCTCGCCGTCAGGCTCGCACGTAGGCGGCAACGGCACCAGACCGCCAAGAGAGAGCGGGTGGGCCTTCTCAATGTAGCCGTTCTCGCAGCGAACGGTAAAGTCCGAGTAGCAGAAGGCGTGCGAGGGGCAGGGCTCGCAGGTCGGCTCAATAAACACCTGCAAGCTGTTGGGGATCTCAATGTCGCGGACCCAGTCGGGCAGCCACTCCAGCTTCTCAATCTGCTCAGACAGCAGCGGCACAGCCAGGCGACCAAGACCACAGAATCCGACAGCGCGCTTCTCTTGGCGGTACCAGGCGCCATAGACACAAAGCAGCGTCAGAACAAGAACCAAAAAAGGAGTAGCGAGTGCAGATGCAACACTCTTCCTCCGCCGTGTAGATTTGCTGGTCTTGCCAGAGCGCCGGCTCGACACGGCATTGTGCCGCCGCTGGACCGCTTCTTCTTGTGTGAGCTCGAGCTGCTCTTCAGGAGTAAACTCCTCGCCAGGCTCGAGCGGGTCATACTCCTCCTCGTACTGCTCCTCTTCCTCCTCCTCCTCCTCTTCCTCGCTTTCCTCCTCTGGCTCAGGCGAACGAGACACTGCCTTGGCAAATGGCGACATGCGGCGCTGGGACACAGCAGAATGGATAGGTGGCGATTCGTAGGATGCCTGCACAGCCGGGGATGACACGACACGCGACTTCTTTGTTGAAGACGGAACGCGTGCAGACGCGCCTGCAGATGTGCGTTTGTGCGAGACCGGCTCGTCGTAGTTTGTGGTGCGCCGGCGCTGGGCAGGCGAAGAGCCAGAAAGTGGTGAGCTGCCGCTCTGGAAGGGATTATCGTAGGTGAAGACGGTGTCGTTGTCCTCGTCACCCGAGCTGGGGCGGCCGTACCGGGGCGCCGCAGCCACAGGCGTGGCCATAAACCGCTCCTCTTCAGTAGGTTCCAGCTTCACTTGCGGAGTTTTTGTGCGGGCGCGCCGCGAGGGCGGGCGGCCGGCAGCCACGGCTGTGCGAGACTCGTTCCCCGTGTCCGTATCAGAGGCACCAGCCACAGAGTACGAGGCAACTGACTCGGGCGGCTGGAAGCTACTCTGCCGCGATGACCGTTTGCGAGGACTGCTGCGACGCTGGCGGCGCTGAGCATCCTCGGCCTCTTCCTCTTCCTGCTCATCAATGTGTGGCGTCGCGCGCGACGACGGCCGGCCAGCGCGGCGCTTCTTGGGGGACAGCTGCTGAGGCGTCTCCTGATCAAAGGAATCACCAAACGCAGTTGTGCTCTGGCTGTAGGATGTGGACGGCTGAGCGTCGACGATGCCCATGCTGGACCGCTTGGCGCGAGCGCGGCGAGCGAGGATCTTGCCGGCCTGGGGCGCGACATGGGTGTTGAAGAGTTCGATGAGCTCGGGCTTCTTGGCGTTGGAAGGATAATGGACGTTGTAGGTGACGAGAATCGAGCGGAGGCGGGGATTAGTGAGGCCGGCGGGGTCGAACCCGGGCTGGAGGTAGTCGACGCTCTCGGAGTCGGACATAGTGGCGGGGAGGGAGAGAAGTAGATAAGATGAGAAATAAAGGAGTGTCGATAGAGAACCTCAAGAAGAGGCTGTGATGGATGCCGTTGTCGAGATAACCGGCAGTTATGATGTCGTCAACACAAAAGGAAGGGACGAGAAAACGCAAAAGACACGATGCACGATAAATGCAGATGATGCACAGGTGTCGTGATCGGGGAAAAGACCAGGGTGTGTCTTGTCTGCGTGTCGCGGCGGCCGCAGATTAGATGTGGACTTTTTTTTGTGTTTCCTGCAGATTGCATTCCAGTGCCCCTTGGGACCAAGAGATTGGGATGCAAGTACTTGTAGTGACTGGGAGACGACAGTTTGAGGGAAGTTGCACAACGTTTGCCTCCTGCACAGTCGGTCGCTCTGACTTGTTTTGGATTTGCTTCTTCCTCGTCCCTTTTGTTATGGGTTGGAGCGATCAGTGACGGGATTGACCCGCTTTTTTTACTTTTCGCCCCTCTTACGTTGTTGCCAGACTTGGTCGTTTTTCAACCTTTGTTGTCAGCGGCAACAGGAATGGGGGGAAAGAACGAGCGACAGCGTGAGGGAGGGAGCTTGGGCCTCCCATAAAAGCGGGTCGCAAATGGATTAGTCAGAGGACGGATTTTTGTAGGCAGCAGAGCGAGAGGAGTTGTCAGCCAATCAATGTCGTGTAAGTTGATGGTTTTCTTCGGATTCGCGGTTTCCAACGGTTTTCACATGGACACAATTTTCACAAGGCAGACACAGGAGGCAAAAATATTTGTTCAAGATTCAAAAGAAAGAAAAAACGATTATATTTTGAGGCTTGTTTGGTTGTTTTAGAAAATTGATTGGCTTTTAATGAGCCGATATCTGAAAGAAAGAAAGAAAACAGAAGCAGAGAAGCAACATAAACAACGCGGCGATAATGAAAACAAAGAAGAAAAAGAAAGAGTTGATGCAAGTACTAATTTCAAAGACGTGTTTTTTGCTAATTTTCGAGAATTTTGTGTGTGACAATGATCGTGTTCGTTTTGACTAAGAGAAGGAAAGAACGAGAATCGGGAAGGTGCAACAAGAAGCAACCCTCTCCCCCTGAGCCATCGCAGATTGGGGCCCTAATAAAACCTCCGTAGCACGGAGAACTGCTCATCACCCATTATCCCTCCTACTCAATGTCCACTTTTTGCACGTCGGTCCACTCCTTGTCGACCGTCGGCACAACCACAATCAAAACGCCATTCTCCATGCGTGCCGTGATGCCTGCAGCATCAACTTCCTGCTTGGTGGCGCTGCTGTCCGAAGCAGGGCGCTCGGTCTGCTGCTGATCGCCAAAGGGCGGCAGCCGCACCTCGCGCTGAAACAGGCCGACGCGGCGCTCGGCATTGATCAGGCCTTCCAAGAAAGACTCGTCGCCGGGGCGGACAACAACACCAGCAATGGTCAGCAGGCCACGGTCGGCGTCCCACTGGACATCAATGTCTTCCTTGTTGGCGCCGGGTAGAGCGACGTGTAGGATCCAGCCGCCGCGGTTATCGTCAACAAAGATATCGACGGCCGGGACAAAGTAGTCGTCACCTTCGGCGGCAGTGCCGGCAGCAGCCTCATCGTTGGTGGCAGCAGCACCAGCACCACCAAAGAAGGCACCGCCCATCTCGCGCAGATTGCGTGCAACAGGATGGTTGGCCAGGGCTGCCATCATGGGGCCAAGGCTGCGACGACCGACGCCGTCGGGGCCGAAATGGCGGCCAATAGGACCCTCTGGGCCAAAGGGGCCGTTGGGGCCAAGGGGACCGTTCGGACCAAAAGGTCCAAAGGGGCCGCCGAGACCGCCAAGGCCAAATGGGCCAGTACCACGGGGACCACCACGGCGGCCGCTATGACCATGATGACCGTGGTGACCAGCGGGGCCGAAGCGATGGTGGTGGAAGTAGGGGCCACCGGGACCGAAGCCAGCGTCAAAGAAATCACCACGAGTCCAGGGACCATAGTGGTGACCGTGGAAACCGTGAGCATGGCCGTGGCGACCACCATGGCGGCCTCTGCGGCAGCCACGGCGACCTTCGCCCTCGCCCTCACCGGGAGCACCAGGCTCAGCAGGGTCAGGAGGGTTGGCACCACCCGCTTCGCCAGAGCGAGCAGCACAGGCTGCAGCGCAGGCAGCATAGTGGGCGGCACGAGCAGCACGGCGGGCCGAGCGGATTTGGTCGCAGCTCTCACAGCAAGAGCCGCGACGGCCCCAGCCGCGGAAGCCTCGGCCACCGCAATGGCCGCCACGGCGGCGGGAGCAGCCCTCGGGGGGGTTTTGCTCACCATCAGTGGGGTTGGTGGCTGCGGCAGCAGCAGCACCAGCGGCAGAAGTCTCGCCGCGGACAGTTGAAAGAGAGTCCTCCTTCTCAATCATGGTGACGTCCTCTTCACTGTCGCTCTCAGAGCTCGAGGAAGAAGAAGACGAGGTGATGATCTCTGCCTCGTCGCTAAGCTTGGCGTCGGCAGTCATCATAGGCTCAGCGGCCTCGGTGCCCATGGCAGTGGCGGCGTCGGATTCGTCCCAGCCCCAGTGGCCGCGACCACCACGGCGACCGAAGCCGCGTCCGTGATCGTGACCATGGCGGCCGTGGTGGTGTCCATGGAAGCCGCCGTACTCACCGAAGCTGTCGGGGCCATCCTCATGGCGGCCGTGGCGGCCATGATGGTGACGGTGGCCATGGCCATGACGACCACCGAAACCGTGCGCGCCGTGGTGGCCATCAAAGCCAGGAGCGAAAGGCGGGAAGGGAGGCATAGGAGGGACAGCAGCGCCCCAGTGGCCGCCCCAGGGCATGCCGCCATAAGACGATTCCCAGTCGGCGTGACGGCCGCCCCAGTGGTGGCGGTGGCGGTGACGGCCACCCCAACGACGACCACCTTCATGGGTGTTGTCACCGTTGTCGTTGTCGTTGTTGTTATCAGTGGCCTTCTCGTTGTTGTCATTGCCAGTGGCAGTAGCCTCAGAGGCAGTACCATCAGTGATCATGGGAAGCTCGGGGCCAGAAGCCGGAGCCGGGGGAGGAGGAGGCGGGGGCGGTCCATGGTGGTGACGGCCGTGGCCGTGTTGGTGATGATGGCGACCATGATGGTGCGGAACCGGACCAGGAGGGCCAGGAGGGCCAGGAGGGCCAGGGCGGAAAGCTAAGGGAACAGGAGGCTCACCAGCCTGTCCGGGAAGACCGCCGGGCATGCCGTGCGGGAATGAAGCGTCGCTCCAAGACATTCTGTTTGATTGCTTGGTTGGTAAAGAGTTCGTTTTGGGGATTGGGTAGGGTTTTTTGGTGTTGGGGAAGTTTTAAATACTTACAAAAAAGAAAGTAAGATGGCAAGGGGCAGAGAAAGTTAAGAAAGGTGAGGGGGATTCGGTTAAGAAGATGGGTTGAGGAGAGAAGAAGAAAAAGAAGGATGGCCAAGGTGTGACAGAAAGAGGGACCAGAGGACGGTTAAATAGATCAGAAAGGAATTACGAGATACTGAACAAATGGATATGCCTGGCGCAGGAGGAGACGGAGGGAGACAAAGTACAGCTGGACTGAGCGAGTGCGTGGTCTGGCCAGTGAGTGGCCGTGTAAGTCGCCTGTCGTGGAGTGGGCCTGGACTGTCTTGAGAGGCGTCGGGGGTCGGGCAAAAAGGTACTTTGGTACCATTTCCGGTGGACTCAGGTCCCAAACTTCCAGCTTATCGCCTCCCACCCCTCCAACAATTACAGACCTGTCCAAAGTAAGACGACGACGACTCGACTAGGCAACCAGGAAAATGCAACAAACCAGCAAATTAGTCGTCCTTTTCCCCTCCTTTTCCATTCTCTTTCCCCCCGTTGAGCAGATGTTACCATCTGTTGATCAACATCGAGGCCACGTCAAACACGTCTTTGTGGATGGTGTGCAGCCTGCCGTGGTTCGTCATACCTCTCTTTGGCCTCTGTAGCTCTACGATTCTAGCCATTTCTCCATTGATTTTTTCTCATCTTTTTGCCTGTGACAGGTGCCTCTCATACTGGACCACTAAACCCCCCCCCCCCCTCAACATTTCTTGACAGTCTCAGGCAACCCTTGCCAAGGCAGCTTTCAATCACTCGTCATCGTCCTCGGATATACGTACGTTTTGACAAGGTTCTCAAAACGCAATATCCCAATGCGGGGAGTGGATTCCTATCTGGGTTCTGGTGATCCCCGACACTGGAATCGAGGGGAAAGCAAAAACGAAAGGGGCGAAGAAAGAGGGAACCTGAAATGGAAGCCAGGCGATGTCAAAGTCAAGCGTCGACGGTGGCGAAAACGCGCGGCTCGGATAGTTAACCCCGAGCAAGGGTAGCCAATGACAGGGAGCCGGGGCACTGTCAATTAGTGGCTCGAAAGTGGTATCAGTGCCTGTAAGTGCGCAAATGGACATAATTTAGGCAGGAACAGCGGTCTGTCGCAGAGCTCAAAATGGACCCGCTTCTTTGCTCGGGTATTGTGACTTCCCGTCAAAACGCCGAAAATCCGACGCTAAGACCCACTTTAAACGGCTGGCCTCCTCCTCAAGCGCTAATCCGATGGTCCTCGATGCACATTTGTTGGCAAAATGGAAAGCAAGGTTGGCCCTTTTCTCGCATTTTAAACTCTTTCCTCTCTGACTCCAGCTGTGACAAGTTCCAAAATGGGTCTCGGAATCCGAGCCTTTTCTGTACTCATCCTTGCCCCTTTTCAAACTCTAAAATCGTTAGCTTCAATGCGGTGACTGTGCCTCTTTCATAGGCCGGCTGCCTCGTGGTTGACAGAGGTGACGATTTGAAAAGGGTCGGCGAGCTGTTCAACATTTTTGCCGGCTATTGCGAAAACCTTAGGCCTTCTCTCTTTCTAGAGCTCGGGTACTGACTCAAGGGCTGATAGTAGCTTGTGAAATTTGCGAAAGTTCCGTGGACGTGCCTGAATTGTCCAAGGAAAGACGGGAGAGTCGCTCTTTCCCCACAAAGGCAATTTAAGTTTGCCACAAACGTGAGCAAGAGCTGCGGGTACTCTGTCGGATTATTCTTATTCTCAACAAGATGACCTTATCTCATGAGCAGGTGTATTAACCGCCGTACTCCACATGTATGTCCGGACTTTGGATGCCTACATCACTTTGCCGACTGTGCCGTACCCCTGCCGCCCTTATTTTGCTTGTCTTTTTCTTGGCCCTTGATAGCTCACAAGCCGGGTTCCGTTCCACATCACTCTGAATACTTCCTATTTTATTTCCCTTGCCGCGACAATACCATAATTATTTGGCCGTGCTATGATTGGCCGTTCTAGATGAAGACAAGAAAATATACCGAGCTCGTCTCCGAGTATATTGGATGATTGAAACGGTTGGGGATAAGGGACTTGGGACTGTCGTTGTAATGCTAACTGCGAACACAGAAAAGGGTAATACATTGTACCGAAGGAGTTATGGCACTCGTGGAAGCTAATAAACTAAAGCTAGCAAGAACAAAATGCATGTGAAACTGGGGAAATTGGGCCATGTTCACTGGCAGGGCTACTCAATATGACGACGACCGTTCAGGCAGCCGTTTATCTCCAGGAATCACAATAAGCACACACTGAAGGAGGATACAAATGCAGATTAGACTTGATCATAGCAGTATAATAATTACAAAAAATGAATAGATATCGTATAAGACGTATAATGTCAGGTATATCCAGCGCTGTGAGACCTCGTTCCGTCATTACCGAGAGAAGCTATAGGAAATGACAAGATAAAATGGTTTACATTACAGATTGCAGCTCGAAAGCAGAATAATATAGCACAAGTAGACCATGATATCTAAAAGAAAACATTAGCAGAAAGCAATGCGATCTAATAGTGGTCTTCGTCGGTGGTCTTGACCAAAGAAAGAACAAAAACACATCAAAAAAAGAAGAAACGTAACAATAACAGGAAAAGAAAGGAAAACAAGCCAGAGCAGGTAAGCCAAAACACTGTCTCTCCCTCCACCACCACCCGGCCTCGCCCGGCCGGATCCCATCAAATAAACGCCGTAAATGTATCAAATATTTTTATCCTCTGATTCCTCCCATCTTTCACCGTTCACCGGTCCCCCTCGTATTAGCTAGCCTCCTCGACCTTGAGCTGCAGTTTTGCCTCGGCGTCCTCGGCGCGTTTTGTCAGATCGGCCACCTCCTTCTTCAGCTGCTTGATGTACTCGATCGCCATCTCCACGGTGCTGGCCTTACTGTTGGGTGCGCTGTTGTTGCCGCCGCTGGAAGCCGACTTGCCGTCCTTCTTGCTGTCGCCACCAGCACCCTCATCATCATCACCGCCAGCAGCGTCGCCAGTTTTGGCCTCTTTCGGTGGCGGTGCGGGCAGCAGGGTTGCAATTTCTTGCAGAGCCGAGTTGATACGGTTCCGCCGGCCTTGCTCGGCAATCTTGTGTGATGTCCGCTTCGAGGTCAGGTTGGTCGACAGCTCGCTTGGATACGAGACGCCCGGCACGGTGTTGCCCTCCAGGATATTCTGGTAGTTGGACTTTGTGGCGAGCAGGCGCGACGCTTGGTCCTCAACAGACGAAACACCACCTGGCAGCAGAGGCTTGATGCTAGGAGAGATCTTGGGCCGCAGAGCAGGCGACACCTGCACAGAGCTAATGCTAGGCCGCTTCTTGGACGAAGAGCCACGGGGAAGCATCTGCGGAGTTTTCCTGCTGGAGTTGGCGGCGAGGATGGGAGTAGATGATGAATGGCCGCCAGGCAGGATCTGGGGGCTCTGAGTGGCCGAGCGACCGCCCAGCTTTGTGATGGAAGGTGAAGGCAGAGGCTGGAAGCCGCGGCCGTTTGAAATAGGATCCAGAGATGGCGATGCCGTCGTCTCAATCGATGGGGTGTTGTGGACGCTCGAAGTCGACACATGAGTCTTTTGGAAGTCCATGCTCAGAGACTCGGGCAACTCAAAGTTCTCGATGTGCTCGTTAGCAACACCAACGGAGGTGGTCGCAGTTCCACCGACGCTGTTGCTGCCGCTGGCCGTTCCGTCACGTTTGCTTGGCGTAACCGCAGGAGATGATTTGTGTGATTTTTGCTTGGGCGAAGAGAGCTTCATCAGCGAGGCCGGGGTAGCAGGCGATGGGAAACCACCAGCCAGTGCAACGCTGGCAATGGCAGGGCCAGGAGCGGTTGTTGCAGCGGCCATGCTGTGATTTGGTGCAGTGCTGTGGTTCTGAGGGTGGAGGTAAGGCGAAGGGCGTGCAGAACGAGACTTAGGGATTGGCGGAGGCGGCATGTCTGTAAGCGTCTCCGGTGACACAGAGTCGTTTTCGGAGTCGGTGGTGCCAGCGGAAGAGGAAGATGGGCCACCCATCTGCATATGTGTGGAAGTAAGGCGTGCGTTGTTTGCGTGGAAGGACTGCTGTGACTGCTGGCGGATGACAGGGGATGACAGGGCCTCGTGCTCAAGCGTCTCGGCGAGCTGATCGAGCACCTGGGCGTTCATGACAGGCGTCGTTGTCGACTTTTTCCGCATTGGCTTGGTGATGGGAGACTGGCGGACATTTGCTTTCCGGGTTTTCGACGCATTGTTCTTCCGTGCCTTCTTGGCAAGGTCGCCGCTCGCGGAAGCCGAATTTGAAGGGGCGGGTGCTGCGGCCGGGAGCATCTCCATATCCATGTCAAGGGGCGATGTGCTGGAGGCGGTCAGGCGCGGGTCAAAAGCCGAATTTGGATCTGTCTGCGCATGCAGAGCAGGCGACGTCAGAGGGCTAAAGTAGGCGCCCGGAACAGTAAACTGTGTATCAATAGAGAACTGGGTCTCGAGCGGTGTAACGGCAGGCGACACAAGAGGTGTAAAGGACATCTACAGGGTGACGAGGGTTAGCAAAATGTAAGACATTGGCTGTTGGTGGCCGACGGGAACAATTGTCAAGAGAGGATAGGGGAAGCACGTACATCTTGCTGCTCCTTAAAATGCTGATACCGCTCATACATGGCTTGTTGGTGCGGCTGCGGCTGGTGCTGATTCCGTGGGTCCGGCGAGTGGAAGAACTGGTTGCCCGCCTGCAGCTCCAGACTCTGAGGCGTCGGCGGCACGATGTGATTTTGGCGTGTGAAGAAGGCAATGTTCTGCTCCTCAACCTGGCGCTGCTGCTGCTGCATCCGCTGCTGTTGCAGATACTGGATTTGGGCATCGATCTCCGAAATGGCGTCTGTGGGCGTCACAGGGGGCATCAAGGTAGTGGCGATGGTGGCGTGTGAGCCGCCGCCAGTTGTGACAACGGGATGCATCGGGTGTGCGTGAGAACCGGGGTGGATGCCGGCAGTGCCCGTGAGACCGGCGTCAGAGAGCTGGCCGGAAGATGGCTGTGCGATAAGGCCGGGAGTGTGATGCGCGCCGGTCATAGGAGTGTCGAGCGACTCAGTCGTAGGCGCCATAGTCGTGTGTATTAAGTGAGAGGCGCCGGGCGACGCATTCTGGAAGTCGGTAAAGTCGAACTGGATGTTGTCGGCCAAGTTGCCCATGCCGTTCATGTCGAGAAACTGCTGAAACTCTTCATCGGAGCCTGGGTGCATGGCCTGGTCCTGGCCGTTCCAGCCGGAAGACCCCATCATGGTCATAGCAAGGTGTGCGAGTTGAGGTAGAAATTGAGACGTGAGACGTAAGACGCGGGTGCCGATAGAGACGGCGAAAATCGGCGCGGAGATGCGACGACGGAATACGGTGCGGGAGGTATCACGGCGACACAGATAAATGCGCTCGAGGTGAGACAGTTCGTGGAGCGGTCAAGGAACCAGAGTGAGGCGTTTCCGCTTGCTGAGAAGAACCTTCAAGTCGTCGGCAGGTGTCCTTGTGACCAGGAAAATCGACTGGACGGACGTGGTAAACGAGGATCCGAAGATTGAAACAGTGGCTGCACGGCTTCCGGGGCTCAAAATGCGATGAAAAATCTACTGGAAGCGATAGAAATCAACAGTTGATGAGTCGCCGTCGAATATTGCCGTCCGCTCACCTGCCTCAAATTGCGGCGAGTCTTGTGAGTCGAGCCGAACTGCGGGAGACGATCGGCGGTGGTGAGATGCAGAAGAGAGAGAGAAAGAGAGTGTGGCTTGTCGTCGAGTCGTTTCAGGTGCTCAATTCGTCGGTGGTCGTGCAGGTGGTGCGTCCGTCTGTGCTGTCGGGACTCACGACAAAGGCATTGCAGGACGGTGAACAATCAGGTTTGAGAAGCAACAGTTGGACAGTTGGCTTCGATCGAGAATCTGAGGAAAAAAAGAAGGCTAAGGGCCGTCTTTCAGATTCGTGTTGGTTCCTTTTTTCCTATTCCCAGACGGTGGTGCCTCCCCTCCGAGAAGTTTACAAAGGAACGGGAAAGTCAGGAAAGGGGAATTTTCGGTGGCTTCCTGCTAAAACAGAGAAACGGCCGATGGGATGGGGGGGCAAGCAAGCACAACCCACAGCGCCCGAGGGACAAGAGCATGAGAGACGGAAGGCGCAGAGGATGGGCAAAAGATTAGAAGGGAAGGTGGGGTGGGGGGCAGCTGCGACCCGAGAGAAGCAGCCGACGACCACTACCGCCAACATTCCTTCTTCTCTGCTTCCACTGTTGCACGCTGTTTTTCTCTTTTTGTCACCTTCCTCCATTTTTCCAGGACATTTTTCCACGCTACGAGGCTTAGATTGAAGACGGCCTGCACGCTAAGTAACAAAAAAATGTCTCCACCGCCTTCGAGCTCGAAACAAAGGCTGTGAGCCGAAAGGCAACGGTGGGCTCTAGTGGGCAGTCGGTGGGCACCCAATAGAGTGGCCTTGAAAGGACTTTTCCACTTTGTCGAGTCCTCAGTCACACTTTTTTCTGTCTCTAATGTCGAAGGCACACGAGGAGGCCGGCCGAAACGGGCAAGAGAGAGACGCAACAGGCGCGAGAAGAGGATACTAAAGACTTCCCACTTGTCAAATCAACAATAAAAAAAAGGAGCGATAGGTGAATATACCGAGGGCAGAAAACGAGCTGAGAAGGCAGGTACGACCATCGGGACACATCCTATCGATAAGAGAGGAAGCAGGAAGCAGGAACCGGCGCGCGCAGAACTGGCCATTGAGCGTGAGCGGCAGCCAGGCGGCCTGTGACAATTCACGAAAACGAGGGAAAAGTGGGATTACGATCTCCATCCATGGCCGGGCCCTGGTGTAATCTGGACCTGTCACTTTCTTCCCTTTTCCCTAGCAGCGGAGACCTGAGCCCAACTAGGCGTACATGTACAGGCCACAGCCGACGAGTGCTCCTGCCCTACAAGAATAGGAGCGCTGTTTCCTTTGAGGCAGAGTCGGCGGGGCACCAGTGCCTTGCGAAGGAAGGAAGCAAAGAGACGGCGGAAAGAAGTCGGGAGGCAAAATAGACGGCGAGAAATATCAGACAATGGCAGGCATGAGATACAGGAACACGCAAGCCAAACCAGCCAAAGAGAAGCTGAGAAGGTAAAGGGAGTCAAAGGGCTAACGAGACGACACCTTCGCCGTCGCATGGGTGGGGCCCCTAATTTTGGTCCAGTGAGTCGAGACCCCAGCACAGCGGACAGAAGGCGGGCAAAACACCACCCGTCGAAATGTTTTAGGAGACAAAAATAACCGGGCAAAATACAGCGAATAAATTTGCAGCACCATGATCTCTCGTTTGCGCATGAGACGCCGCCTCTCCGAGGAAGTGCTTTGGCGGCTGATCGGGCCAGAACAGAAGTGGTTTGTGAATCTTTCCTCTGTTGCGGTGAGCAAGCGCAAGTCGCGCTTTCCCTGTCAGACGCTATGCGACGTCAACCATTATGAGGATCTCACGAGACGATGGAAGGTACGACCAGCCTGTCTGACCAGACCCAGCGCCCCAGTGGACCCTTCAAAATACTCGTGGAAAACGAGCAAAAGTCGTCCTCCGCATAATGAATTTACACACTGCAGGTGCAACCATATTGCAGATGCCACAGATGCGCCATCCGGTCCCAGCTCTTTCCTGCAGCCATCTCATTCCCCACCCTCCCCATTGCAACACTGCACCTGGCTCTTGCATCTGATGGGGCCTGAACATATTTGCCCAAGAACGGAGCTCAGAGTGCGCAGTTGCCATCGCAAGTAGCCAGAACCTTTGAGCATCGTCTTCGTCTTGTTCCTCTGCGTCTCCTTTTGTTCCTTACGCTGGTAGTTTGCATCTCCAGCCAGAATCCCATCATGTATGACGTGGGCCCCCTATCACCACCAACCATCAATTGCTTCATTTCTCATGCAGCTGGTCGGGTGACTTTGTCACTGGGACGAGAGAACCATTCTCTCCGGGCAAGTAACAAATCAAATCTCGCAGAATGCACCTACCCCCAACAAAAGCAAAATGAGGCTGCAGCCGCTCGTCTCTTGTAGTTGGTTCCCCCGTCTACCCCCCTTGCGATTTGCTGCAGAAAATAATCCGGGGGCAGCCAGTGCGCAGCTGGGGAGAGATAAATAGACATCTGGAGGCGAGAGAGTGAGCAGGCATCAAAATCCGTACTCCGTACATACATCGTAGTTATTGAATTTCGAAATGTCGAAACATCCCGGGTCGCTCCAACGAATCATGCCCCATGCAAATTCGTCCATCTGCGTGTGTGGCTGAAAGTAGTGTGATCACGGTCATGCGGTCGGTGTTGCTGTCTCTTTTTTCGCCGTTCCAGGCTTGATTCTGCGAATGTCCCAGGGACATTCCTATTTCCCTATTTTCGTCAACGTCGTACCGTACTTTTGTGGGCAACCCCTGGCCAGTTCCCATTGAACATTCCCCGTTCTCCCCTCCCACGCTGCCATTCGTCTGACACCACGAAAACCCCACGCTGCACCAGCTGGGTCACAAACGACGGGCTGGAGTGGGGGTCAGAGACATCTCGGGACCCATTTGGACACAACGCAAAACGGCTGCATGACTCTGGAGACTTCCATACGAGGATAGGAGAGAAGGGGAGACGTTGAAGAAGACAAACTTCACGAATCAACCAGAGTTATATGCGATTAAATCAAACCGGGATATGAAGCATCAGTTTGTTGGAAAATGCCATCGTATTGTGAACGCCGTACAGTCGAGTAATTTAAAGCAATCTGACAGTGCATACGACCGTCCATTGAAAGGCAATAAAGCAAACTCGATGGTAGCCTAGAAGCATCAAAGAGCAATCCATCAGCATCTCAAAAAGCAAAGTAAACAAGTTAATAAGGGGCAATATTCAAGACATATCGAAAACAAATAACGCCACACTGGTACCCACCCCCATACTTTTTGGTTGATTCTGCTTCGTACAAAATGTGCTACAGAAGGCCCCTCTCAAGGTTACTCACCAAAGGACCACCCCTTTCCTTCACCGAAGCCCAAAACAGTCCTGGCCGAGAAAATCCGGGCCCTTCGTGACGGCCCTGCCCGAGTGCAAGGACCAGAACTACTGTTAAGGCGCAGAAAATAGAAGGAAAAAATAGACAAATAGGATAACCATGCCAAAAGGCTCACGCGAGCGACTGTTTAAAGCTTTTACGTCGTAGTTTGGAGAAAATAACTGGTGGGAGGAGGAACAGAAGATCTTGGAGATGAACTTCGAGGTTGAATCACGTGAAATTGCAACTGACATATTACGACATACAGCTGCATGAAGCAAGCCCGTATGCTAAAAGGCACAATGCCTTGTTACTATTGAACTGTGAAAGACTGTAGACGAACCCAAATCATGTTACGATTTTGTCACGCCAGATTTATCGAAGGGCAGGCACAGTGTATACTGTTATTAGGGGCCGGTCAACAAAGAGCCAGCAAACAACCACATATCGTTAGTTGATATCGTAGAGGACAACAACGAAAGTATCACATTCACTTAGCACAACAGGAGAAAGGGATTGTTTTTAGATGTTTGATTTGCTTGTTTGGTTTGCAATGCCGTGCAATCTGCAGACAGGGCTTTCCGAAAACTAGAACGAGAAAAGGAAATTTTGACTTTGTAGTAGATACAATGGAAAAAAGATGGAAACGATATTCTTCCTCAACTCTGTTGTTCTTTTTGTTTCCCTGTAAACAGGCAACTGTCACCTCCCCCCTGGTGTCAAAGGCAACAAAAGACAATAAATATTACCACGTCGTGGACTCCTACCCGGGGCCAGCTTTTGAGGTATAATATGCAAAGGAACGAAAGGAAATGAAAAAGACAGAAAATAGTCGGGACCAGGCCCAGGTCGTATCTAGCGCAAGAGAAATGAAATGGAGGGAGGAAGAAAAAGGAAGAGAGAGGAAAAGGAGGTGCCGAGGAAGGGCTGCAGAGTAAACAGTCGCACAAACTAATCGTACATGAAGAGTATGCTAAAGGAGTGTAAGAAATGAAAAAGGCTGGAAAAGCAAAAGCTGGTATAGAAAGCAAAAGACAGAATAGGGAAATCTCTGAAGATAGCAGCACGCCGTGTATGCTAGGTATTGCAAAAGCAACGAAAAGGAAATGGGTGACAATGAGAGAAATGAGATCGGACGAAGTGTCCAGTGGTGGAATTAATGAGGACGGCCGTGAACCCAATCATGCCCGCCTCATCACTTCATGAAGAGTATCGCATCAAACCACCATATATGATGGGTCAGAAGGCGAATAGTGAGTAGAAGGGATCCTTGGATGAGATCGCTAGCCTGCTAGTGGCAGTAATGGCGTATGGGGGAAGAGGGTATAAGTGAAGAACGTAATGGTACAGAATAAGGTATTCTTTGTTCTAGTGGCTCAAGTACTGTGTAGCCGTCATAACACACAGAAAAGGCGGATTTGTTTGAAATGGGTGGTGCTGATGAGCAAAGGAGTGTCGAGAATATAGGTGTTGGTCATAAAGCCGTTCGTAAATTGCCACTGATGGCCATCTCCTCACACACGAGCATTTACATCCCCCAGGTTCAGCCAGCTCATATCCGATGATGTATCGGCCATGGCGAGCTGCGGCTGGCGGCTCATGCCCGTCGGCACGTACGACTTTTTGCCGCCCGATCCAGATACCGGCGCAAGAGAAGTCACCTGCGAGCTCGATCCGTAGGCGCTGCTAGGCGCACGGTTGGCGCCCCATGGCTGGTCGGACGAGGACGTTGGATCCCACATGTCGTGGACACTGGCGGGGATGCCGCTCGAGTATCCAGAGTGTGACGACGTTTGGCTGGTGGAACGCACGATCTTACCCTGCATTCCATCCTTGAGGTAGTTGTCATAGTTGGATATTGTGGGCGAGCCTGAGTTGACGCGCTGGAAGCGTGGCTTGGCCTCCGGCATGCCAGGGATATCCAGAGGCGGAACAGTTGCCGAGTCTTGTGTAATGCGATTTTGATTGCCAGTCGAATAGTTGCTACTCGCGTCACTGGCGACCGTTGTGCGCTTTGAGCTGCGGCTGTTCTGTCCGTTGCCGGCGCCGAAGCCAAGCATATTCAATGCGCTACCGCCCGACCAGTAGCGGTTCCAACCTGAAGAACGGCGAGTGCCGCTCTGACCGTTGACTTGCTGCGCCTGCTGCTGCTTCGAGTCGGTAACACTCCGACCGTAAGAGCCCGTGGCAGCTGCGGCTGCACCAGCACCGATACCAGCTGCGGCACCGCGCTCAAACTGCATCTGACGTGGCATATTGTTGGCGGACATGCTGGGGCCATCCTGGGGGATTGGCCGGCTGATAGTACCCTTGAAGCCCTTGTTGAAGAGGCTGCCGTTCGAGCCACGCTTGTTGGACGCACCGCCGCTGTTGTTTCTCTCGATAGTAACAGAAGGGCGAGGCTGGTTAACACGGCCCATCAGGATAGCAACCGACGAGAAAGAGCCCTGCGAGTCCTGAGCCTGGTGGCCGGCGCGGAAAGTACCTTTCCCGCCTGCATTCGGACGCTGGGGGAAGCTGTCGTTGGCAATAGCAAAGGCATCTTTCTCAGATGAGGAGGTACCACTGGCACGGCGGTTGTGGGCTGCCTCAATGAAGTTGCGGCGCTTGCGGCGGCGCATGATGCAGAAGTACAGGGCGATAAGAACAATACCCATAGCAGCAACACCACCCAAAACAATGCCCAGAACGGCGTTCGTGGGCAAGTTATGAGACGGACTAGTCGTGGCAGCGGCAGAAGAAGAAGAGGCAGCAGGAGCGGTAGTTGTAGTGCTCGCCGCTGAGGAGGACTGAGCAACAAGAAGGGTCGTTGGGGCAGTAGTTGATGAGGCACGTGTGGAAGATGAGGATGAGGAAGTAGTAGTGGTCTGCACCAATGACTTCTTCGTCGACAGCATCTGGGTTGCATTCCGCCATGAGTTTGTGCGTCCGTTGAAGACGCAAAGAACGTCAGTGCCACCACCGCCCGCAAGCACAACCATGCCGCTCGAATCCTGCGCAACAGAAAAGCCAGTACGGGTCGTCGATGGTGCCAGGCTAGCATTATACGCAGGCCAATCTTCTGCTGTCAGAGCACGACGAGCGAACTCCTGTGCCCAAGCCTCTTCCTCTGACCGTTTCGAAGGACCGGCGTTCGTCACAGGCGCACCAGTGCCGTCCTGGAGGCAGATATGGGTAACCTGGTTCGGCGCGACGGTAACATCAAAGGTGTAAAGGTGCTTGCTGTTGTCGTCACCAGAAATCAATGCAGCCCGCATGCCGGATGTGCCGATTGTCAATGGTTTCAGCAGCGTGGCACCCGAGTCCTTCCAGGCATTGGTGCCGCTGTCATAAAGCATGACGGCGGTGTTGGAAGTGCTGCCACCGACCATGACTACCTCAGTAGCAGACCACTCCAAAAGGATGGGATCGGCCACGACCGGTGCATTATTGGATGGAACGGAACTTGACAGATAAGGTGCAGATGCTTGGATAGTGAAAGCATCTTGAGAGGCGCCACCAGTGCCATCCTGGTGGCCACTGTAGACCAAGATACTGTCGGTGGCGTTGATGTAGGCGGCACCGTGGTGAAGGCGGTTTTGTGTGACGAGCGATGAGGGAGTAAGCACCTCCCATTGTCCAGTCGAGTAAGTGTACTTCTGAAGGCCGGTATAATCTGCTGTAGAGCTGGTGCCGCCGACGACATAGAACCCAGCTACTGAGGGATCACCTGGTGTTGATCCGACACAAACAGCGCCTTCCACGGCGGCGTTGTAGGGCAACGTCTTCCATTTGGCACCGGCAGTGAGAGACAAAGACTGGAAGGCGGATGAAGAGTAGGTGTAAAGCGTGTTGTTGAAGATGGTGGAACAAATATTGTTCAAAGCCACAGACGGCTGAGGGAGCGACATCGTGTCCCTTGTCCTCTCGGAGAAACGTAGAATCTGGAAATCAATTGAAAATTCGAGATGAATTAGGCGAGAGGCTCAACGACCGCCTGGGAAGAAAGTCGTGTCCCGCTGAAGCCCGTCGAACGGAAGCGGGTAAGCCGTCTGAATCTCAAAAGCGTCGTCCTATTGCTGGCACTGCATAGCGTCTTTGAACATTGAATAATAACGAAGTAAGAGGTTGGATCCGAAGAAAAGCCAGTCGGCAGACCGTTTGCATAAAAACCTGTTTGCAAAAAATAACCGGATCGAGTCGAGCTGCGAAAAGCAATATCGTCGGGGCCGTCTTGTTCAAAGAACAGGCCGTGAAGAGAAACAGATGCAGGACGAAAGCTCGTGATCCTGTCAAAACAAAGCAAAACTCGAATGAGAGTAATCGTAGTCGGCTAAGCGGCGCGGTTCGGCTGGCGATTGGGAAATTGGCGGGGCTTTCGAAAAGGGCGATTGCAGTGGCTCGTGAGGAATGCAAAAAGTCGTTGAGTTCGCGCACGAACGAAGGGAGAGCTCAAAGGCAAAGAGGGAATGTTGGGTATGTAAGTCAACGCGAGCAGCGAATACCGCAGAAGAATGCACAAATCTGTCCTGGCGAAAAGGAGTATCCGATAAGAAAGGAAAAGAAAAGAAGAGAAAAGCGACGCAACAACGAAGCCGCCGTGAGAGTGAGAGACCGAGATGTCGACACAGAGAGTCGTGTGAGGCAAAAGGTGTAGAGCCTGGAGATACAGGCGGTGACGGTTGTCGAGAGAAAAAAGGAGAAAGGGAGAGCCGGCCCCCTCGAGCAAAAGCTTTGATGATCGACGGAAAACGAAAGGGATCTCCTGTGCTGCTGTGCTGCGAGAGGTCGAGTGTTTCCAGCAGCAGGTTCGTGTATGGAGAGAATGTTTTGAAAGAGCGGGAAAGGGGTGGGAGAGAAGGGAAAGGGGGAAACGAAAACAGAGGCAAAGCGAGAGGTGAGAGACCAGGTGAGAATGGGCAGGATGAGAGACAGAAACAGAGAGCAATCCTTCTCTTGCACCCACGCTGACACCAATGTGTCTTTGCTCGTGTCCTTGCGTGTCGCACGACTAGGGTAGTGGTCGACTGGGGCAAGCCAAGGAACGGGGGATGGCTGGCTGGATGAACGGCTGACCGACCAGGGGCACAAGAAGCAGTCAGATACGAAAAGAGCAGCTGCATACGACATGCAGATATTTTGCTCTGGGTTCAAAGCGCAGCGATGAGGACGCTGTGAGGGCTGTACGATTTAGAAAATCGTGTGAAAGGTTGGGGGAGGTGCTTTTCGATTTTTTTTTGCATTCTGTTGCGGGCTGCTGCTTCTGAAAGAGGAGGACCCTGGTCGCCTCGGCCACTAATATGAATACGATGTTGATTGCTGCAGGGTAGAGACACACAAAAAGGGGGCGACGGGTGGTCTGCACCGCCTTCCAGGCAAAAGAAGCTGCTGTTCGTTGGTTTCTGTTGATTTTACCTATTGATCTGCAAACAAGATGGCTGCAATGTGCCGGGTTCCTGTTTTTCGTGTATTTGAACGGAGCAAGGGGTGTCCACCCAAATAATGGAGCTGGCTGCCCAACTGGCTTGTTGGTGAGGCAGTCAAAGACAAGCGGTGCAGAGGTGAGATCTGTCAAATGAAGCATCAACAATCGAAAATTGAAGGACGACGAGACCGAAGAAGGAAGCTTTCTCCCTCTCGCTTCTCTCGCTTCGAGAGGCACAGTTTACAAGATATTTGGGAAGGAACGACTGGTCTCCTCGAATGGACCTGATAGGGGGAGGTGGTGTTGCACGACAATAAGTCAAATTCAGCCAATCGCAGCGTGTATATATAAGTGGGTATCTGCAAGGGACGGGAGGCCCCAAGTATTGTTTTCCTGTACTACATAGGGTCGCACTGTCATCATACCTATTCTTATGTACCATGCCTCTATCAGTACCTGTGCCTGGGACCGTGCCCCTGGCGGTTGGCTCCTTCCCCTTTTTTGGTTGCTCTTTTGGGTGAAGTTCGCCCACGCTACGATGCCTCGTTGCTCAATCCCCTTTTTCCTTCCGCAAAATACGAGAGCCCTTGATGATTTTCCCCCCGTCTCAGCATATCGACGCAATCAAAAGAGCCCAGCACCCTGGGTTTTCTATTGATTGACCCTCCAACTCGGATAATATGGAAGTCAGAAACAGCCAGGCATCCCCTGTGCGGCCGCGAAGAAACCAAACAACGGTGGCGCAAGAAATAGAAAACAAAACAGCTTTGCACCCTGTGGATCGTGTCTCTTCTCTCTACAAAACCCTCGGTATTCTTTCCTCTTGTTCTCCTTTTTGTCACAGTTCTACGGAGTACGACGTGCTTGTCCGCCGCTGAAGCATTGAAACATTGTGCTAACAATATTGCTGCCTCTAGCCTTTGTCGCGACAAGGTCAGACAACCGACATGTCTGTCCGACTTGATTCGCTGCGGCTGTCTCAGTCTTTGTCGGAAGCGCCCAGTCGGAGCTGGGACGAGAGGCGAGGAGACAAGCAAGCTAGCGGACTGCAAGCTCGCAGAACAAGGTGATATAATTACATAGGCTTGTCCTGGCCTTGTCACGAGAAGAAACACAGTGCACCACGGACAAGAGACAACGGTGCCCAAGATGCCCAGCCGCTGGAAAAAGAGACAAGCCACTTTCTCCACTGGGCGAGCGGTCCTGTCCGGGGGAAACCACTCTTGCTGAAACGCGCCGGTCTGCACAACGCCTGCCCCTGAGCTAGCGCGGACCAAGAATGGCATCCTGAAGTTTGGTTGTTTGTACTTACCCATTCTGATTGCGCCCATGAAGTACAAAGGCGCTGTCTTGGCACCTTACCATCCGAAGCGGGACCCTGCCGTGTTTACGAGGGAACAACCAAACCCACACATGATTTCGACGAGAACACATGCAGCGTATTTTTGTCGCTGGCTGCCTGCACGAGTTTTCCGTCTTTTTGACCTTTGCTTCAACTGTCTCCAGCGTCATCAACTTCCAGATAGTATGAAGTTTTTTTTTTTTTCTGGGGATAGTCAGAGCACTCTTTTGAAGACTTTGTCGGCGGGCGGCCAAGAAAAATGACCTGCCAAGGCACAGATGTGGCCCGCCCAAAAAGCATGGTATTCCGGGGCCTCGGGCACACAGGCAATTTTACTATTCTCCGTACGAGGTATATTTCGTCACATTGCGATATGCAGTTTGTGGACGAGAGGAGCAAGAACAGCAGCAACCTGAAGATCGAAGATCGTGAAAACGGGCAGCACTGAACTGCACACAGACTGGGAGCAGGGTAACGCGAAAACTCAAAAGAGCTTTGATCTCGCCTGGCGGATGTTGCATTTGGCGTCATTGACGCGTTTGTCCTCGCCGTCCTTCGTCAAATGATGCTCTCGCTACACTTTCCCTTCTTTGCCTTTTTACACGCTCGCGAATACCACCAAAAGGCGTTTTGGCTTGAATGCTTTTTGAGATTAAGCTGGCTTGCTGTGAACAAACACCTCACCCGAAACTAAGAAGTCCACCACCGAAGGCTGATCTCGCCATCGGGGCATTTTTAACCTTTCATCGTCACCACGAGCAGGAGTATCGTGAGCGTCCCTTGAAAAGGGACGGCTTTTCTTATCTTCGCGTGGGGTGTGGCCGTTATTCAAATGTCCACCTTGCCTAATGCACTCCATATATTTGCTTTTTGCTTCATCCTCTGCACTCTATGAGAGGCACTAGAAGTCGACCGAAGCTATGCCGCCTCTGGGCAAAGTTGTCTCCCTTTCGCGGTGTCGTCACAATTTCTCCTTTCAGCCCGCGCTCTCTAATCTAAATTCGGCAACTCCCACCAGCCGTTGGTTAAGGAAGGGCCTGAAGCTGGGGCTTTTCAAAGTTGTGGAAGTTCATTGAACGGCTGACGAAAACGAGCTAGCAAATGTCCGGTGAGAACAAATGGCCTGGTGAGCAACATAAGTCACGAGATTCAAATATAAGTACGGAATACCGGGCACCAACATATCGTGTTATCCACGGCTGAACTGATACCATCTTGGGGGCCGCTCTCTTCGTTCTCATTTGATCTGCGAGCGGCACAGGCCGCCAGGTCAGATCAAAGACTGAGTATGCAAGCTAATGACCACGGTGCACACACCCTGCGAAGATCATGAATCGCAATCCCGCTTACAATAATCTTGCAATCACAATGCGAAAAACTGTTCACATGATGTCCTTCCTGCCCGCAGCTATCTCGAGTCTGGCGCTGATCGCACGAGTTTGCTGGCCTCTGGTCCAGACACACAAACTCACGAATTCGCGAACCGCCCAGGGTCTCGTTCGACCTCATTGAATTTAAGGTTGAATTGCATCGTTATGCACACCACCTCTACGCCCCTCTATGGCCCTCTATTCGGTAAGGCGCTCTGTGAACCTCCCCGTGGCAATATTGCATACTCGTTTGAAGGACCGCAAGAGCCGCCCGTTGAATACCATTTGTGACGTTGACGAAGACGAAAATATCATTCTTGGCCGCTCTATCAGGTCGCTCTTCTTGTTCCGAGCTTTGGGTTTTTCTCTGCGTGCTGACGGTGAAGAACAACCTTTAATTTCGCGCGCGGCTTTTTTAGTTCTTGAATGGCGGGAAACTGTATGCAAGTGCAACGAACCAGAGCGTTGATGCTCGTTTGCAACACCTGATTGGCCCAGATAGTCCACACCTGTCAACGTTTCTTGCTTCTCCAATCGCCTCCATTCCATCTGGGCGGCATCGACGTCACATGCAGCGGCATCGGGCCTGTAATCATTCTTCTTTTCACGATGCTCACTACAGCGTTGTGCTATATAGGTTACAGCATCTGAGTCTGTGATCTAACACTACGTAGCCCTGTGTGATAACAACCTTGTACACCTTAGAGAGTCTATGTTTTTTTTTTCTTCTTTTTTCTTATTTATTTACAAAAGTTCAACATATAACCCAATCAGAAAACAAATAAATAAAATAAATATAACAACAAGATACAAGCAAACGCAAATAAATAAAAATACGAGACAAACAAAGGAATTTTTACACTGTCGAGTTTTAGGACCAGAGGTATCGTGATAATGCTGATGTTTTTTATTCTAACAATCTGAAAATAACTGTTGGCCCCTCCGACCCCACGTCCATCTGACGTCCACCGTTGTTGCTATATTAAACTACTTGCATACCTGGGCGGCTCCAACCATCGTCGGCTTCTTTGGGGTCCAAAATTTAAGGTCTATCTTGCGGCCTGTCTTTGCGGCCACCGCATTTTCTGACCTTCCATCTGGCGGCAGGCCATGGCCTCGAATGCAAGCAAAGGCACATCGTCACTGTGCATACCCGAGCGGCTTCCCCCCCCCTGGCTGGCGGTGTTGGTCGGCCATTGTTCTTCTTGTCTTCGTGCCTTTGTGTCCTGATCCTTTTTTTAGAACGCTCTTTGTTCTCGTTCATGTGCCTGCCGGTAGCTGTGACTTGCCGCTTGCGGCATATCACGCGCTGCTTGCTTTGTCTGCGCTGCTGGGTGAGTTTTCCTTCCCAAAAGAAGGCATACTTCTCGGCATTGCTGAAAGTAGGTCGGAAGAAGAAAAAAAGAAGCACGTTGGTTGGTATCGTTATAAATAGGTCCAGGCGAACACACAAAAGCCAAAAGAGAAAGAAGAGAACAATGACCCAGCTAGAGGAGACCGCCCCGATGCAAGCAGAAAAGAAAACCAAAAACAAACCCGCAAACTGAAAAACAAAAGGCCCCGTGATCCCATCCCATAACAGAAGAATAATAGTAGAAAATGCAAAAGCGAAAGCAAAATCAAAGGCAAACCAAAAGCCCAATCCATATTGATTTCCTTTTCCGCATAACTCCGTGTAAACCAATCTTCACCTCCCTTCCTCGTCGCCTGTTGTTGGTAGTTCTTGTGTTTGTTGTTTGTTGAGAAGTTAGAATGCACGGCGATAGCTATCATTCGCCAGATAGGCTCTGGTGGTGTATGGAGTGTGCCGCTGTGCGTTTTGGTCGATCATCATACCGGGCCCCTAGACTGCCGGGTTCATGAATACTTCGGGACCAAGGTTGGGCTGTAGGTAGGATGTTAGCAATGCTGAAAATAAAGATGAAAACAGCGGGCAATGAAAAGAAGCAACTTACTCTTAACTCCTGGAACTTTGCAATAGCGCCATCGTAGTTCCATGCCGCCTCTGCAAGGCACATCTCCGAGTACTGGGGGGTCATGTTTGTGACCTTGGACAGCTCCGTAATCATCTTCTGCTTCTGATCCTGCTCAGACGAAGGTTGGGATGACTGGTCGGGGATGGGTTGGTGGGCCCGCAGAGAGAGCATGTCGCTGACGACGCGGAAAGCGGTCTGGCCGCCAGGTGCGGCAGGGCCAAGCACAAACGTCCGTGTAAAGCTGCGCTTGCCCACCTTGTTGGAGGTCGGGTCAATCTCCTCGAACTCGCCGTGGAGGGTTAACAGAAGACCATCGACACCCGTCGCGCTCTGGCCCGTGGGATCCATAATGCCCGGGAGCGGGTGGCAGTCGACGATATACTTGTGCAAGTCCGTTGTCAGGTTGGGATGGCGGGTTTGGGGGAGTGTGTTCCACAGCTCCTTGATCATTGCAGCGCCACGGACGAGCCGCTGGACGCGCGCACTCCGACTGGTAATCCTAGTAAGATTCCGGGAGTAGCGCAGGTAGGCAGCCCAAGGTAGGACAGGCGAGTCGCTGTTGTCGCGGGGAGTTTGTGTGGTGACGGACAGGGAGAACTGGCTGGCATCGTCGTAAAAGATCTGTGCCACCTGTGCCCGGTCCGTGTCGTAGAGTTGGATGAATTGTGTCAAGAAAGCCTCGGAAATGCCGCTACCGTCCCGGAAGTCCGAGCCAAACTGTGGGATAGGGTGCGGGCGGGCAGCTGCCTTGGCAGCCTCCTCCGCTGCAATTTGTTCGGGCGTCCGGACCTGAACATTGCTCAGGTTCATGAGCTTTGGGAACCACGACATGAGTTCGGTCTTGTAGTTGGGATCCTCGGTTTCGACGGGGCTGCCGATCATGAGGAGCGTTTCCAGGTTGCGGAAACGACCTCTCCAGCGGTTCAGGCTCTTGAGTTGCTTGAACTGGTTGCCGCTGAGATCGAGGTTTTTAATGTCCGGGAAGGTCTCGGCGAGGTCAAAGACTTGACCGACCCAGTCAATGTTGTTGTTGGCAAGTGATACACTAACCACTGCGTCACGTTTGGCGTCGGCTGTTGGGAAAGTCTCGTCACAAATCGCCATGAGGACCTTGAATGTCTTCTCTGCACGGTCTTTGTCTTCGAGGTATCCCATCCCAATAAGTACTGGGTCCTCGCCAAGCCGAGAGAGGTTGAGGAGCTTGGCACCGGCGTCGTAGCGGGTGGCAAGCACTTGTTGTAGTTGCGACTTCCGCTCCAGTGTCTCTTGAGACAGCTTGGGCTTCGGTGCAGCTTGGCCGGGCCATCCTTGGGGATCCTCGGCCACTGTGAGCTTTGCGCCTGCAAAGACGAAATTGTTGAGCTTCATGAGCTCCTCTGCGTCCTCCTGGTCCACCATGACAGTGAGAACGAAGTCGTTGTCGAGTCGCGACTGGCGTGGTTCGTCGTGTTAGCTAGTCGGTTGCAAAAACGGAGGGAAAAGACGGCCGTTTCCCCGAGGGTAAAGGTGGTTGGTGTTCGTGACGTGTTGACGGAAGTGTGTTGGCAAATTCGAAAAGAAGAAGGCAACTATCCAAAAAAAAGAAAGACTCCACGTAAGTGTCCCACACATCACAGCATCAAATACATACCTTGATGATTTTGAGCCCACGGCCCATGTTTGCTGATTTCCGCTCGATAAAGTCGAGGAGGCCACGCTCGCCACGGTCGGCGTTGGATGCTGCCTTGCTTTGTTGCAGGCCGACGATCTTGAAGACCTTGCGGTTGGCCATGTTGCTGAACTTCTTTCGTGGGAGCTCAGAAATTCGCTTGGCAAGACTCGCCTCGCCCGAGACGCCCAGATGTCTCTTAATCTTTTGCTCGGCAGATGAGACAGCACGCGCGCCTCCCCGACCACCTCGTGTTGACGACTTGCGGCCGTCGGTCTTGGTGGCCGGGTTGTTGCCCATGACCACATCGCCATTGCGGTCGGTCTTGGGAGCACCACCCCGTTTGCGAATGCCGCTTCCAGTGGTACCGCCGGTGCTGCTATTGTTGTTGCGCGTTGAGCTTCTCGTGGCGCGCGCATCAGAGCGAGGGCCAGTCGGAGGAGCCATTGTGCAGGTTTTTGGGTGCCGCTGGTGGGAGAGAGAGTCGGCAAGAAGTGGATGCTGAGTCGGAGAGAAGAAAGAAGATTGCTGTGGATGAGAGAAAGCCGTAAGTGAGCGAGCGAGTCGTCGTTCGATGGCTGTGGGAATGTGGTTGTTGGGCGATTTTTTTTTTATTTTGTTGTGGAAAGATCGCGAGCGAAGACCGTGGCCAAAAATGATCGTCAAAGTTAGGTCCGGGCGAACAAAAGTGTCAAAATGATGATTAGGATGATTGGGTAGGAAAAGGAGGTCGAGTAGAAGAGCAGCCGGTTTTGTAGGCGTTGTCGGCGCTGTCGACAAGGGAGAACGCGAGAGGATGAAGAAAGAGAAGGGTTCTTTGTTTTTTTGGGTTTCGCACTTGCCTTTGATGTTTGATGGGATGCCGCATACGGGAAGAGCGAAAGAGTTTGGCAGGGAGCGCGATTGGAGTACTATGATTGGCTGGATAATGACCCACAGCAGGCCTCGCAGGCAGCAAGTGCATAATTAGTCATTTTTCGGTGCCTTCAGTGTGCCTTGTATGTCGTATTACCTGCCCAAAGTGCCCCGCCGATGCAAAACACACCAGAAAGATACACCAGTTTGGCGCACGTGATTTGGCGACAGAGGGGAAAATCGGGGAAGCCGCGTATGTCATGCCTGGACGCGGATAGCGCGTCACTCCAAACGGCTGTTTGTAGTGAATCTGCTACTCTCTGTGAAACAGCCTTGCGATTCACAATCACGATTAACGAATGATGAGCAAACAACACACCGCCCCACGTCATTGACACGTTGTCCGGAATTTGACACTGTGCCAGTGACCGGGATGGACGACGACGACGATTTTTTCGGCGGGGATGTCGCCGACGAGGATCTGATGCTCGCCTATGAGACGACTCAGAGTTCAAGTCGATTGTCGACCTCGTCAAGACCGGCGACAGCAGCTACGACTCCTACAACCGTGTCTACGGCAAGAACGACGCCAAGAACGTCCACTGGGTCATGGAGCGGTGTTCCGAGCACTGGGAGGCCGATGATATCCACGTTCCGCCAGAATGCACCGACGAATTCTATGGCAGCTCCTCCGCGCCCTCAGCCAGCCGACGGTAATGCGTCAAAAGGCGCGTCAAGCCAGGTGAGATGGATTTTATGTGACTTTTCCAGGTCCATGTTTATATATTGACCTTTTGTAGCGCAACAATGCCCGGTACTCGACGGCCCAGGAGCCAATTGATCTTTCGGCCGAGTTAGACGATTTGCCGTCTGATGCATTCGACAGTTCGTTTGCCAGCTACTCTGGGGCTGCATCCCACTCACAACGCTCGGTTATATCGAGCGCCCGGAACCCAATACGGCTTTCGGGCCAGCAGTCGTTCCGGCAGACTACACTTTATGGAGAAACGCTCCAAGCGGAGACGTCACAGTCATTACATCATAACCATGCCTTTGTGTCGGATCTTCCCCCTGAGAAGCCAACACACCACAAGATCGACAAGGAGGCCATGAAGACCTGGGTCTACCCGACAAATCTGGGTGCCATTCGTGACTACCAGTTCAGCATCGTGAAGAGCAGCTTGTTCAACAATACACTTGTTGCTCTCCCGACCGGTCTGGGAAAGACGTTCATTGCGGCCACGGTCATCCTCAACTTTTATCGCTGGACTACAGATGCCAAAATGATCTTTGTGGCACCAACCAAACCCCTCGTCTCGCAACAGGTTGAAGCCTGTCTCAACATTGCCGGCATTCCCAAATCAGACACGACGCTCTTGACGGGCGAAACGCCGCCAGCATTGCGTGAGGCTGAGTGGGCGAGCAAGCGTCTGTTCTTCATGACACCACAGACATTGCAAAATGACCTTTCCAAGGGCTACGCCGACCCCAAGTCTATTGCACTTTTGGTCATTGACGAGGCCCACCGTGCGACGGGCGACTATGCTTATGTCAAAGTCATTGGCTTCATGCGCAGATTCACTAACAGCTTCCGCGTGCTGGCGCTGACGGCAACGCCTGGATCCTCTGTTGAGGCCGTTCAGGAAGTCATTGACAACCTCGGCATGTCCAATGTCGAGATTCGCACAGAGGACTCCATTGACATCCGCCAGTATGTCCATAACCGCGACATTGAGCGGCTGACAATGGAGCCGTCTACCGAGATGAAGTGTGTGCAGGATCTTTTCTCCAAGGCCCTGCAGCCGTTTTGCGACAGACTTACAAAGCAAGGCATCTGGTTTGGTCGAGACCCGATGTCTCTCAACACATTTACGCTCATGAAAGCACAGAGGGACTGGATGGCTGGACCGGCGCGGCACTTAAACCAGGGAACAAAGTTTTCGATCTTAGCAACACTTGCACTGCTCAAGACACTGGCACACTCGATCAAGCTCTTGAATTTCCACGGCATCCGCGCATGCTACGTCAACCTGGCTGAGCTCCGGGACGAGGCCGAAAAAGACGAGAAGGGAAAGAACCGGAAGGCATTCTTCCGTGACCCCAACTTCCAGGAAATGATGATGACGATTGAGCGGTGGATGAAAGAAGACAACTTCGAGAGCCACCCCAAGCTCACGTTCCTCAAAGAGCAGCTGTTTGACCACTTCAAAGACCAGCCGCCAGGATCCAACACACGCGCCATTGTCTTCAACGAGTTCCGTGACAGCGCCGAAGATATTGTACGCAACCTCAACCGTGGTATCCCCAACGTTAAGGCGGCTATTTTCGTCGGCCAGGCCGACTCGAAGCGCAGTGCCGGCATGAAACAGAAAGACCAGATTGAAGCAATTAAGAAGTTCAAATCTGGCGAATTCAATGTTCTCGTGGCGACGTCTATTGGTGAGGAAGGTCTGGACATTGGCCAGGTCGATTTGATCATCTGTTATGATGCCTCGTCGTCGCCAATCCGCATGCTTCAGCGCATGGGCCGGACAGGTCGCAAACGTGCTGGACGTGTTTTGCTGCTTCTCATGAAGGGCAAGGAAGAGGACAAATTTGCTGAGGCGCAGGACAAGTATTCAAACATGCAGAAGCTTGTCAGCGAAGGATCGCGGTTCAATTTCCGTTTCGACTTGTCTGAGCGGATTGTCCCAAGGGACATCAAACCAGAAGTTGACAAGCGGCACGTCGAGATCCCCATTGAAAATACCCAGGATGCGTCGCTGCCAGAGCCCAAGAAGGTCCGCGGAAGGCTGCCCAAAGCATCGAAAAAGGTGTTCCATATGCCTGATGATGCCGAGACTGGCTTTGTCAATGCATCGACTGTGAGAGAGGATGGCCAGACAAAGCTTGGATTCAAAGCAAGGACAAAAGCACTCTCTCAAAGGCAAGCTGTGCCGGAGCCAGCCGAGATAGATTTTTTGGTCGATATTCCAGACACTGCAACTGTCTTGAGAGACGCCCGTAAGGGTAGCGGCTTCAACACTTCGTTCTCGTCGGCATTTGGACCTCCGGACAACACGCCGGTAATTGAGGCGGGCAAACCCGAATCTTTGCAAAAAATGCGACCGACAAAATACCTGCACCACGGCACATACACTCGACGCAACGTTAAGCTTGTGAGTCGACTGACAGAGGGTGCCTACGACAGGCCTCGATCTGCTGGTCGGTCGTATACGCGCCAAAGGGTGCCCAAGTTTGCCCCCAACTCGGACGAGTCCGAAGAATCAGAATCTGAGGAAGAGCGCGTATTTACACAGATGACTGCACGAAAGCCGAGAACTCAGGCACCAGCGCGGTTTAAGCCACCTACTGCTGCCGCAGCCACCGCACAGCCGTCATCATCCAATGAACCACTGTCTAAACGCCGCCGTGTCGGCGCTGTGTCGACAATGACGGAGCGGGCAAGACTCACGCCAGTGGGCTATATGAATAGTGAAACTTCAGTCAAGAAGGAGTATGACGACGACGAAGATGACGACGGGGGATCGTCACGCTGGGCAAAGAAAAAGAATAGCTGCAACAGCTTCAAGCCGGCTATGAAGGGCATGACGCGCCAAAGGAGCTCGCAGTTCCAGTCCTACAGCTTTGGTGGAGGGCGCGATGAAGATGATGTCAAGGAAGAGTCTGATAAGGACGATTTTCCTAGGCCGTCTCGGCGGACATTTGCCTCCAAACGCGATGGTGAGAAGCGTGTCCCGGCCACTCGCCAGCCGCTGCCATCCTATGGCCGTCGTCAGGCTCCGACTCCGCTCCCTGCCCCAGCCCCAGCTCCAAAAGCCAAGCCAACAGCGCAGCGGATACTCAGAGATTTTCCCGAAAGCAGTGATTCTGATCTAGAGGCGGATCCAGTGCCCAGAAGCAGCGCTCGCAAGAAGAAGCAGTTTGATATTCTTGACGATGATCTGGATGACGACCTAGACGGAGATGTGATTCTCACTGAGGATCTGGATATGCCCGATGTGGATGGTGAGTTTATCGAAAAGGAGAGCGGCAAAGAGCCGCCGGAAGACCTTGAGAAGGACTTGGAGATGGAGGTTGAGGCCATGATGGAGGATATTGGCGACACAAGCTTTGGAGACGGAAGTTTCGACGATGACCTCCAAGAGATTTCGGAGCTTTCCGAAGTTACCACGGTGAAGTCGGCCCCCATGAGCTGGAAGCCACCCAAACCTCGCAACCAAGTAGTGGAGGCACCCAAAGAGCCAGAAAAGCTGCCAGAAGCGCCTCCAGCCCACGAGTTCTCTGACATCCCTGACATGGCCGGTATGTCCGACATGTCTGATCTGTTGGAGGACCCTCAGCTGCCCAGCTTTCCCAAGCCCCGCGACCCGCCTCCTCGCGACCCGACACCAAACGAGGAGCCGATCTCTTGGGAACCTACGCCCCCACGGCCGCCTCGTGAAGCAACTCCCGAAGAAGCCCTTAGATGGGAGCCGACACCACAGCTTCCGCCACAGCCGCCACAGCCAAGCTATCGCGAGCCTTCCTCTCTACCTCCTATCCCTCTTCAACCGGATGAGCTAGGCAGTCTTACTCCATCACCCGAGAGTGACAACGAACCGTACGTTATCAAGTTCTCGCAGCCAGCTGGAAACGGCGCCAGTCTTCGCGGTATACGGCGTGGACGGAACCGTGGGCGCAGCGGGGCCCGCGGCGCTCGTGGTGCAGGTGCACGAGGCAGAGGTGCTGCTTTCCGCGGTGGTGGTTCACGTGAATTTTCCGCCATTGTGGAAGAGGCTGAGGAGGGAGGGTTTGAGGAGGACGAAGATGAAGGCGAGGAGGATGAGGATCCGGGAGAGGTTGATTATTTTGGCCGTGGACGAGACCTCGAAGATCTCAGCCAAGTTCGTGGCCGGGGCCGGTCAGCTCGTGGTCGAGGACGAGGACGGGGTAAACGCGGCGGTGCCACCAGCTACGGCCGGCTTGAAGAGCGTGGCGACGACTGTATGCGGACCAGCGACAACTACGAGACGGACGGGTCGGACAGTGGCGGTGATCTGGTCGATTTTATTGTCGGAGACGACGAGGAGGTCGAAGAGGCGCCAACGTCAAGCATACCCGAGCCTCGCCATAAATCCACTGGCCACAAACCTCGTCGTGCCGCCGACGATAGCGCTACTGATGACGACGATGATGATGACGAGGATGACGGGTTCGATACTGTCCGACACCGTGGCCGGCCTGCAACAGGCGGTGGAAAGAGAACGGTCTCCAAGGGCAGAAAGTCTACGGTGGTCTTTACGTCGTCGCCTATCACGAGTTCACCTCCGCCCGTGGCTGCTGCACGCAAAAAGACAACCGCAACCAAAGCTTCTACTACGACCAAGACCAGCAAGCCCAAGGCAAACGGCTCGTTTGCGATGCCCATCCGCCTATCCCAGACTCTCGACGACAGCGACGGTGACGATGACGGGATCTTTAGCGAGAGGCACGGGCGGGCTAACCAGCAAGCTCCGGCCCCAAAAAAGAAGACACAAAAGAAGTCCGCTGCCACCACTGCTAATTCCAAAGCAGCGCCAAAGAAGGCTCCTGCCAAGGTTGTGGGCCCGCCGCCAAAGAGTGCTGAGTTTATCTTGAGCGGGGAGGATGATTCAAGCGATGTTGTGAGGGACGACGACGACGACGTGCGAGACAAGGCTGCTGCAAGACGACCGGCAGCAGCTCAGCGTAGCCGGCGGCTTGTGGTTGACAGTGACAGCGAGTGAGGAAGGCACAAAGGGGCATTCATGATTATGATGAAAAAACGGGACAAACAAGCGTATGTACCAAGGAGCTTTATAACACATTTACGCCGCCTTATGACGGCCATTACGAATTTGATTTCACCACATGTATATTTATGATAGATGTATATCATGTTTATTTGCTTATGCACCTGATAGCTATGTTAAAGGCATCTCATTTTATTTCCAATTAGCAGGCATTATCATATCTGTGATTCGTTGTGATTCAATATATGAGGCGTTTTATTACGTATAAGTGATATGTGTCACACAACCATCCTCTACCACTTGGTACGGGATATCTGATACTCAACGGAGGAGGCTTTCTCTGTTAAGCGGATATGTTGATATGAAGTCGGTCTATCCCTATAATAATCTTTAACGATGTTAGCTCGGTCCATACCAAAAGACATCATAAGCAAAGCAGGTTATTCGCTCTTCTCGTGTGCTCTTCTCGTGTTTTGTCAAGGTGTAACATATGTCTCAGAGTCCCCATTTTCAAGCACAACCCTCCCTACCCGCCTGCTGGGCCATGCCTCCCCCTTCGCCAACACTCTCCCGCCCTCGCTCTACCCACCCCGTCGACTAACTGCCCTCCGCCCAAGCCGCCCCTCCGTATCAATCCCGAAGGAGACACAGGAGAAAAAGCCCAAGAAGAGAAACAACGTTTAACAAGGTAGGGATCAAGAGAAGAAAAGGGGAGAAGGGGAGAGAAAACCGCAGCAGGTAAACGGGCCTAGTGGCGGGGGCGAAGGTAAAGAGAAGAAGGCCACGCCGTAGCAATGGTTTTGTTCTCCCCCTCCAGCACCCCACAGGGACAGTCTCAGACGGCTCTTCCTATATTGAGTAAATGTTTAAGGGGTGTGTGCAATATTCTTAGATTTGCACCTCATCATGTGAAGTATACACTGACAAAAGGCGGCACGACGAGAAGAGTTTGTGGGAAGGATGGAAAAGTAGGTCAAGAGGCTTACCATTAGGGCGAAGGAAGAGACGGGAGACACAAGGTCCCCCAAACCGGTAAACCGGTTACTGAGAAAAAAAGGCGTCCAGGCATCAAGGCGTCGGCTTTTTCAACGGAATAGGATGAGTATTGTTGGCATCTACCCCCACGTCTTTTCCGTGATCCTCACCGACTTCTGTCGAATCTAGCGATGATGATCGTTGAAGGATGCAAGAGCCTCATCGAGGTTGCCAACCCTGATGTCGCAGAAGAATCGGTCAAGTATGCTACTGTGCCATCGTGTCGAGCTCTCGTTGAGGAAAAAGGGTCTTGTGAACCCTTTTCGTCCCAAAATCAGGGTTCTGGCCGCCGAGAAGGAAGATCGTCGAAGAAAGGCAGCCGTTGTCGAGTGAGACGCCCGAACGATGGATCGTACGATGCCTCAACAAAAGAGACAAAAACAGGGAAATTGGGAATTCAAAAGAAGGATCATTAGAACCGTAAGAAAAAGAAGGCTTCTTCTCTTTCACTGGTTCGTGCACGTGGCGGCATCGATCTCGTCGGGTAAGGTAAGAGGCGTCGGGAGATGTTTGGTGAAAAAGCAGGAATGGTGGTCGAAGCAGGGAAAATTTTGGTAGGAAGACATGAATGGTCGGGAAATTGTCCGTGGAGAAAAATTGCCCAGTTCCCAGTTTTGTAGCAAATCGCTTCCACGTGACATACTTTTCAACGAGGCCCACTTTTAATAGACAGCACATTGCACTGAGGAGAGCACAATAATATGGAATCATAAATCCAGTATTTTATTCAATTCGACAAGACACTTCACGCTTTTGCTTTTTTTTTATCTATATAATTTTTTGTACATTTTTTTGAAGTTATGAGGTTTGTAACTAAGTAGGGGAAAATGCAGTGGGAATCGCTTTTGGTGTTCATAGTGATGTGAAATGTCCAGCCATACGTTTGTACTTTTGCAACATCCTTGCACCATCGTCATTTCTGGTCACTTCTCATCAGGCGCCGTGCATGTAAAACCACCATGATACTTGTTTTTGTGTTTTCTCAAGATTGTTCTAGAGGAAAAAAAGAAGCTCAGATTCCATTGTGTTATAAATCCCCATAAATGTGACATAACAGAAATGGTTTGGTTGTAGTACAAGAAAAAGACCGACCCGGCGTAAAAGCACGATGTAGAAAAGGCAAAGCAGACAAGCAAACAGAAATGAGAAAGAAGAAATAGAAAGGACAGAAGAAGAAAAGCACGCAGTCTTTTCGGCCCAGGCGAAGAGGTGCCGTTGTTCTTTTTTTTGTCGATTTTCTTTTTTCGGGTTTGCAAAAGGAGATGAAGAAAAGCAAAGCAGAAGTTCTTTGTATAGAAAGAAAATGAAATAAACATAATTGGTTTCCTCCTCTTGGTGAGAGAAATCATAACTGTCATAAAAACAAATAGCCATCACTAAAAAGTAACAGGCCATAAAAACACTAAAAACATAACTGTTGACAATAAAGAGACCCGCCCATATTGGGGCGGCGAAGTCTTTGGTCCGCTGCGCTAGAAATAGAACCCGCCATGGAAACGAAATGTGCAAAATACATGTGAAGTGGGATCGAACGCGAAGATGATGGAGGGAAGAAAGGTGTGGTGGTGGAACAAGTGGAGGGGTGAAAAATTATTAAGTACATGAGTGAGTCAAATCACCATTTGTAATAATGTGTGATTTACCAGTCAATGTTGGTATAGATCTGCGACGTGGGCTGCGAGTAGCCAGCGGCCAGGCTGGGCGTCATCTCCTCAAACAGAGTGTCAATCGCGGGGTCGTGCTTGAACGTGGTCGTCTGCGGGAAAGTGGCGTTCAGATCGGCGTTAGGGAACAGGATAAAGTCCGAACCCTTCTTGGTGGCGTCGTCAGAGTAGTCGACAAAGCCCTCATCGTCGAGCATCGAGTCAGGAGTGAACAGCATGGCGTTAGCCTCGCCGAGGGGCGAGATGTGGGGCATCATAGTGCTCTGAGCCAGCTGGTTCTGGCGCTCCTGCTGCTGCATCTGCTGGTGCATGGCCTGCAGACGAGCCATCTGCTGCTGCTGAGCGGGTGTCACCATAGGCGCGCACAGGTCAGGGGCCTGCAGGGCCATAAACTGGTCAAGCAGCTCCTTATTGGCGTAGTTGGGAAGGAAGACGGGCTCAGGCGTCAGCTGCTGCATGGGAGCAGCGTAGATGTCGTCGTACATGGTCATGTCGGCACCAATGTCCTGGTAAGCCGAATTGTTGTCCAAGCTGGAAGCGTTGGACGGTGAGCCGTAAGCAGAGGCGTTGTTGAGCTCCAGGGGCAGAGGCGAGAAATCAATATCGTCGATCTCAGCCGGAAGCATGTCGGGCAGGATGTCGCCAGGCGTGCAAGTCGGGAAATCAATGTTGTTGAACAAAGGAGCAGAGAATTCATCATAAAGGGGAGTGGTCACGTTGGGGCTGCGGGCGCTGACAGGCGTCGGCAGGTTGACCAGCTGCGGTGTGGGGAGAGTGGTGCTCGAGGCATCAATGCTGTTGCGAACTGACGAGGACGAGCCCTGGATCATGCCGTTGTCCTTGATGGAGGGAGAGGCAGCGACGGCGGCAGCGTTCTTGCTGCTGCCATTGGTCTTGGTGCGAACGTAAGTCCAGCCATGGGTCTTCTCCATGTGCTGCTTGCGGTTCGAGTCACGCTTCGACTTGTACGTGCAGGGCTTGAACAGGCACTCGTACATGGGAGGGTTGTCTGAGTGCTTGTCGTTCATGTGGCGGTCACGCTCCTTCTCGGTGGGCCAGCCGTACTCGTGGTACTTGCAGGACTCGAGAGGGCACTTCCACGGGCGCGAGTGGGTCTTCTCGTGCTTCGTCAGATCGCAGGGGCGCTTGAACTCCTTGGTGCAGCCGGGAACGCTGCACATCTTGGGAGCGTACTCCTCAGGAGGGGCATTCTTCTTGCGGCGGGCCATGGAGCGCATGATCTCCTCCTCGTCCTCCAGCTCCTGGCTGGCGGAACGCTTAATGCGGATCGAGTCCTTGTGGTCCTCCTCGAGCTCGACGGGCAGGCCAGTGGCAATAGACACGGCGCGGCCATCGCGGCTGATGCGGACGAGCTCGGCGGGGCGGCCGTTGACGGTAATACCGCCGTGCAGCTTGATCTCATCAGAGCTGGGAGAGGGGTCATCCGGGTTAGCAATGGTCAGGAAAAGAGGGTTCACTGTGGCGGGTGAGCCAACAGAGATGCCCTTCATGCGGTTAATGGTGGCGGTGGACCGGAGGTTGTACCTGTGGAAATCCATGTTGACAGAGCCGGCCTTTTCGTTGGCTTTGGCGTCAGCGAGCTGTTGGGCGTAGTGGTGAATCTGGTCGACGAGATCGATAAAGTATCCGGCGGTATAAGGAAGGTCGGCAGGGCGGGTCTGCTCGCGTTCGGACAGGTACTCGACGGTGGTCTGGAGACAACGAACAGACTCCAGACAGAAATCGAGGTAGAGCTTGGCGACCTTGGTCCTCTCCTTTATACACAAAAACCGATAAGTATTTCCCCAGACGCCCGTATCGTTACGGAGGTCACTTACCGGAGCGAGGAAGAGAATAGTCTTCTCGAGATCCCGCAGACAGACAATATCACGCTTGTTGATCTTGGTAGTGCACTCGAGCAGAATGGGGTGGAAAGCCTTGTAAGCAGGCTTGGCAAGCAGAGGCTTGACAGTGTGCTCGTAGATACGGTTGGTGGCACGAGCGCTCAGGCCAGCGGGCTTCTCGTTGGAAGCGGCGGCGGCGGAGCGAGTGACGGCCTTGGCCTGGACAGACACGGCAGCGGCGCGTCTGGTGGCGGTGTTCTTACCAGTCTGCTGCTTCTGCAGCTGTTGCTTCTTACCAGAAGACGAGGCAACGGACGAGCCGAGGCCGCTGTCCGAAGCGTGGTGGTTGGAAAGGCGACGGTTCACCGGACGGGGTTGGAGAACACGGCGCTGCTGCTCAGCAGGCGCGGACGAGCCGCCGAGGGCGTGGTCGAGCAGGCCCTTGGGGACGCAGTCGTTGCCGTCGTCAAGGAAGACAGCGTCAGTGCCGGCCTTGGGCGACGAGATGTGGGTGCCGGCAAGAGTCTTGCCGATGTTGTCAAGAGTAAGAGCGACGCGGCGGCGGTGTGCGTCGACGACGTCGTCCAGGTTGGATTGAGAACGAGCGAGCTGCGGAGGGCAGAAAGGAGCGTCGATGTCGTTGACAGGGCTTGTAGGCGAGTGGAAAGTTGCGCCTTTGCGGAGCATGATGTTGGTCTTAAGGCTCAGGCCATGACCAGGGCCAGGAGAACCAAGTCGAGTCACCGGGACACGACGAGGGTTGGCAGAAAGTGTGGATGAAGATGGAGAAGACATGATGAAGGACGGGAGTGGGGGAAACCGAGGCGGGATAGAGCCAGGTTTATAACAAATGATAAAAAGATGTAACGAAAAAGGGGGTGCGGCAGGGAACTTTTTCAGAGAAGGCTGAAGAGAGTCCTGTACCCAGTGGATCTTGCTGCTCTTTGTCCTTGTCCGGGTGGGGTCAAGGAGAGGGAGAGACGAGATGGAAGAGAATGCAATAAGAGACTGTTTGTGGTCAGTGACTTTGGTCGAATACGACTTCGAGGCTCGAGTGAAGAAGAGAGGAAACGGGGCTTTTGCTTTTGGGCTTAGACCGTCAGGGAAGTGATGCAATGACTGCGAGCTAGGATGCTGTATGATGGAGCAAATGGGGTGCATGGAGCACAAGAGACGAATGAATGAAGAGGAAAGTTGACGAGAGTGAGGCCTGTGACTCACAAGGCGGCGGCTTGCGGTCTGGGTTCACGCTAGGGGAAGATGAGACGGCGAGAGAAGGGAGATAGATGGACTGGGATGGGAAGATGGACAAGTGATGGAAGGAGGCAAGACTGGACAATTCAGGACAGGATAGGGATTGGGATATGGAGGAGGAAGACGTAGGGAAGATGGAAGTGGAAAGGGGGCAAGTGAAGATCGGGCAAGTTCTTACTTCAACTCGGAATCTCTAGGACTTTGGCCCCCGTGGTCGTGGAATCTGCGGACTCAAGTAGGTCCGTAGAGCACGTGAGGATTGAGTTTGTCGGTGGTTCGCAACGATGGGTTCGCGAACGGCAAGATGAGCAGATGGAACAGACGATGCTGAAAGCAGGTTTTGTTGTTTTGTTTTGGACAAAGGCTGCCCGATGGATGCGGCGGCAGGTTTGTCGAGATAGTGAATTGGGCACTGAGCACTGGACCCTGAACACTGGGCAGGTGGGCAAGCGATGCAATGCACGACGCGTGAATATGACGATGGGCCGTAAAGGTAAAAGAAGGCAGAAAGACGAGAGACAGGTGAGGCAAAAAGAGGAAATGAGGCCGAATAAAAGAGGCGGGAAACGAATGGTTTTCTCGTGGTCGTTTGCTCTCACAACAGGCTCCGGTGGATCGTTGGCCTCGCTACAACAGTGCCTGAGTGAACTGTAGTAGAGACGTTGGACGTTGGATGTTGGGAACTGACATGAAAGTGGGAAAAGGAGAGGAAGAATCGAGGCCGGCGACGTTGGGAAAAGCGAGCGGACGATGGGCGACATATGGGGGGCGTTTGAACGTGGTTGCCTAAATTTGATCTATAAATGGACTAGCGCCGAGTGACTACGCCTCCATAGGCGGAATCCTTAGGGACTGGGCAAGAGCCACGAGTGGGTCCACAGTCCTTTCTCTGACGCTGCGCGTTTGGTGAGGAAGAGCCAGGGACTGGCGAAGACCACTTTACTCGTACAGTGCGGATAGTGCGACAATGCTTGTGGTATGTACTGTACAAAGTACAAAGTACAGTATTTGTTTTTGCAGATGTGGTGGGCGGACACTTTGTTTTCTGGTCTCACAACGCTTGGGCAAGTTCGCTTGTCCTTTCTGAGAATAAGCTCGGTGAGCATGGTCCAAGGCAAAGAAATAAAAGAGAGAGGGAGCACAAGAAATCATGGGAAATGGGACCAGAGTACAAAAGGAACGAGAGGCAGATTTTAGTGATAGTCAACACAATCTCGACAATATCATCATCGAAACGGCAAGGCAGGAAATATTCCAAACTTCTTGACGCGCACAGTGTAAACAGACAACAGACAGGCAGAAACAAAAGAAAAAATTGACGACTACGAGTAGAGACATGGATGCGCAACTGAGACGACTGTGAGAGAGCGGACTTTTGGGAGACCTTTGGCGGGCCCCTGTGTGTTGGCGCTCTTTTTGGGGATGTCGATCGCCAGGCTGACTGCGCCGCGGAGGACGGGAGGACGGGATTGGCTGTATTGGTCGTGTTATGCTGTGTCTTATTTTGGTCTTGGGGTTGCTTTGGCACGGGTTTGGTGACATAAGAACAGTGCGTAATCTTGGCTCGAAATTTTCGCACGGTATTCTCACAGAGAAGGAGGAGGCAACCGCTCCAGCCGTTGATTGCTTTGCTGTCCATCCAGGGCTCCAGGGGGCCACAGGGGGAAAAGGAGTAGTTAATTGATAGGCGTTGGGGGTTTCGGCGCTAGAATGGCCCACTGTTTCTACGGAGTACACTTTTACGCTTGTTTTGGCGGCGTATTTCTGGCGACTCCGGCCGCTGTTCTTGCCCGCTATCTACTCGCAATTTTCGCATTTTTCTCAATGCTTTCTCACGGCTTGTTGGCTCCTTCCTTGCTTTTCTCTCACATTCTGTCCTCACAAAAGTGACCATTGCGCCTGCCTTTGTTGTCCGCCTGACAAATGCACACCGCGAGCCGCCAATCCCGGACGCCATCAATGGGCACAGTGCGGGTTTAAGCTTTTTTGGCCGTCACCCAACAACACTTTAATCCCTTGTCTCCTTGCTTTTCTTCCATTTCCTGTTTCTTGTCGACCACCACATTAAAAACTCTCCGTAATACGAGCTGAAATCCGACCGCGAAACGCCAGATTGTCCGCAACATGGCACCGGTCGGTCTTTACCTTAACCTCGAGCCTAGTTGACAATGCCACGTCAAATCCAAAAGGACAGCAAGAAGACAGAGCCTGTCAAAAGACCGAACCGTGGCCGATTGATCCGTTTGATTCGATTCGACATCTGTCCTCATGACGGTTTCAATGCGCTCAACTACCATTGACTCCGTATCGACGACGGTCAACCCTAACCACCTGCATTACGGCCGGCAGCCCTGACTCTTTTGGCTGTGCCATGCAGATATGACTAACTGGTGCAGGACGGCGTCCGTTTGGCCTCATCCGCCCTTTTTGACAGGAATGGGCTTTCTTGACTGGCTCATGTCGTCCGTGTTTTGATTATGATTTTACGTTGTTTTGATTGTCACTTTTTCAATTGCCAATTGTCTGGATCTGTTTGGGACCACCATCTTGAACTGAGTCAACGGCAGACGGGGCGGGCAGATCGTGGCTTTCCCACTCTCCCTGGCGCGATGGAGGAGTCTTTTGCCGCGACCCGACTGGCTTGATCGCGTGGGGAAGTTTCCCATCTCGTCCGAGTTCCTCTATTTCTCTGTTTGCTTGTCTGTGAGCTGTCCACTCGCTTCTTCCACAGTGTGATGCACTGGTCGGCTGGATCCCTGCAGCATTGCGCCGCACAAGAGAAACCTCCCGGTCCATTGGGAAGATAGGAATCGACAATACTGATAGATTACTGTGTCTTGTTGGCAGCCCTGCACCATACTCAGACAGCTCAGTATTCCCTCAATACTCCGTATTGTCGATGCCATTCTGCCACAGCCTCAAAAAGGGTGCATCAAGGGTGCATCTACGATATTCCCCCGGTTTGATTTGTGGTCATCTGGCCTGGGTCACTAACCAACAAGGCAATCTCCCGACTACATCCGGCATGCTCTCCCATCGTTTCCCCGTGGCGTTGCTTTTCTCGCCGGGTCGTTCTGTCGTTTCTCCCGGTTCTTGTCCTATCTTCTCGATTCAATGTCTTCTGGATTTGATTCCAATCTTTGTTTTGAATTTGATTCTTTTTAATTGGGATTTGATTTCAAAAAGCTGCGATGGCCATCAGACCTGCAAAAGCAGAAAAGATTGCCTGCCTTGTTGCTTATTCCCTTGGCCGCTCGCACAGCAGTCCGAATTAGGAAATGAACCATATTGACAATGTCCACAGTGGATCGAATTTAACCTTTTTGCAGGACTGGACTCTGGCCTGGCCCGCCATCCTTGTATTTCTGCGTTTCTGTGTCTCTTTACGTCGTATCTCTGTCAACTCCTCCAGCACCGAACCAAACCTGCATATCCACTCCCTCCGTCCAAACTGCAGCGGCAACACACCCTCTTGTTTCCCTCCTCTGTCTTCATCACTCGCCCTGACAAGTCTCACCCAGCCAACAGTCTTGTGTGCCGTTGATAGCCAAACAAACAAACAAAGCCGCATCGATTTTTTGTCCTTTTGTCCTTTTGTCGCGTCGCATCCCATCCGCCCTGCTGCATGCACTCAGCGCCCCTGCATTAGCCATTCGGCGTTTGCTAGCATCTGTTCACGATTGGATTTGATGAGAGAAACAAAGAGAAGTCGGAAGCAAGCAACCACAACAGACAGGACGAGGGACACGAGACAAAATTCACAGGCCGAGATGTCAATTGATTTCAATGGGCGCGGTCGCGGACACGGGCGTGGTCGTGTGGTGTCGTGTCGTTCTGAAGTTTCAGTTGAACGACACGCAAAACGAGCAAAAAGGAGGCTGAAAGAATGCAATGGAATCCCCACAACCCGGATCGTGCCCTGACTGGTTCCCTTGGACCCCCCAACTGGTCATGGACTCTGCACATCGTATCGTATCCAGATGATAATACGGAGTAGAGAGTAGAAAGTGGCTGCATCACCGAAGACCAGAACGTTCGTCACCGGCCAGCCCCTCCCCCAAGCCTCGTGTATTCCCAGGCCATCTCCGACATACCTGGCTGCAATCACTTTCAGCCTGTGTGACCCTCCATCCTTTCGATGAACAGGGGGTGGTTCGGCAAAGAGTTCGGTGTGCCGAAGACCCAAACTTGCACACATGACAAGCGAACAGCAGGGCGACTATCATAGAATGATGTCGTGATAATGCATGGTTAGGCGAGGGCCCTGGAACGGTCCATGACAAGCCCGGCAGTGTCAATCAAGAAGCGCAACAAAGTGCAATCAATATCAAGATGCAAGGGAGGACCGACTGCAAACAGGAAGAAACAAGAAAAGGTCCGATCGCCATATTGGACACCGAAAACAACATGCACAACAGCCAAAATTGCCGAAGAACAACCAGGAGGGCTGTGCAGGGTCAATGAAGAGAGACAATTAAACAAAGAGCACTGGGAAGGTTCGAGACACATCATCCAAAAATCCAACCGACCAACAGATAGGGTCACAATTCAACTGTAACCAACAAGCCCCCTATACATCCAAACGATGCAACACGGTGAAGATGATCCTGCACCAAGTGATGAATAACCGGATACCAACGCGTCGAGATGCTCAAAGCCCGTGAACGCGTGCACAACCAACCGCGAACTGTTAAAGTGCAAAAGGCAAAACACAAAAAGTGCAACTTGCATGCCCCTCTTGTCGTTTGCTCCAGCATCTTTGGATACTTTGTATCGAGATGCATGTTGTGCCCCCAAGTTGAAGAGTTTTCATTTCCATTTCTGTCTGTCAACTTCCATCCGTCACCAGTCGATAGCAGATACTCCATACAGAAAAGACTGCTACGACTGTCCCCTCCATCACAGCCTTATCCAAAATGGAGCAATGGGTCTTGACAGTGAAGGCGGGGCCTGTGGTGGAGGTAAGTGGGTTTCCCATGTTTTCCGCTGTGGCTTGTCCTCCGCCTTTTACTTTTGGGAGAGATCCTCAAGAGGAACCGACTTCTTCACTTTCCTCTCCCGTCTTTGTGTCTTCAAGAGGCGAGTCCTCATTCAGCTTTACTGTGTATGCACGCATTTTCCACTTTGGCACATTTCTCCTACCTCTTTTGATTAAAACTCGTAAAAAAACAAACAACAAGGTAAGTGCAGAATGATGCAAACGGGAAAAGCGGGTAGTGATTCGTCGGTGGGTCCCCCGGGTCGTTCGTCCATATCAAATCAGACGCCAGGAAATGCGGCAGCCTGGAACAGACTGGTCAATGGGTATGGGAATTCGTCGTAGCTCCTCCTTTGTCTTTAAAACTCCACCAAAAAGAAATAAAGTGGTGCCTGAATTGGCGGTGTCGCTAACACCAAGTGTTGTTGCAAATCGTTAAAAACCTGTGCAAAGACGGGGCCCGGCTGCAGTAGCGAGACGAGGTTTGTGTGGCTTCAGGAGGCTTTGCTCTTTGGTTTTGAACAGTTTTGTGCAGATTTGTGGGGAGCTGGGCCCGGTGCTGCGTTCTGACAGGCCAAAAAGACACACACCCCTGTCGACGAGAATCTGCATCATGCAAGGCAAACGCATTTTTTCGAGCACAATGTCCGCCTTTTCGGATTTGGGGGACACAGAGGAAAGAGAGAGGCTTCTGAGTGGTGAGGGTGGAGGGGGGGAATCTGGTTGAGGCGGCTCTCAAGTCGACAGTGGTGTGGGTCCATCGAATCGATATGGATGCCGTTTGTGAGATGTCTGTCTTCTCGTGAATTGCGATTCTCTTGTTGACGACATCAACCTCCCACGATGGCTGTCTTTGATTTCGTGTCCTCTTTCTCGAGACTCCTGGCAAGAGAACACTTGGCATGGCAACCAATAGCAACAAACGCTGTCGAAAATAGACACCAAAATCAAAATAGACATGTTTTGCGACATCAAAAAAGAAACTCGTATCTTATTCGTATCCTTCCAGCCTTGCCAATGCCAATGCCAAATTTCAATGCCCAATAAGGCGTCCGAAACAACTCGGAGAAGCTCAATATCAAAACACACAAGGGAAGGGGGATCGAAAACACGAACGAGTGGCAGGAGTCAAGAAGCACATCAAGAGAATCTACCCCGTATCTGTCAAGTTGTGAAGTTGATTATCGATTCCATATGCCCGCCTGTTTCATATCCGAGCCCAACAGGCGTGCAACATTCGGTGCGATACGAGGTTGCATTTGCCTTGATCCCCAACTTTCACTCTTTTTACTCGGGTCCAGAAGCATCTTCGATGGTTGCCCGAGGTTGTTGATTGTTTATTGTTGGCGCCTGTGAGGCACCAGTCAATCGCCAACCCTGCTTTGTTGTTTTTGGCCTTTTATTTTTATTTTTCCACTGCCATGTCCACTCTCCTCGATTCTCCTCTTCTGTGATGGTTGTCCCCCCACCATCGCCAAAAAGGTGTAAAAGAGCCTCATTCTCTGGATCCTCTCTGCATGTCGCATCTCCTCAGACCCATTGGCCCCATCGTTCTTCTTGGGTCTCCACACGCATGCGTCCGCCTTTTTGATATCTGCGAGCAATGTGTTTTGATTCCCCCTTTCTGTCTTTTTGCGCAGTTCGTGTTCTTTGCCGTTGGTTGTTTGTTTAGTTTTGCTCCCCTAGGCCCGCTTTCAACTCTCTTCAGCCCATCAAATCAGGGATGCCTGTCTGGGCTGAATTGAGAAATGTCGGAGCCTGCAAGAGGCTGCAGAATTTTTTCTGCATCCATCTCCATCTTCCCTTCTCCTCATCCTCCGCTTCCTTAGGTTAGCGCCCGCCACAGGAACAACGCCGAACTTGACAACGTGTGCCGAGAGTCTAGCAGGCAAGGGAAGAGGAGAGACGGAAATTTTCAACTGAAAATGATGGTGCCTTGTGAATCTTTGATATCTTGGCGCCTTAGGGGATTTCCAGACAACTCCGTGTCAACAAAAATATTGGGGGAGAAAAGACAGTAGATGGTATAGATTGCTAACTCGTGTTGCCGGTAAAGGTTACAGTCGCTAATGATTGAGCTCGAGTATCATGACACAACACGCAATTTCAGAGACTCGTTTCCACTCGAACGTCTCACGTCCCAGTCTTCGGTGTCTCGAGCCTATCCTTCAAGGCCTCCCAAAACGTTGATGATAGCGGCTTTGTTGGATCATTTTCGCCACCATTATTTGCTTCTGCCGCTGGTCCGGCATCATGTCTGGGTTCATCAAAGGCAGATCATAGGATAAGGGCGGTTCACCGTAGAGTTGCGACTTGCGGCGCAACCAGAATCGGTACGCGCTGTCGGCAGGAACTTGCCGCCCCATCCGACACACTTTCACGCCGCCCGGTGGGTCATCGACGGGGACGGCGGAAACAGGCGAGTCCGACCCAGGTTGCGATGGCCCAGGAGTTGTCTTGTCGACATACCCGTCGACTAGATTCCTCAAATCATCCTCGTCCAGGACCTCAAGTTCTGGCCGCGGTCCCATTGTGCTCACAGCATTGCTGGGCCGCACTAGAGTGCTGGGCCCAAGATCCGTCATGTCTCGATAGTTGAACTTGGGCTGTCCGGGAACGGCATAATGGACCAGCTCAAAACCGTCTATGATGTCGTCGAGTGCAAAGCTGCGTACGGACGTTGGCTTAAGGCCGGCTAGGCGGTGATCCAAGTCTGGGAGGGCCTTGGCTTTGGCCGGGTCACGCAGGTCTGGGTCTGTCAGATATCGCAGCACGGGCTGGAAGGAGGAACGGGAGAAGCGCATGTTGCAAAGATAGACGTGCTCGGGCCGCGCGGTGTCGAGAGTTTCCAGGATTTCTGCACCGCCGATTTGCATACCACGCAGTTCGAGAGAGCGTAGGTGCAGGGCGGGAGCTGGTTTGTCGCCGGGAGTTAACTGTTCAGATGCTGGCACCAGGTCTTCGTCGTTCACAGTCGTTATGTCGCCCAAGTTGTACCAATCCACACTGACGGCTTCGAGGGCAGGCATGATGCGAGCCAATCCAGCGGGGGCGGCGACGGCCCGGAGGACATTGTATATCGCACGTGTTTGGGCCGCTCCGTTAGCATTCGACACCGAAAGTTGTGTTTGCATCGCGCGCCGCACAGCGTCTGCGTTCATATCAAAGTCGCGAAGACTGCGTATGCGGCCTTCTGGGGTCAGCCCGTATCTGTGAGCATCGGCAGCCGACTGATGTCGCAGCGATAGGTGGACCTTGAGACGCTGGAGAGATGAGAAGATCGGTCCTAGGAATTCGTGTTGTCGTAGGAGTGACAAGAAAGTGTCATAGGGCATTGCGCATCCTACCACGCTGCAGAAAGCGTCCAGCTCCCCTGTGACTGACAGTTGTGCCGCCGTCAATGCGTGCATGACCGTGCCAAATGTCCGCTCGGTGGTGTCCCAGACAGAACGCCAAGACGGGCGATACGGCACCTCGTATGGCTCCACATAGATGCCGTCGCCTCCATTTTCGCCATCATCGCAATCGTTGCCATTTCTCGGTACCGGTGTGTTTCCTCTGTGGGCAGAATAGGCAAGCACGGGTGGCCCAATAGCAACATCCACTTCTTCAGGATACGAGCCTTCGCCGCGTTTGTGTCGTGGCACAATATAGACTGGCCGTGGTTTTGTGCTCGGCCCAACTGTGAGAACCACCGACGTCAGCCCGTCCGGCCGGCCGTACCTTTTCACGTTGGCAAAGGCGGCCGCCAGCAGCCGCTTGTGGTCCTCCGGGTCTTCCACAGGCACGTTCCGTAACAGCGAGTCCTGATCCTGTTCTGGGTCCTCGAACTTGTTTGGATGTGCCGGTGGTGGGATAAGATGGTAGTTGTTCCTGTACACTGCTGTTTTGTTGCGAGCAATGCCCTTGATAGTGAGATGCTGCAAGTGGTGAACCACCATGCTCTCTTCGTCCGTCAGGGCTATAAATGCCTCGAGATCGCGCACGGTGAGCTCGACTGTTTTCCGGCAAAGACAGTCTCTCATCGTCGGACTTCGAGCGACGCAGGAGGCCAAGGTGCGGCAAGTCATGCGCAGGGCACTAATATTGTCCATGGGCCCGAGCTCGGCGACAATCATGTCAATGAGCTCAGGGTGCAGCCGCTCAAGCCGCGACGACGGTGGTGCTGGTGCCGCAGCAGACATGGTGAGATGTGAATCCTGTGTTTATTGAGATATGTTTTTGTGAGAAAGATACAATTTTCTTAAAAGGGGCCCAAAAAGCTCGGTTCGCTCCTTCCTTCACAGCATCAAAATGCCAATGCCATCCTTCACTAACAATGGCGGATACGATAAGTCTGGCCTGGCCCCACTTCAATCTACTTAGAAGCAGCACTTTCCATGCAAGTGAGCTTAGTCATCTTGGTGACTTCACGTCACAAATTCAAAAACGACTTTTTTCAGTTGTAAGTTGTATTTATCGGAAGATTAATCGATGGTTTAAAATTTGGCGCTTTTTTTTCGTTGTAAAAGTTTCAGGTTGATGCAGACTACGATAACATATGACTCGGAGATGGGTTGGTTTGGATATATATTTGAATTGTTTTTATCATTTTTTATGAGTAATTTAGTTCAATTTTATTTAATTTTTGTGAAAAAAAAAAAGCAAAACAAAAAGACAAAAGAGATGGGTATATAAAAAGAGTGACTCTTACAAAGGAAATATTATCAAATGAATGGCACAGGAACATACCCGAGATGATGAGTGTTAATGTCCCCTTTCACCAGGACTCACTGCTCAGTAAATTGTTAAAAGAAGTTACCAGCGGGCTGATACCCGGCATAGTCCAGGTAGTCATATCCATGCGGAATGGCCATGGAGTTGGTGTTGGAAGACCTATGAGAATGACGAGACGAAGAGCCTTGATGCCGAGGCCGAGGAGGGGGCGGATAGGCCTGATAAGAATGAGCCGAAGGAGGGGGAGGAGCCGAGTACGCCTGGTAAGAATGGACCGGAGCAGGAGGAGGAGCCGAGTAAGCTTGGTACAAATGGGCCGGAGGAGGCTGATGACGCGAGCGAGCACTGGACGGGGTACCATGTGAAGCGTGACTTTGATAAGGAGCCTGAGACCGAGGAGTCGGCGGAAGAGGACCAAAAGCGTAAGCAGGGGCATAAGAGGCAGGTACAAAGGGTCTCGAGGGATGGCCAGAAGAATATGCCGGGGGGTATTCAGGGACAGGGCCATTGGCAGGAACACGGGCAGGGACACGAGTACGTACCGAAGAAGGAGCGTTGCGGGAGCTGGAAGCCATGGGCTGGCGGGTGGGCTGGCCCAGTGTGGCATCCTGGCGGGGAAGGTTCGGTGGGTAGGCGGACTGCGAAGAACGTTGACGGCGAGAATGCGACGGGGGAGGCGGGCTCGAGGCCCGAGGAGCTCCCGCCATGCGATAATCGCTTGGAGGCAAGCCGAACGACGACATGTCCTCGGTCGGCCGAGAGCGGCGGCTCCGGGACTCGCGGACGTCGCGGACAAAGGTCATGACGTCGTACAAACCCATATTGCTGGTGTTTGCTTGTCAGAGGATATTGTTGAAGTGTTCCTGTTAGTATCGTGCGTACTGAGTACGGATCCGGGGAAGATTTTGAGGACGTTGAGGACGGGCTTGGGAGCGGGTCGGACAACGAGCCTCGGGGAGAGGAGGATAGGATGCTGGGGAAAGTTTTGGGAGAGGTTTGGGAACCGGACGAGAGCGAGGCTGAGGAAGGGGTTTGGTACGAGCCTGAGAGCGGACCTTTGCACGTTGCCGAGCCTTTTGAGAGCGCTCGCAGTCGGGGCAGGCACTCCAGTGGTTGGAGGTCTTGTGCGTGATCTTGCTCTCGCGACAGCAAAACTGGCGGGCAATCTTGGGCGGCTCGGAGTCGGTGTAGACAAACTTGGTGCTGGGCCTGAGGAGAGGGCGTGGAATGGGATCTCTTTCGTCTTCAGACAAGGACGAAGGACAAAACAAGCTTCTCCAAAAGCTCGGGCGTTTGTTAGCTGCGGCTCGATCAAACTTTTTCGAATGTTCTATCTGCTGACGCTCCAGGCGGCGGCGATAGTGGTTGTACTTTTGGAGGCGCTTTGTCTCTTTTTCGGGACAGAGTGTGAGAATGCGGGTGTGGTGTCGGCATTCTCGAAATAGGTTGCAAGTGATTTCGCACATGCTTATTATAGTAGAAAGGAAGAAGCGGGAAATGTTCAAAGAACGAGGGGAAGCTGTTTGTTCTGGTGTACAGATTCGGTGTACACGAGTCAGTATGGCTTGTTCTTGGGGTTCTGTGACAAGTAAAGAGGAATAAGGGATGTTGTAAAGATAGTACAGAAGAGAAAGACTGTTCAAACAGCATGTTTATTTTCACGATGAACAGGGCGGCAGGGAGTTTAAATATGTTTCTTCGGGAGTGATGTAAAGAAGAGCGAGGAGTTGTGTATCAAAGACCAAGTTGTTCATCAGACAGAAGACTGAACAAGAATGATCCAAAAATTATACGAAGGATTTCAAACAATGCTTTTGTTTTCAAAAGCATGCACGCACAGCGTAAAAAGGGGCAGATATCAAACAAAACAGGACGATGACGATGAACAACTGCTTTTAACTCTTTGTTCACTTTGCTTGACCCTTTCTGGAAAGCTGAAGGTCTTATACCATCGATGGTCCGCTCTTTTGACCGCCCTTTGATAACAGGAAAGCATGCCCTTTGTTTTCTTTGTGCCCCCTATTTTGGCCCCCGTTTGATTTCTTTGTTTTCTGACGCCCACCAAAATGCACAGCCAAATTCGTATCAACTGCACATCGACACTGTTCGCAGTCTCATACATCTAATAAATCATCAATAAATCATTTTTTCAAGTAAACAACTTTTTCAATTCATGTGAACATTCAAGACAATACCTATCATATGAACAATGACCACCTGCATGAACCATTCTTTCATGCACTTGGGGGGGTATAATACAGCAGTGTACCCTCGAATTTTTGAATTATTTTTCATTTTTTTTTCTCGACTCAGCCACATCCTTCTGTACATTCTTCTTCCAGTCTTCCAGAAAAAACACTCGACGACCAAGTGGCTCGCCTTCGGCAGAAAGTTCTGTCTCTCCCAACAGTCCACCCCTGCTGATCGCCTTGTTCGTTTTTTTTCTCTCTTATCGCTCAAAGTTTTTTCTTTCTTTTTTTAATTCTGCATATTGTTTTCTCTTTTTCTTGTACTACCTTTTCTGTCTGTTCATTTCACTTTTGCTTCTTATCTCATCCTGTACCTGCTCTTCTGTTTCCTTTCGTTTTGTTAACTGCCTGTCTTTTTTCTTTCTCTCTCACCCCCATTCCCCTCAGACATCGCCGCTGGCTCGGTGATTCTGAGTTCTTCCTCGCAAGTCACACATCATGGCTATCTTCTCCTTCATCCACCGCCTCTATTGCAAAAAATGCAAGACGACGGCGAGCTCCAGACGTGCCGAGCGTCGCGAAGAGCGCCCCCAGCCGTTGTGTCGGCTGAAGATGGACCAAGGCCAGGAGCAGGATAAGTGGCAGCCTCTGTGGACGCAGGAACCGATCGATTCTTCGATTAGCTCGCAGATCTTCAGCGAGATTTACACAGAGACTGACGAGGAGGTCGATGACAACAACGGCGGCCAGGACGGTGACAAGAACAACGAGAACACCTCGTCTGTCTCTACACCGGACCACGCCAGTCTACACAAGCCTTCCTCTGCCTCTTCAATAGCCCCTATCAAGCCCACCTTCTCTTCGTTCCTGCCTTCCAATACCCCGACGCCAACCGCTCATTCCTACCCCTTTCTCGGCTCCGACTCTGGCACTTTTGGCATTTTTACGACCTCGACGCCGACTACTTCGACTACGACCACAGCTATTTCTTCCGATCTCAGGCCCCGGCGGTTCACGGCATCGTCTTCAACGCTGCCCACGTCCACGTCTCGCTCGTCGCTCACTCGCGTCCCGACCGTCCGCAACCTTCGCCGCATGGACAATGCCTCGCTTTTGCCTTCACGCTCGTCCAAGTTACCTTGCTCGCCGCCTCCTCAGCTCACGCTTTCTTGGGAACATGCACCGCGTTCGCCTCTCCTTTATGGACCCCAGTTCTACCAGTCGCCGATTATGGTACCGACGTCATTTGCGACTGTGCAGCGTCTCCCACGCCGGCCGATCGAACAGCGGTATCCTCTCCTTCTCACCGATTTCGAAGACGAGGAGGAGAACGAGTGTGAGGTTGAGAGCGAGAACGAGCAAGATAGCGAAACTGGTAAGTCTCCCCCCCTTTCGTCTCTGTCTTCCTCCTCGGCCGTGCCTGCCTCGCCTGCTCCTTCTCCGGCAATTCCTGATCTCGACCGCTCTCTCCATCCCTGTCCCGTTGAGGAAAGACCGGCCAGCCCCCGCCCTGCGTCTCCTGCCCCTTCCGTCACGACTTCCGGCCCTCGCTATGTTCCTTCGTACAAGTCTTCTCCCCGGCCTCGTCCTGCTCCTCGTCGCCCCGCTTCCCAGCAGACCTTGCCGTTCTTGCGCTCTTCTACGACTTTTGACGACATTCTTGCCTCAAAGATCTCGGCCACGCCTTCGTCTTCGTCTTCGTCTTCATATTCGGCATCGGTCTCGGCTACTGCTTCGCTGCACGCGGCCACAACCTTTGATCAGATCTTGACGTCCTCACTGCGCCCGATGAAGCTTTTGATCCCTCGCAAGCCCGTGCCTGCCGTCTCCATTCCATCTCCCGTCATTGTGCCGGCGCCGCCGACACTCGTCGAGACGAAATACTCGAGCTCACTGATCCGCCCTTACAACAAGGACCGCTCAACACGCCACGGCCAGCAGATCCTGTCGCTTTCTCTCCTGTCGTCGCCGTCGTCGCGCCACTCAACGGCCCCTGGCGCCAACTACCCCCAGATCCGCCGGATTCCGTACAACTCACGTCAAGGCTATAGCATGCTCCAGACTCTCCGCCGCCTGTTGGTTATCCCTCCCGACTGGTCTGCCTCGCAAACGCTGCTGTTTATCCTGCAGCACCCGGCCGTCCGCCGCCTTGCTCTGCCGCGCCAGCGTGAACTCGCCCTCGGTCTCTCATACTCCGCGCAGATCGGCTGGTACGGCATCCTGCAGGCCATTGACGGGCCCATGCAGTACCACGCGGCCCGCAAGCGGAGCGTTAAGAACCTGAAACTGCCCTCGACCCCGGTCCTCAGTGGCGGTGCCAGAGACAGTGCTAGCTCCGCTTCGGGCTCTAGTTCGCGCGCAACGGTGCACTGCGTTCCCTTTTCGGCGGCCGAGCGCGATCTGGTGGCCTGCTGGCTCAATAGCGGCGAGCCCCTGTTTACGCGCCGGACGGCTCTGTCGACGGTGCTCCTGCGCAAGAGCGGCCGCCAGGTGCGGCTCAACAGCTACCGGGCGCTGCCGGCGTCTGCTCGGAAGGCCAAGGCCGCCGAAGCCACCGAAACTGAGCCCAAAATCCAGTCCGCTCGTCGTTACGATATTTCCCGCAATCCGCGCTGCCGGTACCACCAACTGTGGACTGGTGCTGGTAAGAGCCGGTTGTCGGTCACGATGCTGGCGGAGCATGATATGTAGGTGAGGTGAGTGTGATAAATAAAAAATCAAAGAAAAAAAAAAAAAAAACAAGTAGCGGGTAGCAAGCTACTTGCATTATAAGTCGTGGCATAAACACAGATTGATAAAAAAGTAACAACAGTTCGCCTGCCTCATCTTTGCTGGCAAAGGGTAGGTAAGGTATGACATCATGATATAATGACACGGTCACGGTAAGGTAAATGATGTTGGGTAAGTTTTTTCTTTCCAAATCATTAAAAGTTTTTTATTTCCTATTTTACGACCTCTAAAAATATTTATGTGCCAAAAAATGAACTGTGAACAAAAGAAACGAGACAAATCATCTGTGTGAGTGTGAGAGTATGCAACAGCAAGTCCTAGCCTCAGTGAAAACATCCTGAGAGAACTGGACCAAGGAGCTTGCGTTTGTATGGGCGGCGACGCATGCCGCACCTGTATATAAGAATGCTGCATGCTGCTTTGCTTTTGTGTCCCTTATACGGTATTCCAAATGCAAAATGAAACAACCGATCCAAAAAAAAGCACACACAAAGCAAGTATACTGAACCTTCCCGCCTTTTTCGCTTTCATAAAATCAAAAAATGCTGGAATGCAAGGTATTCCAACCAAACATCTTTTTGCGACTCTCGTCGCCTACCCCACCTCAATAATCATACACAAAACGTAGACGGTAATGTGCTCACTAGAAGCTCTTTCTGATGGAGAGGCTCTGGCTGAGCATCAATGTTCCGCTTATTTGGCGAAGTGCAGATCGTAGCCGAGCCACTTCCGCCTCAGCACCTGGTCGACCGTCAGGCCGGGGTAGCCGTACGTCAGCGGCAGGAAGAAGTACCAGCTCGCTGCCACAATACCCAGGATGACAATGCACGCAATCCACGCGCCCATCAAGCTTTGGCCACGGAACCGCTCGCCCGCCAGGATATGGCGCTTGGGGCTGGGCGCGGCCTTCTTGCCCGACTTGACCTGCTGGTACGTCGGCTGCTCCGGCTCGCTGGCCTCTGTCGTGAAGATGAACTCCACCAGCGCACCCGCCACAAGGGTCGATGCCAGGTGGGCCGGGAGGTAGTGGTGCAGGAAAAGCTGACGGCCCATCACGTAGAAGGGGAAGTAGTGCGTCGCCCAGACGAGGAAGAAGAAACCGGTCGAATTGTACAGGCGCGAGCGCGTGCGGTGGTCAAGGGCGTCCATGCCACGGCGCAGCGAGAACTGGTCAGCTGCGAGGATACCGGCAAAGACGGCGAGCAAGCTGCTGGCGATCCACCAGCCAATGGGGTTACCGAGGAAATAGATCTGCTCACGGGTATCGTTCTGGGTCCAGAAGCTAACACCACGCAGCAAGAAGGGCCACTGGTAAGGCAGCGACGAGTATGGGTGGCTGCTAGTGAGCTGGTTGTTGTGCCAGAACATAGACCGCTGAAGCTCGAACCACTTCTGCAGGAACGGAAGCGTCTTGACGCTGCGCTCAACCTTCTCGCGACGAGAGTCGTCAGCCGGCAGCGACGGAATGTCCTCGACAAGCCAGATGTTGGAGCTGGGGGTGATCTGCTTGTTGCCGTTGATCTCCTGTTGCTTGTGGCCCCAGTCGGGGAGAGGCGTTGTGTGGGTCCACATTGCGACTTTACTGGGGTTGTGGATGAACTTGAAGTGGCTCGACACACTCTTGAATTCCTGACCGGGCTTACCGTTCTCAATGCGGACTTCGAAGAGGGTATCAGCGGCGCGGTCACCGTAGGCATCCTCGAGCGACGCGGTGGTGAACTCCTGGTTGGTCGGGTAGTAAGGAGAAGCGACATCGTGCGACAGGAGGATGGTGTCGGTGACCAAGTGGCGAAGGCGGACCAGGTCGTGGTTCTTGACGCTACGTTGGGTGTTCTCGTCGCCGTCGGCGGGCAAGATCTGCCAGTGGTTGTTGGTGTCGTTGTACGGGTAGCCGGTAACCTGCTGGCCCTGGCTGGAAACACGGCCATCGTCGTAGCGCAGAGGGTACTTATCGGGGTGGCTGTGCAGGTAAGCCTTGGTCTCCTTGTGCATGATGCTGAGGGTGTCGTAGTAGTTGATGGTCACGGCGTTGGCCAGCATGACGTTGTCGCTCAGCGTCTCTTGGAACTCGGGAGACATGAAGTCGTCACCGGGACCGGAGCGGGTAAGGACGGCAAAGTGGACCTGGAACCAGAAAAGGTAGAAGAGGAAGGGCATGATAATCAGACCGAAAGCACGCGCAGCAAAGTGGCGGGCAAAGTCGGGCAGGGATAGGGCACCGCCGGGTCTCTTGATATCGAGCAGGTCCCAGAGGTCGATGCACACGGCCGAGCCGATGGACACGAAAGCGAACAGACCAATGTACTTGGTCGACATGTCGCACGACAGAGCGAAGCCGGTGAAGATCAGCCACTTCCACCATTTGCGCGAGAACGGCTCGTGGCGAAGCTTGTAGAAGCGAATGTAGCAGAGAATGCTGCAAGCCATGGCAAAGACAAGGGTCGCGTCGAGCAAGATCAGACGGGTCTGACCAATATGGGCGTTGTCAAGTAGAACCAGGCCAGCAGCGAGGACGCAAGCAGGCAGGCTGTAGCCGGACTCCCACATGATCAGGTAGACGACAGTGACAGTGAGCGAACCCAGAAGAGCGGGCAGAGCACGGAATGCGAGGTATGGGACCTTGTTGGCAATGTATGAGTCGCCAATGTTGTCGAAGTGAAAGTGGCCATCGTAGCCGACGAGCCAGCCGACGAAGGCGAACAGGAGCTTGCCGAAGGGAGGGTGGACATCGAAGAAGTAGGTGCGTTGGATGTAGTACGAAGCGAACTGAGAGGGAGTTGAGGTTAGCTGAAATGCAGCTAGGGAGATAATCGGAAACAAAAGAAGCTTACCTTGCCGAAATGGACCTCGTCGAAGACGACCTCGTTCGGGTGGCTGATGCCCCAGAAACGCGTCAGGAAGGCCAGTGCGGTGATGAGGATGCCGGTGATCTGGTAGTCACGCTGAACGTCCTTCTTGGCCGAGACGGTCTTGGCCTTGATGATGGTGTCGAGATCCGAGTCGGACGACGCGCCTTCCTTCTTCTTGCTGCTGCCAGGGACGTTGCGCTGGCGCAGCGTCCCCTGTGGCGTAGATGAGGATGCCATGCTGGACAAAGATGATTGCCAGCTACTGGTTATCGGTGTTCTCGATAGGAGGCGGATGGATTGATGATATAAAAGGAGAAAAAACAAAAGTAAAAAAGGAAAATATCTAGAAGGAGAGACAAGAAAGGAGAACGAGGGAAAACAAAAAGAAAGCGAAAGGGAAGAAAATCAAGGAGAAGAAAAAAAGCCGCCGTCAGAAACAAGACGACGAAGACAGTGATGAAGAAAGGTCGAGGTTCAAAACCGATGCGAGCAGGACGCCTAGCTCGTGATAAAACAATGAGGCCAGGGAAAGGGAGCGAAGGGGTGTGCAATAATAAATGGAGGATCGCCAGCGAGGGCGACGAGAAAAGGGGACGCGGCAGGCTGCTATGCAAAGGACAGCTATGGAAATGTGTGGGCGCGTTCCAATTTGGGCTCCTCCTCTCATTGGTCGAGGGCCTGTTAGGACGCTGTATGGCCTGTAGCTGGACGGGGCTAACACGAATTGTTGCCCCAAAGGGGGCGCTCTGGTCAATGGTGCGTTGGTTCCAGGGGAAGAAAGAAGCTACGTGTACTTCGTAACGGCAGTATGTCGAGACTACGAGGCAATCAGGGGGAGGCTGTAAGGCAGCTCGTAGCAAGGGGGAGAAGGTACGAACGAGTGATGAGAGGCACAGCAAGTAGGAAGAGGCACATGAATTAATACCACATACGCCGTATTGTTCACGGATATTGTCCTCTTAAAATCCGCATCCGGTAGCTGGGTTGGGAATTAAGTGTCAAGATGGTGTGTACAGAGCTGGCAGCAATCAAAACCGTTCGTTCAATTTCTGCAGAACACTATGTATCATGGCGTAAGGCGTCGAACCACCGGGCCCAGGTAATACAGCAAACCGGGTGAAGAGACCGCCAAGAAGAAAAGAATGAGTGGTGGCACGAAGGCGCATAGAAACGCGTTCTCGTCTCGTTTTTTTTTTTTTTTTTTACCGTTGATTTCCCGTCAAATCTTATGCTTTCTTTTTGCTGGGAAGGACACTTGGCTTCCTCCGCTGAGAAACGCAAGAGAATTTGGTCCAAGCTCCTGCCGATAACGATAAGGAAGGGTACAAAGATACAAGCTCGGCAAAGAGGGGCAAAATAGCATATTTCCATATTTGGAGATATCCACGAGATGGAAGGTGCAACCAATTTGTGATGAATAATAACTGACTGCAAAAACCATGATGTAGATTGATAGTCGTCAATGATGTAGTCTGAATAAAGTTTGTGGAGGTAGAAAGAGAACGGCTTATGGATACAGAACTCCGCAGGCCGGGGATTTTGACGCGGCTATCACCGTCATGTAATTGAGAACAGCTGCGGGTGTACTAGAAGCCGCAAAGTGAATACGTAAGAAGATGCTCAGAGCTATTTATATTTGTCAATTCCAGACCTCCTTTTCGATATCACTTTCTAGACCGGGCAAGCGCTGAGGCAGATACAACGGCAGCCAAGCTCCACGACCGGCCGGGGCAGGTGCAGAATACGACCCACGGCCGACGGAATCCGATGTGCGGAGGGCGTGGTTGTGCATGCTCGAGGCAGAATGGGTCCCCACCAACGAGAAAGCGCCGAAATAGGCAATAGCACCAAAAAGAGGAAAAAAGAGGGTAGGCGCGGCCCAATGTCTGATAAAATAAATACAAGAAAGAGCTCCTGCCCACACATGCTATCTCGTCCTCCTTTCCGTTTCGTTTTTGCTTTTTCTTTCTCCCCCTTTTCTTTCTCAACACCAATGTTCAAGCAAGCCATAAAACGTCTCGCCCCAACTCTTTCTCGACCCCTCTCGTACTCACCTTCTTACTTTGTTCACCAGCCGATCCCGCTGCCATCTTACCGACCGTTTTCACACTCGACAACCAAAATGTCTGACCAGCAGGTTATCTTCACCGAGGAGGCGGCTTTCCGTGAGTACCCGAAAGTTCCAATTGCAGTCCAGAATCTGAGATTTGCTCTTGGAGCTGCTTCTAGAGAAGCATTGCTTTTGACTCACTTTTGCTAACATCTTTAGCCGCCGGCCCTTACGTAGGTTTTCTCTGCAACGGCTTCGATTGACCCATCTAGGAACGAGAAACTGACAACAACTTTTCCCCCTCTCCAACAGTCTCAGGCCATCAAGACCCCCTTTGCCATCTTTTGCTCGGGCCAGATCCCCTCGGACAAGACCGGCGCTCTCATTGAGGGCACGATCCAGGACAAGACCGCCCAGTGCATCAAGAACCTCGAGTCTGTCCTCAAGGCTGCCGACTCATCGCTGGCCAAGGTCGTCAAGGTCAACATCTTCCTGTCCGACATGGGCTTCTTCGCTGTAAGTCGCTTGGTAGCATCTTCTGTCACAGTTTTGACAGCCCGCTAACAGCTTCTAGGACATGAACGGCGAGTACGCCAAGTGGTTCACGCACAAGCCGGCGCGCAGCTGTGTTGCTGTCAAGACCCTGCCCAAGAACGTCGACATTGAGATTGAGTGCATTGCCCTGCCGTAAATGGTTTCTGGGGACTCAATTGACTGGACGGACCATCGATGATGCGTTCTAACCAGAAAATAGAAGACGACAGCAAAATGAATCAAAACAAATACCAGAACAAACAAGAAATTGTATTTCAGCACAGTGATCTCTCGCTAACAACTGCCTTTGTAAGTGTGGGGTGACCCAAAACCCCGCCGTGACATCACTGTAATAGGAAATAGGACCGCCTCACCTACCGCCAAAACTCGCTGTAGATTTTTTGCCACTAATAGGACCGAGCAAGTACCGCCAGCACTGTAACAGTGATCGGCGCATGCAAGAGAGGCACAGTTACAGCGCACCGGAGCCCTCGGGCTGTGTTGCGGCGTTGAAAATACGGCTTATTCCTAGAACAGCTCCCAGATCGCTCGCTCTCGCTTCCTTTGTCAGACTGCGCCGCGGTGGCGCGCGTCCGGTTCCTGCCCTGAAAACAGTTCCGTTTGTTCCTGTCCTATATTATTATCCCTTTCTTCGGCCGGTTTATTTTCATCTGTTCTTTTTTCTTCTCGCCCCTTCAACCTCTCCAGCTTCTTGTTCAAACACTTTCCCAACACAATTCGCACTTCATCGATTGTTGTCCATTCACATCGCCAACTATGTCGTCACCTTCAACGGCCTCTACGGCCTCTCGAGATGGAGAACAGCACCAGTCGACTCTCTATCGGGTGAGTCAGCCATCAAGCCACGCTTTTTTCACGATATCAGCGCATAACGACATTTGCTAACGTCTCGTTGCATCACAGGCTGTTATGACGCCCGTCATCTTTGTCTCTTTTCTCTTTTCTCTCGCCTGGGTCGAGTTTCGATACTCGATGCTGCGAAGCCACGAACACGGCGAACGGCCACCGAGTCTGAACACGAGCAGCAAGAATAGCAGCAATAGCAATAGCAGTAGCACTAGCAGTATGGCGGCTGGTGCAGATGAATGCAACCAGCATCGCATACCAGTGCCCAATTGGCTGCACTCGATCGTCTATCGTCGCCAGCCTTACCACTATGTGCTCGTCAAGGGCAGCGACAGCCCACCAGCAACAGCCACCGGGCGGCCTGGAGCTACTACGGCCGCAAGGACTACGAAACCAGCAAAGAACGACAATTCCTACTACCACAGCATGCAGCGCAAGCTGCTCAAAATGGAGTCAGACGAGGCTTTTCGCATCCGCACGACGGTGCTGTGGGCGATGGGCTTTGCGGCTGTGGGCAGCGTCTGGATGGCCACAGCGGCTGTAAGATGTCTCGTTGCCTATCTGAAAGGCTGAGGACAGGTTGGAGGTTGGTGATGAAGTTCGTCCGCGTACTACGATTATTTTACTGTCATTTTCTGCAATTTAACGATTGATCCATTCAACATGCTTCCGCAAAAATATTGATGAATTTGGCGACATGGCTTGTTTGCTTTCTATTTTTGAAACATGGGGTAAACTTGGCCGCGTCATATCGTGTCGTAGGACCAGTTTATTGATTGATGGAGGATTGAATTTATTTTGCAGCCTTGTTGAGAAGGCTGAGGCATGACGATCACTTCAAATGCGAAAGCGAGCATGAGAAGCATGCACGCTCGTAATACGCGGGTAGATATCGGGGCTACAGGGCATATATGGCAGCGCTGCACCGATCAAATTTGGGCAAGCTCAAAACCACAAGCTGCCAAGGCCTGCCGAACACATCGTTCGGAACAGCCAATCCTGGCTCTTTGTGTCATTTTGTGCACCAATATCAATCGATTTTTACTGATGAGTCCAGTAGTGACGGTGGGCCGGAGACTTTCCGCTTCAAACGATCTACCCCGCTTGGTTGTCCGACGGGCCTTTTGTTTGATGTCCGTACGAGTCGTTTTGTTTTGTCATTTCTGCACCATACTCCGTACTTTGGCTGTTGTCGGCGGAAACCAAACCCCGTCGCCGTGGTCTGTAGGCCCTAATACCATACATGTCGGCACTTTCCCTGCAAGCTGCAGTCAATTGTTGGGACGTTCCTGCCGCTCTGCCGCTGAAGGATCTCTGCTAATATGTGATTGCAGCATCAGAAGATTGAAAAGAGGGCGGAATTGGTGCAGCTTTCTGAATTCCGACGACGCTTCTCAACAATGGGACCAAGGCTGTCCGCTTTCCCCAAAATTTTGACATCTTCCCCCTGTTTCGGGCTTCGAATGGTCGATTCGGTCATGCTCGACATAATATATTTGCATTTCGGCATGACACACCACTGCATGTGTTCTTTTATCTAGCCGCGCTTTCACTGTTGTGCACTGGCCGTCCCCCCTCGTCTCCCCTAGTACCTTTGTGTCCTGATCGGGTAGTTGCGACCGTCCGCACGCCGGCTGGCCTGTACATGTCCCAGCCCGTTGGTTCTCAGTGTTTTAGCTGGCTGCCTGGCCGCATCATTCGTTCCTGCCCCCGTTTTGACGACCATCGTTCACATATATAAATTGAGGTCGCCCTTTCCCAGTTTTTGACCCCCGTCATCGATCGTAGCTTCCGCGGATTCTGCACCCACTGTATATATTAATTGTATATACGACCGGCACATCTGCAGACTTTTTTTGCCGATTGTCGCCCTGCGGCTCTTCTACGCCACGATGTCGCTACCGCATCGCCCTGTCATCCTCATCTCCCTCGCCGCGGCTTACGGCGCCACAGCCTGGTCCCGCCGCGCGGGTGCCTCGACCCTGGCCTCAGACGGTGATGTTTCCGGCCCGTCAGCCTTGGCCTCGGCCTACTTCTTCGTCCTGACCTTTGTCGGCGCCTATCTCTTCCAAGCCATTGCATTTGGCATCTGGTCCATCTTCCTCTACCCCTTTTACTTCTCGCCATTGCGCCACTTGCCGCAACCCAAGACCGGCAACACTTTCTTGCTCGGCCAGTTCCCGCGCATCAACCGCGAGGCCACGGGCAACCCGGCTCTAGAATGGTGCGTGCTTTTGGCCCCCTTTCTCACGTCTCCTCTGCCGTGTTTCTAACTTGTTCACAGGATCAATTCCATCCCCAACGATGGCCTCATCCGCTATCTTGGTCTGTTCAATCAAGAGCGCCTGCTCATCACAAAACCCAAGGCGCTCGCCGAGGTTCTCGTGTCCAAAAACTATGAGTTTGTCAAACCGACTCTTGTCCGCCAGGCACTGTCTCGTGTCCTCGGCGTTGGTGTTCTGCTTGCCGAGGGCGACGAGCACCGCTTCCAGCGCAAAATGCTAGCTCCGGCTTTTGCCTTCCGCCATATCAAGGACCTGTACCCAGTATTCTGGAGTAAAGGCCGTGAGAGTGTTGTTGCCATGCGTCGCCAGATTAACGCCCAGCGTGATGCTGCACCGGCCAACGAGCCACCCGAGGAAAGCACTCATCTCGAGATCAACGGTTGGGCATCACGCGTCACCCTTGATATCATTGGCACAGCCGGCCTTGGCCGCGACTTCCGCGCCATTGATGATCCCAACAACAAGCTGACCTCCACCTACCGGTCTATGCTCAACCCCACAGGCGCTGCCCGCTTCCTGGCTATCTTGGGCCTTATCTTTCCGCGCTGGCTCGTCGCGTCCCTACCCTTCCGTCGCAACACCGACATTGTCGATGCCAGTCGATTCCTGCGCAAGACCTGTTCGGACCTTGTTCAGGAGAAGAAGGCCAAGATGCAGGCCGGCAAGCGCGCCGAGGCCGACACCAATACCCCACGTGTCACCGATGTCGATATCCTGTCTGTTGCTCTCGAGTCTGGTGGCTTCCCCGAAGACAAGCTGGCCGACCAGCTCATGACTTTTTTGGCTGCCGGCCACGAAACCACGTCTTCTGCCATGACCTGGGCCATCTATCTTATGTGTGCCTACCCGGAGGTGCAGGACTGCCTGCGTGCCGAGATCCGTGCCAACCTGCCCGGCCTCGGCGACGACCTGGAGCTCGATCCCAGCTTGGGCGAGGTGGCCGACGCTGTCCCACGCCGTGATGTCGCATCCACCGATCTCGACCACCTGCCGTATCTCAATGCTGTCTGCAGCGAGGTCCTCCGCTACTTTGCTCCTGTCCCCAGCACTCTGCGTGAGGCTGCCGTAGACACCACGATTCGGGGCCAGTTTGTTCCCAAAGGCACACGGATTATGCTGGTCCCTTGGGCCGTAAACAAGAGCGAGGACCTGTGGGGCCCCGATGCGCTCAAGTTTGACCCGGAGCGGTGGCTGAAGACAGATACTGGCGGCAGTTCCAACTCGGGCAACGGCGGCGCCTCTAACTATGCTTTCATGACCTTCTTGCACGGCCCACGCAGCTGTATCGGCTTACAGTTTGCGCGCTCCGAGTTTGCGTGCTTGCTGGCGACGTGGATCGGCCGGTTCCAATTCCGGCTGAAGAACCTGGATGACCTGGATGAATCGAAGCTTCAGATCCAGGGCAATGTGTCGGCGCGGCCTAAGCATGGCATGCACGTCTACGCGACGCCGCTCGATGGGTGGTGATATCTTTCAAGATGAAAGAACATATGAAGAGATGATACCTGCAGATAGTTAACCATTTAATGATGCATTTGGATATATTCCGTCCCAGTTGCCTCTGTCGCCTCATTGTTGCAGAACCGGTATATATTGCGGCATCTGACATAATCTTGGCCTCGAAGGATTGCCGTCTTACATCTGTTTCCATGATTTAAACCTCCCGCCTTGCAAGAAGAAAACATTCCGCGCTTCTTAGCCAAACCGAACGCTTCTGACTCGAATCACTCGTGCTAACACGTCCTTTCGTATCACCTCTATCGTGAATGTCGACCTCATTACGGCGGATCCAGGTCGCGATCCTCTCATTCATGAGCAAGCGTTTTTTACTCAAGAGCCAAGAGTTGCCAATTAAAATGCACGAGAACTACGGCAAGCGGCAGACGGCAAGCGGGAGTCAAAGAGAAAGGGGACAAGGGAAAAGAGGGAAAGGGAATAGGGAAAAACGAGAACAAAAAGTCCGGGGTAGCCTGTGCTTGTTTGAAACAAATAAGAAGAGGGCCAATCCTATTAAGACAGACCCGGTCTGTCTCTCCCGACGATAGAAAGGACCAGTTGCAATCAGTCTCAGACCTACCGCAATGCACCATCATCGTGCACGAGCCCTTTCTTGTTTTTATTTTTGTAAAGCGAGCTCCGTGGGGGGATTTCAACGAAAATCATGAAACAAAATCCCCCCAAGGAGTTCAGGTAAGATTCAACAGCACTGACCTGTAGGAGTGAGAGGTCCGGGCGAGCCTGCAGGCGGCTGTTTGTCTACTATGTGCTTGTGCGCATTCTTCTTGTCCGTTGTCGAGGTGTTTGTTGTACTCCGTAGAGACCCCAAAAGGCTCTTTGACCTCGTCTTGTCCTCCAATTATATCGTGCCCTGAGCCTGACAATAATGGGAGGCAACTATAGCCGGGTGTCAAAACTCCACAAAGGACTTCAGAATGGTGTAGCAATGATAGCAGCTGTCAGGGGAATAATACCAGCCGATGCTCCATCGTTCTCAAACTTTAATTTATCGACTAACAAACAAGACACGGGGCATGCAGAGGGAGAGCACGAGAGCAGAGGGGAAGAAAGAGACAAGAAAGACTGTGCGTCTGTTGCAATAAGTGCTTGCATTCTGTCATATCTGATATTGTCGTAGATGAGATCAAATGCAGAGAGACACCTCCGCTACAGCGGACAGCATTTTCGACTGATGGATGGATCCAGTCTCGCGAAACGCCCCGTGCATTTTGTTTTTCATTTTATTTTATCGAACATTCATTTTCGTATCCTGTTCCGATATGTTTGCTGATTGCTCTGACATGGTGAGAGGACGCCGATTTTGAATTCTGATCATGGGATTGATTTTCGGCGAGCAAACACACCCACTTGAAGGAAGACACAAGCAGATACAGATAATCAGGCACGCCGAGCATAAAATGGTGCGCAACATAATAAAATTATGTCTGAGATCGCACAAAAGGGCAGAAGGTGAACGTAATAGTGTGGATCGTAGGTGTAGTGCAGTGTCTAGGTGGAGGGGGGAGAGACAAGACAACCATACAACACCGGCCAAGGAAGAGGGTTGTCTCTTTTGTTCCTGGATCCGGAAACAAGCGTCAGGTACGTCGTCTAGCAACGACATATCCAAGAGAGAGAAGAGAGGGCAGAAAGAGGACAGAGGCACAGTGGAGGGGGTGTTTGCCCCTGTAAGGGATGGTGGCAGTAACCTCCCTTGCATGCAAAGGGATGTGTGCACACTGCAAAATCGATGTTCACTTTCACTGAGAGACAGCATATGCATGCACATCGGGGCCTTTTTGGGTGTTCCTGTGTGCTCTTTTCTTTTTTCTTCAATTTGTTCTTTTTGTCAATCAGTTCCTTCTTTGAGCAGTCTTGAGGAATGCGGAGTGTACTGTGTAGATGGAGACCATCGTCCTTTCCTCAGTGATGGGCATGAAAGCAAAGCGGCTCGTTCGAACAAGTGAGACATGCAAGGGAGGGAAGGACGGAAAGCAAAAGAGAGTGGCCTTGGAGATGTGCCGACTGTTCAAAGTTGGAAAATCAGATATCGACTTATGTTGTATATGGTATTACTGTGAAGAGAAATTGCCAAGAAGCAGAAGAACTGTCACGAGTGGCAAAGGGCAAAGGGTAATGAGTGAATAATGCTCGTTTAGATTTGTTGATGCAATTGCTGAAAGCTTTGGTTGGATATCGTAGACTAATATTACAAGAAAGAACAGTAAAACTGTTTCCGAGAGAACCACTCAAGGAACGACTAGAAAAAAGCAATTAAACAATAACCGGTATGATGCCCCTTTGTGAATGAATAATATATGCAAGTGCCAGCGGGCCTTCCCACTTCCGATGTTCCTGTCCCACCGAAGTTACTGGTGGTTCCTTCTGTTTCCCACCTGGTTTCCCGAATGCCGCCCCATGATGTTTAAAAATATAGTACAGATCACATAAATATACAGTTGTAGAAGCGAAAAGATGGTGAAAGCGTAGCAAGTAGAAGATGGCAGATGGGGGTTTACCGCCACGTTCCGTGGATCTTGCTGCGCCGTGTCCGCGAACCAGGCTTCAGGCCAATATCGCCATGAAACATCAGGCTCTTCCACCGGCGGCCGAGGCTGTGACGGTCCTTGCCCAGGCTGCGTGCACAGTCTTGCCACTCCTCCTTGCTCAGCTTAAGCTTCTCCAGCACCAGCTCGACCAGCATGCGGTCGTCCTCCGTGCTCCAGGCCTCACCGTCAGCCTCAACCTCGACTTCAGTGCCGGCGGTCTTGTTGCCCGCGCGGCTGCTGTCATCAGGGATACCATCGGCGTGCAGAGCGTGGAAATCACTGCGTTCCAGACCCAGTGGCAGAGCCTCGGGTGCAATGCGCGCGCGCTTGGGTGTTGATGGGCGGGGAGGTGTTGAGGGAGCGTTGGAAGTGAGAGTGTCTGACATAGGAGGAGGAAGCATGGTGTTCTCAGTAGAGTTGAAGGCAGGCAGGAACGGGTTGGCTATTGTTGCCGCCCGTGCCCGTCTTGTGGTGGTAGAAGAGGTAAAGGGTGAGGAAGAAGGGTAGCGGCGCAGAGGTGATGGTGCCAGGAGAGAGATGGTAAAGGGCTCGCTGCTGTCATGAGATGACAGCGGATCTTCTTCGGCCTCACCAGAGTCGCTGCCCTCGGCCTCTTCGTTGTCATCAGCGCGGCCCATATCGTCGTCCACATCGCGCCGGCGCTTGTTCAGGCCGCGCGGTGCGGGAGTAGGAGTGGATGTACGCTTGATAATGCGCTTGCGCGCCACACCGGCGCTGGTTGCCATGGATGGTGCACTTGTTGGCGCAGCGGCGCTCAAGCTCTCCATGCTGCCAGCCCGTCGCGGCGTCCGCAGACGGAGCTTCATGGGAGACGGCGCATTGCCCAGAGGCGGTGTAGCCAGCAGCGCATGATGCTGCTGGGGCGGTGTGATCGGGAGAGAAGCGGGCGGAGGCGGCGCGGCGAGGAGAGCTTGGAGACTGCGGCAGGAGTCGAAGAGATTGCCGAGGGTGTTGGGTGCGGACATCTGTGGCGGACTGGCGGGCGGTGAAGCCAGGGCCAGAGCGGCGGCGACGGCGGAGTTGGGCGGCATGCGCGCGAGCGGCGCAAACGGGGAACGGGAGTTCTGCGACTGGTCGCAGGCGAAGCCGTTAAGCAGCATGGCAAAGCACGCAAACTAGAAGAAAGAAGACAAGGATTGATCGGAATGGAAGAGTGTAAGTGTATGGAGGAGTGTATGGAACGACCAGGAATGCGGTCTGGCAGTTGAGGCTATTTGCGCCCGAGGAATGCGCGTTGCGAGAGGATGCAGGACTTTGCGCAATTGCGGCGTGCACCTTGCGGCGTGCACCAGGCAGGCAGATTCGAGTGTACTTTTGCGACGTGTTCGAGAGAAGTGAGGCTGTTTGCGCGAGAGACGTTTTGAGAGATCGAGATGTTTGCGAGAAGGAAGAGGAATGGAACTTGAGATTGGATTGCGACGAAGAATGAAGGGATTTGTGGTCAGGGGAGAAGGGGGGAGGAGGTAATAATAAAAAGAGAGGGCAGGGAAGGGAAATGGAGAAAAAGGGCGACGAAGACAGCGGCCAAGGGCTGCCAGTGGGTATGGCGGTAGTCGACAACGGGCAAGCTTGGCTCGGGACGTCGAACTGCTGGCGAGCGAAGATAGAGATTCACCGCCTGAAAGACAGAAAGAAAGACAAGAAGAGAAGGGGGGGGGGGGGGGGGGCAGACGAACAAGGGCGCTTTTCTCTTTCACGTTTCTGCTTCTTGCGACAGGGGGCAAGGGAGGGCCCACCGCGCGAATGCGACAGGGATGCGACTAACAGGGATGGGTGGAGAGGCAGTTTGGGTGGGTGGGTGTGTGGGCGTGAATGAGAGAATCGGGAGGATGAAGTTAAAGTGGTTTTTGGAGAGACACTGAGAAGATACTGAGGAGATGCTGAGGGCCACCTGAGAGACAGAGGGCAGGTGTGCGCGAGGTGCCAAAAGTGGGCCACATGATTCACCTCAGGCCGGCCAATGGCGCGGCGCGACAAGAAGCTTTGACCGCTCTTGCCCCGAAGAGCAGACTTAGAGCGCGTACCTCAGACTTGCAATCCTAGTACTGCTCGAAACTAGGCTAGTCCTGGACACAGCTGTTTCTCGCTGCAACCCAGCACCCGACCGCGACATCTGCTACTTTTGTGAGAAGTACCTTTTACCTTTCCCTGGCTCGTGGTCCCTGAACGGCGTACTGCCTCTTGTGGACAGGTACCACTTGTGGTGAGTACATGGCTAGGTACATCCAGAGGTACCTCCTCCTCTACTGTGGTACCTTCCTCGTCGCGGGCCCTCGACCCATCAGCGCCTTCCCGTGTATGTCGTTCTCCGTGCTGTTTGAGTCGCAGCTCCCGCAATGGGACCCTCTGGAAAAATCGTGGTCCATCGCAGCTCCCCGCTGTTGTCGAGACAGCACCCCTCGATCGACCGTGATACTCGCTCATTTCGGCAAGAGGGCGACTGCCCACTGCAGTGCAGTGCGCAGCGCGGCACTGGTCCTTCTGTCTTTCTTGCTGTCGCCGTCTTCTTCGCCTGTCCTTCCCTCCAACTTGTTCATTTCGATGGACTTTTCCCATCCCTTTCTTCAGTTGATACTCCCTCGTGCATCTCCTTTTCAGCCTCCCTCTTGCATCATCCCTCTTGCATCTCCCCTCCTCCCCCCCTCTCCAAGGGTGCCCTCTTTACCCCCCCACCGTTTTCCGATCTTATGTCGTGTACTTACCTATCTTTGTTTCTCATCGTATATTACTTCATTGCGGTCCAATCTGATCGCGGCCGCTCTTGGACGGGCCACTGTGACTGTCGATCGAGGGGGCTATTTTTGCTTTGATTTACCTGTCCCCATTTCGCCCCGTCTCGTCATTCCGCCACCTTCCCGCAGTCTTGTCCTAGCCTCAACCCTCTGGGTCACTGGGTTGTGCATCCTGCAGAAAGCACGAGCCCCAGCCTGGGTACCCGCGACAGGTCGGCGTCATCTGTGACTTGCATAAGCCCGCCCATCGTTATCGATTGCACCCTCATCTATTCCATCTCCCCCCTCTTCTCTTACACTCGAAAGCGGCAAGCCGAGCATGGGCCTCGACAGCACAGGCCAGGCCACACGGATATCTCATCTGCAAACAATGGCAGATAAAACAGATACGGCCGCATGCGTCCAGACCCCTCGACAGAAAGCAAAGAGATAACAGAGGGGTCGAAGAAAGCAGAAGAGCAAAAAGCAACCACGAGATGCAAGCACAGGCCCTTATTACTTCTATTGATTACATTGTCTGCCGCGGTCATAGACACTGGACGGAGACACGTACCGCTTGCACCGCCTGCTCTGCATTTTTGTCGTGTTTCTTCGCCGCATTTGCACTTACACGGCCGCCTGCACGAACTGTTCTGGACTATGGCTTGCAGTGGCGCTGCATCGGGGACCTGCATACTGAAGGTCAAACACCGCCAGGGCGTTATTCTTCATCTGAGCAAGCGGGCGCCTTGCAGCAGCCTGCAGGCGCAAAGTCGATGATGATGGTTCTTATTTTCCGTCTGCATCGCACCAGCAACCTCATTATTTCTTTGGGGACAGAGCGCACATCGTCGTTTCGTTTATCGTGATTTCCCTTGCAGGTTGTCTGCCCTTTTTGCTCTTTTGTTCCTGATCTGTTTTAATCCGATCCCCCCTCCTTCAGCTGACTTTCGTTCACTTGCGGGCTCCATTTTGCGCGGTCTACTCCAACACCTGGACGCACAGCCTCTTAAGGCCGGGAGTTATCACGGTCTGTCCCGGTGGTGCCCGTCGCCAGTGCCTAGTGCTGGCTGTTGGCTGATGTTTGGTGGTGTTGAGTCGTGTTGGGTGGCCAAAATTGATCAAAGTCGACTTTCATAGCGGTTCGCGGCGCTACTAACAAGAACGACGGGCAACCACTTACACAAGACGAAGAGGCGCCAAAAATGCGCCAGCTCATCGCTTTGTCATAGCGCTGCCCATCCAGCTCAGCGCAGATTGCCTACTTGCTTGACTATCGCAGTTCAGCTTGCATCGACTCGGCCGAACACTTTACAATGCTCCTCATGTTCCTCATCTGTTCGTTTCCTAGGCGATCAAGCTTCGTCTTGCTTGGCCCTGTAACGGAGCTTTGGGTGATGTTATTTCTTTTTGGGCCCATTTTGCCCTTCTTTCGCCGCACCGAGACATTTCCTCCCTTGATTCGCCATCCCGCCCTCGATTTGTCCGATTTGGATCGCTCTGTTTTAGTCGGCAGAGCACATTGATGCATCCTCTTTAGGTTTTTGAATTACGAACCCTCTTTTCTGTATTTTTCTCTTTATCCTCTTTTTCTTCGGTGGCCATCGTCGCACCCCCCGCCCCCACTGCATCTTTCTGTGTCCTCAGTCTCTAAATTGACTGTCTCTGACTACTGCGTGACGTCGTCGATGCCGGTTTCTCCAGTGACAACCGACCCTCCCTGCAGTGCATCCCTTCTTAACCTCATTAACTTTGCAGTGCGATCTCTTATCCATCTCGATCACTCAACTTTCCTTTTAGGCCCCTAGCATGCAAGGAGACATGGGTTTGCTGCTCACTTCGACAACACATGACACGCATAGCACGCCTGGCCTGCACACCATCTTCTCTGTTAGTGCATAGTTCTGGTCATGTTTCAGTTCTTTTGTCGTCGTCCTTCAGTAATGATAATAAAGCGAGTGCATTTCTTCCCTACCCAAGGGCGGCAAGGACAGGAAAGGCGAGAAGCTGTCCTTTCAATCTATTTCGCATTCCTACCCTCTGGCATCTCCCTTTGTCGGCCACCCTTCGGCGAGCTCCTTGCAGTACCATCATACCGCCGAGACAGAATGGCCAGAAGGCGGAAGGACGAGAGGGAGGTAAAGGAAAGGAGAGATGTTGCAGTGTAGGAACAGGCTGCCCACGCCCATATATGCTTGCTGCTGTATTCATACGGAGTACGACGTACTGATGCGTGGCTTGGCAGAGGCAATCAAATTTGCTTCTGGATACAGACGATGCGCACGGCAGATGCCTTCGAAAAGACGAGACGAAAGGTCGAAGATCGTTTGTTTCCCAGTAAAACATGGAAATCAATATATGAGTGCGAACCTCTGAATATTGCCTATGTCATATACGATCGCACCCCCTCAAGCCTCACAAATTTTACCCGGTTAAGCAATAAACATAGCAGAGACATATATGTGAGGACACCCCAAGTGAGGCTTTAAGTTTTATTTTTCGAGAGAGAAAAAAAGAAACAAACCAAGAGAGAGAGATCTCCAAACATTGGACGAAAAGGCTGACTAACGAAAAAAAAATCCAAAAAAATTATTGAGAATTCGAATGGTGCTTCTGTGAAAGAAGCGCATCAGGATTTGAGCCCGATGCGGGGGTCGAACCCGCAACCTTGAGATTAAGAGTCTCACGCTCTACCGATTGAGCTAACCGGGCGTTCGATCTCATTGTTGGAAAGACTCACCCATTTTGGCTATATGAAGGCCGCGCCAAATTGGATGACTAATCAAAATTTGCCACCAAATGGACTGCGAGAAAATTTTCGACCTTTGACGGATAATGACATGAGCAAGGAGGCTTAAATGTTCTATTTTTTTTTTTTTTTAATTTAATTGTGGAATAAGTTCAGACATCTTGCCTGCAAACAATATTATCCTTTGCATCATGTATTCAATACAAGAAACAGCGCACGGGGCACATCACCTTGTTTTCAGAGCACGACACAGAAAAAACGAAAGAATAGATTAGAGAACAGACGGGTTCGCCGTTGAAAGCGTTTACTCTTTGGACAACCGTGGTAGCCTGGTATCCATGGCGGCTCAAGGCGGCTGACTTGGACAAAACGGCTTTCCTTTTTGCCATTTGCAATCTATGTGCATATTGACTGAGCACCCCTTGTCGACACGAATTCTTTGCTTCTCTGCACTTTTGTACCTATGTACGTCGTACGGAGCACTAATTTGCTTTTTCGTTTCCGTCCACGACGCCACGCCTCTTTCTTGCCGTCTAATATCCTGCTATACCCAACGCATCTTAGGCAGATGCATCGAACCCGGAACGAAGAGAATGCCATATTAACCCGACAATTCGAACTCGACGAACTGTTGCCCGGTTTGCTGTCTTATGATTTGACCTGTATAGTAATCAAGGGTTGAGCGTGGCCCCCTTTCGTCATTTGCAAAACAATATCATGAGGTCACTTTTCATTTACAAATGATGAGCTTCAATAACTGTCGAATGAAGGGCAAGTACGAGGTAATTACCTGGAAAGGTGTACAATTACGATGTACGGTGTGGAAGCTTCTGGCCTTTGCATTGGACAACAGTGGAGTGTTCAAGATGTTGGACAGGGACATACCTGTCTACTCTCACCGCTCACCGGGTACGATTTTATTTTAGTTTTCCGCCGTACCCGCCAAAGAAAATATGGAATACTGAGGACGAGGTATTTCAAAAGGCGAGAAAAAGCGAGACGAAAATGTAGAAAAGCGATAAGAACAGAAGGACATCAGAGGAGGGGGAGGGGAGGAAACCCCGGTTTTGTTGAGAAGTGGCAGAAAAAAAAACGCGAAAACACGAAAAAACGCGTTGAAGTAGCCCACATGCCCCCACCAATAATGGCAGTTTAATTAAATGCAGGGATCCACTGGCGCCAGGGTGACCCCCTGCAAGTGGCCAATCACATAACACGATTGAGTCCACGAAGCGATGGGGCAGGGAAGGACAGAGGGGAGAAAAGTAGGGAAAGACGAGGGAAGAAAATCGTGGAGGAAAGAGCAGAATTAGGACGAGAAAAGAATGGGAAAGAGAAAGTATGGTCTGATGGGGAATTGCAAACGGAAATGTTGGAAACGAGACGAGGATAGCACAAAGGAGATGCTCGATTCACGGTGCGTGTTGAAGAGAAGAAAGAGGCCGTCGAAACAACGACACAAGGAAACAACGAAAGCAGACGAAGAAAGTAAAAGACCCCCTCACTGTTTCGCTATCCATCCACTTTCAAAGCGACGCTGCGATACTGCATGTACCGCGGATCACCTGCATACGGAGGATGAAGAAAGAAAGATGAAAGGCAAAAGATACGGAGGGCGGAGGAGATGCATGGCCACACAGGGTTTATGTGTATGGTGTGTGTGGTTTGCTCTGCAGCAGTGCCTCGTGATGCTGCAGTCGATGCAGTAGTGTTTTTGGAAAGAGCAGGGGAGACGGTGCAAGTTTACAGGGGGCAAAAGAGCAAAGAAAAAAAGAAACGCGGCCGGCGGGCTGCTGAAGAATGCAGGGGTTGAGAGGAAGGTGTAGGGCGGTGAAGTTGAAGATACTGGGCTCAATGGGGGCCTACACAGTAGTACAGTGGATGTACGACTTATTGAGTGTTGGGGCTTCAGGATCTTGGGCGGTTCAGATTTGTGTGCCGAAAAACTCACAACCGTGGGAGAAACAAAACAGGAGCACACACAAAATTGTGAAACAAGAAACGGAAACAAACAAGGCAGAATGTGAGCAAAGGCGACGAGATGGACGAGTAAGGTAAGAGAAACGAGTATAGGTGTCGAAAAGCAAATATAGGAAATAGCCAGAGGAAAGACGCGAAAGGGGAAATAAAAACGAAACAATGGAAAGAAGAAGCGGCTTGAAACAAAAGACCAGCCAGAATAGTTCTGTGGAACAAGTCTAGTCCTCGCCCACAAACGTGACAGACAGGGGACACTAGCCTCGGACTCGGATCTGACCGCGCTTGCACAGAGTACGGACGACGGAAAGAGGCACTCTGAGGTCAGACAGGGAGGACAATAGCAAAGACAGTTAAGAACTGCAAACGTCAAGCGAAAAAGACAGCCTCGCCTCGACAGGACAGGGCTCTCGGCCAATGACTGCAAACGTCGACTGGCCTTTAACGGTTGCGCATTCGGTTCTGAATGCTTGTATGTTGTACTTATATTTATTGCATGTTGCATGTTGGATTTTGTATCTATTTATTGTTTCTTTGTATCCCTTCCTCGCCTCTTTTTTGCGTCTTCTTCCCCCTCTTTCCTCTTTGCCTCGCTTCTATTCCTTTTTCTACAATGCTCCGGCGCCGTTAGCTGTGGATTCGCCAACAAAAAAAGACAATAAAAGAAGTAGCAGCGCAGGTCAGGATGGCGCAAGAAGGAGCGGTGGGCACTCCCGTCGGCCAAGCTGATGGAGACCAACAGGGGCAGGGTTTGCAAAGGCAAAAATTGGGCCAAAAAGAAACTTTCCTTAAGTGCCTCTCCAAGCGCCTTTTAAAGCATCTTAAGTGTACAAATATATGGAGCAAGACCCTGGATCGGTCAGACTGACGGGCATATCGACTTTTGACGGCGTGTTCGTTGATCTGTAGCGGTGTCGAAGCGGTGTCAAAAACGCTCCATTTTGTCGAGTCTGAGTTTCGTAAGAGGTAAAAAAGCATGACCAGATTGACATAGGGACACTTGCATGTCACTCGGAATTGAGAGATCACCCTCAACCATAAAAGCGGTGAGATGTACCTCCGTATGTCCAGCTTGGTCTGTTGCGCGGCTGCCGGGTTGTTTTCTTTGCCCCTTTTCCTCCATTTACTTTCAACTATTCCCACAAGTCAGACACGCGTTCGCTTTCGGTTTATTGGCAAGGTGACAGCCCGTATTAGGGTATATCTTACGAATTGGTAGTCAAGATAGGAGATTTTCTTTTGCTTGTAGACGGCAAAGAGTAAGGCAGACTTTTGTGGCATTAGCAACTGTATGAGTAACATCATCGCCTGGCTCATTACGCTACGTCTCAAACATCTACAAATAAACATTTGGCTATATAGCGGTGGCAATCTCGATGCTAAAGAATATTTGCAATACCAATCCTCTGACTTAGAACTATATGGGCATAAATGAATGTTCTTGGGGACAACGAAGAGCAACTGGCTAACTCTGTGAAGCATCCGGCCTTGGCGAGAATCTTGTGAGAACTTGAACAAAGCCTAGAGTAGTCCACAGCTGGCAATAGCTCATCAAGCTTGGCACACTTAGACCTGCTGTATTTGTGTTGGAAAAATCTACTCACATCGGGGCCTTGTTGAATATAAAGCTGTGGTATTTGGGTACAAGGATTGGTTTGATGTCTATTATGGCTATGCAATGGTAAAGGAAATATGGAAATATGTGACTAAGATAACGATGAGATGCCAGTGCAATGTTGTTTGCCTGGAGATGAGAAGAAGATTAGGTAGAAGCCGAATATGGTGGAGCAAGAAGTAGAAGATAATATTTTGTCGAAGGGCCAAAGATCGAGAAGAAGGCCGAGAGGCGATCTGGCAGGAGGTCAGAGAGAAGCCTGCATCAAAGACAGACTACACGTGTAGGTCCAAGGGGTGACATGCCCTGGCCATTTTGGCTCATATCGGGCTGGCTGGCAGGGAACCAGATGCGCATCATCTGGTAATCCGCGGGGGGATCTCCCCGCGGATACGCAACGATCGCGTAGATGCTTTTGCCATATCCAAATCCAAGTCAAAACCTCCACAGTCCACAGATATCCTTTTGAGCCAGGCCAGCGCTAGTCAAGCTGCAGCTGCCCTATTACCCAACTCATATCCTTTCCCAAGATCCTTTCCCAAGATCCAATCGAGACATCCAATCCCGAGATCCAATCCCGCCTGAACTTTTCTAGTCCACCAGCATTTTCCTGGGGGAACCGCCGCCAAACATAGTGACTGTTGACACCACTGCCGACGGGATTTTCATCTGCAATGCGCCTCGCGGGGGCATGGAATATTAACTCAACCTGGAGGTGGTCACCCACGACCCCAAGCCCAAGGACACTCCGGCCCAAACATACGGACCGCAATAGCAGCCCGCAGGAAGGGGTCCCGAGGCACTCCGTCCCCCGAGGGCAGCCACGGCTAGGCCGCAACTACTCCCAGGAGACATCATCGTCGATCCTATGCTCAACCTCGAAGTTCATCCGATCCTTGCAGCCATGACAAACCTGCCTGCGGCATCCGGCAACTGTGCAGCGTTGCAGGTTACCTACAACGTTGCGTTTCAGTTCGCAGATGTCACAGAGCGCGGTGCCTACGCGAACAAGAATCCACCGGGAGTGAACAGGGCGGGCATTGCTGACCACCGCTGTATCACCAGGGATTACGACCCCCGCATAATGCGAGAGCGGCAACGGAGTCATCACTCCGACTGTGCTGGGGCCGGGGGCCGGCTGGACGGGCGCGGTACCGTCGGAGGGATTGGGGGCCACTAGAAAAGAAAGCGGGCTGTTAGACCTCAGCCCGATACACTTGGTGCGTCGCCCGGGGTGGGAGAATAACTTACTTGGCCCGCCGGTAATAGCCATTCCTCCGTTCTAGGGAGGAATGTTTGCTGCCATACCGGCGGCGAGGCAGGGGGCCGGCCAGTCGAGACTGGCCGCCGCAGCGAGGATGCAGGCAATCCCGGGGGACTGCCCGTCCTCGCTGTCTCTTCTGAGACCCATCAGTGCCGTTTGACCTATAAGATGCATCTTAGTATGCTGTTACCATAATGACCAATGTCGGAAAGAACTTGGGTAAACGGCAAACTTACCCCCTCCACCTCCAGACGGACCTCCTTCGTCATCGGGGACAAAAACCACCTTGATGAGTGTTAGTGTTTGATGGCACAAGAAAGAGCGAACTGCAACAAGATAGAAAGGCAAGGCTGGAAAGATAGACTTACTAATGCGGCATTGAATAGTACGTCTAGTTTCTGTATCAAGACAATTGTTAGCAGCTTGTGTAAATATCTAAACAAGGTGACGACTTATAGGGGATGGCAAAGTAAATGTGAAGACGTACCGTTGTAGGGTTCATTCTGTTTGTTGATGTGGGAAGTTTGGTCTTTTTTTATAAAAAAACGATGGTGGAGAGGAAAAGAAGAAGAAAGAAGAGGGAGGAGAAGAGGAGGAAAGGAAATTTTTTATATCTGGGAGGGGAAGGTCAGAAACTTCCCAAATCAGGTAGACGCGCAGAGAAAACTCTCGTTGAGGAAGGAGCAGAAAATCAGCAGCATGTTATGCAGGCAAAAACTGTGAATCACCAATGAACAATTCTAGAAGGAAGGTGCGATGGACGAGGACTCGACACCTCGTCAGGGCAACGGGCGGAAGGTACGAGTCCCAAGCTACTGATCAGAGGCAACCAGATCATGCTGAATGGCAGGGATTGGCTGGAAACGCACAAAAATGAGCAAAATCAGCAGAAAATTAAAAATACAGGTCAATGGGCAGCAAACGGGCGGGCACAACAAAAATATAATCAGAATAGGAAAGAGGGCTCGTCATCGGGCTCGACAATTGGAAGACCATGGAAGCTTGAGGAAGAGGCAGGAAAGGCAGGGCAAGTAAAAAAGCTGGTCTGAATGAAGGCAGTGCTGATTGTGTGCTGACCGCGAGCGGGCAAAGAGAACCTACCTTGAGGAGATCGTAGCCCGCTCGAAATGGCTTGTTCGAACGATGCTGCTGCGTTAGGTAGAGAGGCAGGCCAGGCCATCATGAACCCTCAACCCCCCACACTGCAAACGGGCGCATATGCAGCCCTATATGCCCCCACTTCCTTGACGATGCTACCGGAAGCGTGGCTTGGGGTGTCGAGATATCATCTTGTCGAAAGACTTTTATTTTGTGCCAATTTATACTGCATCATCAATAAATATTATGTGCACCCTCTTCCGCCGTAGACATATTGCCAGTTCGCTTGAGACTATCGAGCCGAGCTTGTCATCGCACCAAACACGCGACCTTTGACCTGTATGCAGAGGCCAAAAATTATTGTTCATGAACACGTCATTGTTGTTGTCACTTTTTGTAGATAGGTCGCGCATCAACAATGGGGCTCTTTTGTTGCTTTTGTTGCTTCCCTTGTTATGATATTGAACACTCATTGAACCCCATTGTATTGAATCTTCAAAGGTAGTAGAGAATCACCTGAAGTGTGGTGTCTTGCATAAAGGCCTAGAAAAAAAACACCAGAGTATGATGCATGCTCTGCTGCCCGAATAGCACTGAGGCCGCCAGTGACAGTGGATGCACTCATGCGATGCACCCTTCTTGTCTTCATAGAAGATTCACTTTTCTTCGTGAATGTCGGCGACGATAATTAATAGCATCACATTACCTGTGGCTGTGTTTATTAGTACCGCGTGCTTTGTCATGATCGCTTGCGAGCATCGAGCTCTTTCGTTTTTGGTGGTGGGCATGTTTGTATCTGCCACGACGCGACGGTGCCTTATTTTCTGGCGGCTGAGACTGAGGTGAGGCGCTGTCACTCTAGTGAAGATGGCTTCTGGCCACCATCTTTGCGTATTTAATGTAGGAGTCCGTAACTGCTTACGAGAAAGCATAGGCTTCAGAGACTTTTGTTGTTTCTCTTACTTAACGTCGCGTAGACTCAATGGTAGTGTATCGAGCATGGCATATCCTGATCTCGATAAATCGAGGTGCAGAGCGAAGGAGAGAGCGAAGAGATCTGGCGATGATGGAGAGAGAAGAAGAAAGCAGGAGAAGGAGAGAAGAGGTCGAGAGGATGGAGAAGTGCTCTCTATATATACGCAGAATCTGTCGCCAAATGCTTACAGCCCAGACTGCATCTACCAACACGTCACTGTCATCTTGTGATTCTTGACGGGTGTGAGCAGTGGCATATTGAGAGCAAAGCGAGATGAAGTTGAGCCAGAGGGTGATAAGGGCTCGAGGCCAGGCTGAAAGACTACAAGTATACAAAATCATGCAAAATGGAAGGAATGTCGTTGGAGTTGTGGGTGACCGTTGAAGATCGACGGGGCTAGATCTACAATCTGCAGGGCGGACAGGGATGTCTGAGGTGGGATTGATCCAAGAATAGACAGGCGGTGGGCAGGTACCGCCAGGCAGTGAGCAAGACAGGACGTGGAGGTCGGAAAAAAAATCTCGACCTCAGACTTGAACTACGAGATACCCACGTCGAGGAAAACAAACGTATGAACCTTGTTCGCTTGTGGACGCTGAGAACGACCGGCAGAGAAGGCAGAGACGGAGCCGAAGACAAGCTCAAGGCGAGTTGACAAGGGTATGGGGAGTAGGTGGCAGGCAAGCCGAGAAGCGGGCCATGTAGAAGTTTTCTTGAACAACATGGCAAAAGTCATTTTGAGCATATGTATGTTCTGGCCCGGCCTCAAAGCCGTCTCGGGAGATTCGGTGGCTGTTGCACACGGCCAAAAAATGACCAAGACGGCGTGGAGGCGCGAGTCTTTAAATTAGCAGCATTGCAAGCTTCGGTGGGAAGCCCACAATAGCCTCCGCTGCGTCATGATGGACGAGTGGTACGTCCAGACTATACGCTCTCGGGGGCTGTATCCTTCTCCTCTCCTGCATTATTCTGTGTTGCTTTATTCCTTGCCCGAAGGCAATAAGTTCGCAGAGTCGATGAGGTAGGGCATTCGAGAACCAGAAGGAACTGGGAAGACAGGGTTTACCGTGTGCGGCGATCAGCCAATGAAGAATATCGGTTCATCGGAGGAAGATTTCGTTGGTATAACTATAAGGGCAGGATCGTAGAATTTTATGGACTGAGAATAGAGACTCGGGAGAGGGGCTCGGTAGAGAACTCGATAGAGGACGTGTGTATGTTTGATAATCCTGTATAATCCTGTTTGCAAAATTGATTAGCAGGGCAAAACTTTAGTAACAACGACTTGACGAGGGTGGGAAATAAATTGCGATTCGAGGGAACAGTATTGTTAAAATTGCAAATGTCTGAAAACAGAGCGGCTTGTTGAGACAAACAAAGGTTGCCGGTTGCAAAATGTCGGGGCCATTGTTTTGACTTTCTCCCTGTAGATATCGTTAGTAAATGTGTCAATTTTAGAAGAGAAGAGTTGGAAGGAAGGCAATCTATTTTTTTACCTGTCAGACTAGAATAAACCGGGGGCCAACGCAAAAGGAAAACTTGTAGAATAGCAAATCCGCGGTGTTGGAATTTGGGCAGGAAGGAGAAGATGGCAGTCGTTCCTTCCACTTTTATTTCACTCTCACCAATTGCTGCCAGCTGCCACCACTTCAATTATTATTTGGACTGCCAAAAGTGTCTCCTGGCTTTGAGAGAAGGAGGTTAGAATAGCCACGAAGAACCATACACAAAATGGGAAATGGGACGCACATCTCTTACCACGTTGGATGTCCACATTGTTGACATCAAGGGGGTGTTTAGAAAGCATATTGACATATATTAACGTATCTCAACTCACATCTCCTAGTGGTTACCATGCTATATACAAAAGAGGGAATAGAAGCATCCATACAAGAATAGCATCTACAGTTCAGTATGGCCTTGAGAGGCGATTATGACAAAGAAAGGCAGCAGATTTTGAAAGTAATTTGTAAGGCACCTCGGCACGCAGGGAAGATACATGGAAAACAAAAAGGGTATCAGCTTGGGAAAGCACGATGCTGTTTATAGGGGGGAGAGACGATGCATTTTGGCGTGTTAAACAAGCTGTCAGGTGGCCTGTGCTTTCCGCATTTGGAAAGAGTGCTTGTGTCTAAGAGCCGCTCGTTCCCTTTGTTATCGCGACATGCAAACGGCACATGCACTATACGAGGCAGTTTGGTAGTGTTACAGTGCTTTAAACGTTAACTATTATTCGCTATGCTATTTTAAGCTATACACTATGCAGTGTTTTTTATCTTGTCATTCATTTCTCTCTCCTACATCTCGCCAGTCTCGCGAGCATTGCTTCGTAATCTTGGTCCAGCCTGAGCGGCCCGCCTTTTTTTACCATGTCTCTCCTATCAAGCCATCTCCGTGACTAGACATCGACAACAGGGGCCTTTTCGCCAAAGACCATTTCTAGAAGCTTGTCCTTCTCGGCACTCTTCTTGGCCAGCTCCCAGAATGCGCCCGTGCCGTCCGACTCTTCCTCCTCAGGCTCTGGTTTGCCAGCGTCGGCAGCCGCCTTAGCCCGGGCCGCGCGCTTCTCATCCAGCGCCATACCGCGCTCCATCAGCTCACGGGGTGTGCCCATCTCGGCGACGCGGCCTTCTTGGAGGACCAGAAGCCGGTCAAAGTCGACGACAGTGCTCAGGCGGTGGGCAATAACAAGCACCGTGCAACCGCCCGAGGCAAACTCGCGACGCAAAGACTCCTGGATGGCACTGTCTGTGCCGCGGTCGACGGCAGACGTGGCCTCGTCGAGAACAACGATCTTGGGCCGGGTGAGAAGGGCGCGAGCAAGACAGACAAGCTGGCGCTGGCCCTGCGAGAGGTTTCCGCCGCCTGTTGAGATGGGCATGGCCAGGTTCGTGAAGCTGTTGGCTTCGTCGTCCTTGGCGCTGTTCTTTGTGACACTATCGACATCGCTGGCGTTCGCATTGCTTCCTCCATCTTGGGCGGTGCTCCCGCTGCTTTCGGGCTCAGGATCAGGCGTTACGGTCGAGCCCACGTCGGTAGCGGAGTCCGAAACAACCACAGTGGCGTCGGCGGGGTTGGCTGCATCTTCCTCGGCCGCGGTTTCTTCGCCGTTGGACTGTAGGAGACGTGCGACTTCCTCTCCAGTATGGTCTTCCACCAGCTCAGCCCTAGCAACAGGGCCGACTACAGTGGCAGTGGCATCTCCGGATTGCTGAGTGCTGTCCTCTGCCTGCGGCTCAACGAGATGGACACGCTTGAGGACATGGTGCAGGTCATAGTCGTCGATCGCATCCTCAAGGTCGAGGTTCGAGCGCAGCGTGCCAGAGAAGAGGAATGGGTCCTGGGGGATAATGGCCAAGCGGCTGCGAAGCTGGTCCAGCTTGAGCGTCGAGATGTCAATGTTATCGATACGGATAGTGCCCTCCTGTGCCTCCAGGAGGCGAAAGAACACGGCAGCAAGTGTCGACTTTCCAGCACCTGTACGGCCAACAACGCCAATGCGCTCGCCGGGTTGCACCTCAAAGTTGAGTTCCTTCAAGACAGGCGGGAGCGTTGGGCCGTAACTGACAGTCAGGTTTTCCACTTCGACGTGACCCTTAGTCGGCCAAGCCGCAGGCACATCCCGGCCACCTTCAGACTCAGTGTCGATGTCGATATACTCGAGAATGCGTTCAGCGGCATTGAATCCAAGCTCTATGCTGGTAACATTTGCGAGAAGTCTCGACAGGGAGCTCGTGTAGCGCAGAGCGAATACCAGTCCAAAGCCCGCCAAAGATGCCTCGACATTACCAAAGACAATGCAACTAGCCACCGCCGTCACGAACACGGCACCAAACATTCCCATGCGGAAATTCATCCACCGGGCCAGGAGCTGCAGCGCCCAGCTGGCCTTTGCGGCATTGTCGATAAGGCCAAAGACACGGTCCATGTAAAAGTCCGTTCGGTGGAAAGCACGAATGGTGGACAGACCCGTGAGGACAGAGCTGAACTGGTCGTAGACGGGCGAATGCGCGACAGAGTTGATGCGCTTTGCTTCGCGGGCGGCCGCAATATACACATTCGCAATGCGTGCATATAGGATGAGAAGGCCAACCCCGAAAATGACAATAAAGGGGGACACGGATACACTATACAGTCAGTCGCTTGAAATTGCCATAAACAACACGAAGATGTGTGACCTACCTCGCTGCAATAATCACTACAAGGCCAATGGCACTCTGGAGGAATGAACTCAAATCACTAGCAAGACGCCGGTCGACCGTAAATGTGTCAGAGGTGAAACGGTTCAGGACACGGCCAGTCGGCGTCTTGTCAATCCAGCTAAGGGGAGCACGGAGGATCGAGTGCGTCATCTTCTCGAACAAAACTCGCGAGGCCCGCAGGCCAGTGAACATAATAAGAAGCTGCTGCCCGATACTAACAAGCAGAGTTGAGTAGTCAAAGATGACATAGGCCGTGATCCAGAAGATAATGTTATTGCGGTATTGAGCGTCGTCGTCGGCCGGGACTTGTTGCGTTATCACAGACAGGTGCGTAGTCGCCGGGGCGCGGATTTGCCAATCCCACTCAGGTTCGGCAGTCTGGGTGTAGAGTCTGTGGCTGGCAACGCTCGGGTCGTTTCCATAGCTAGCTGAAAGCTCCTTGAGAGACCAAGTAGTGGCGACACCGAGCAGTCGACTGGTGATGAGGAGAGCCAGAATAAGCAGCCAGAGGAAAAGCGAGTTGCTAGCCCGGACATACTCGCGGTACACCCGCGACTTGACACGGCCAGTTTCACGTTCCTCAGAGTCTTTTTTCTTGTCGCTGGCAGCCTCGTCAGCTTCTTCTCCGGATGCAGCACCTTCACCAGAGCCCTCTGCGCCCGCATCGTCTTCCTCAACAGGCGCAGAGGCTTCTGCGGAAGAGCCTTCAGCCTGGTCGTGCTCGATTTTCTCGACTCCCTCAACACGGCCGCTATCAAGGCGCACAAGATAAGACGCATAGGCCATGCACATTTCCGGGTGGTGAGTGGCAAGAATGCGTGTGCGGCCTCTGGAAAGATCGCCTGTAAGAGCTTCGTTCACAATGATACGTCCGACATGCGTATCGACGGCACTCAGAACGTCGTCAAGAACCAGGATGCCGGCGCGAGAGTACAGAGCACGCGCAAGGGCCACGCGCCACCGCTGGCCACCGGAAAGTGTGACACCCTTGGGACCGACTTCAGTTGCGTCGCCGTCGGCCAGGAGCTCAATGTCCTTTGCGAGGGCGCAGGCATTGAGAACTTTGCGGTACCGAGCTTCCCGGAAGGGCATGCCAAAGAGAATGTTGTCTTTGAGCGTCCCGCTCTCGACCCAGGGCGTTTGGGAGACAAAGGCCGTCAGCGATGGCAAGACCCAGTTGCTTTCGTTAATTTCTTGGCTTTCGATCACTGAGACTGGAGGAGCTTCAGGGACACGGACTTCGCCAGACAAGAGCTTCACCTCGCCGAGGATAGCAGCCAGAAGAAGACTCTTACCAGCGCCAGTCTTGCCCGTAATCAAGCTCAACTCTCCGGTGGGGAACGCAACATCGATATTGCGCAGGATCGAACGCGTCTCCTCTGGCGCAACAAGCCCACTAGCATTGTCTGTAACTGAAGACTGCTCGGGCGGAGGGGAGCTGGGTGCCGTAGGGGGTGTAGACGTCTCGTCGTTGGCTGGGACGTCAGAGTCCTCGACACGCGGCCAGCGGACAGTCGCATTTTCGAAGACAACGCTGTCACCAGGGTCGGCAACAGGTGCCTTGTCAGGTTGGTTCAAGTACTTTTCGACACGAACGCAGCTCGTCCATGCCTCCATAAGATACACTTGAATCAGGGGCAGGTATCCAATAGCCTCATCCAGCTGGTCGAACAGGCCAAGGGAAGCGAAGATGACTGAGGCGCGGACATGAGTCGGCGTCGTAAAAGTGTACACTGCGAGGGAAATGCAAGAGAGCATAATGGGTCCCGTGTTGATAACAAAGCTGAGAGAGCACATCCACTTAGCCACGCGCCAAAATTGCCGCAGTTCTTCGTTGCGGCTTTGGATGATCTTCTTCTCGTACAGCTGTTCGAGAGCTGAGTATTTGATCTGACGCATTCCCTGAAGTGCTTCGGTCAAGACGTGAGCCTTGGCATCGCGGTACTTCATGAGACCGAATTGGATCTTTGCATATTTCTTGGACATTACATGGCTGATGGGATAGACCAAAAGGGCGCACGAAAAGCCAGAGAAAAAAGCTTTCCAGCCCAACAGCTTGATGAGAACGCTTCCAGCCAAGATCAGCTTGAAGATGGCGAGGGGAAACCAGTAGTTGTAGGTGCAAAATATCATCATGCGACCACTATAAATAAAAACGATTAGAATCCGCGTCGCATTTTTGCATTAGATAGGGCAAACGTACCTGTCGAGTTTCATGTGGTTGACAACAGATTGGCGTACGTCACCTTCGGGTTTCGTAGAGCCCTTCTTGCCCTTGTCACCAGACTTACTGTCATCGCCAACAACTTTGTTTCCAGGGTCGGCAGCCTCGTCGAGGCGAAGGGCCTTTTGGAAAATAAGGGTTTGGACAAGCGAGTTTAATGGTGCCTCGAGGCGACTCGATGTGAGCCAGCGCTGGGCACTGCCAATCCAGATCTGGAGGACCAAGCTGACACCAATTCCAATAACCCATCCCCAGAGCTTGGGGTTGGCAGCTTTGTTGCCGCCCTTGTGGTTATCCAGGCCCTCGAGGAACTGGTAGATGACAAATTGGGGGAACAATGCCAGTACAGAGCGAATAAAGGTCAGAAGCCACTGTAAGAGCAGAGGCCACTTGTAAGCCATCAGGAGCTGCCACCAAAGACGGCCCTTGGGGCCGCCAGCACTGCCGCCGCGGGCAAGATAGCGCTCATTGACGCAAGATGACCGAGTGTCGCCATCTAAGCTGGGAAGATCCTCGAGCTCCAGCTTTCGTGCATTGGCAATATCAAACACAATCTTGTTCCAGTTGAAGCTGAAGCGGGACAGAATAGAGACGGCATGCTGTTGGTCGACTAAGTTGTCTTTGTAGAAGACATCCGGACGGTGAGGGAACGAAGCAAAGCAAAATGTGGCGGTCAGTGCAGCAAAAACTTGCACGAGCCAACAAACAGCCGTGCCAATAGCGACGCCGTCTTCGGCAGTTTCATCGGTACCGGCCAAGATTTTGACAATATTATAACCATAGCGGTATCCGAGCGAGCCGAGCAGAACGGCGCTCGAGAGGAAAGCGGTAATGGAAAGCGCCCACCGGCGATCGTACTGTCCTATGGATGGAATACTAGCCAATTGGAGGCAGGCAAAGGCCCAGGCGGGAACATCAGCCCAATCGTCAACGGCGACGAGCCATGGCCGGTCCGAATATGCGGGTGGTGCCGAGTGGAGCATCAGCAGTATCGCCGCTGTGATGGATGATGTGAGGCCGAGAAACAAACTGATGTATGCGCCAAGGCGAGGCTGCCGATCAGAGAAAGCTGCAACGGACTCCTCGGTCGCCTTGCCATCCGCACTTTCGAAAAGCTGTGGAACAACCTCGTACATGCCATCGCCTTGGGCACCGCGGGTGCGCCTCGCAAATTGGGCCTTGTACGAGATCTGGCGGAAAGATGGGAGCGATAGGAAGAATACCAGGCCAAGGCTGCTGGCTCCCACAATGGGGTGCAACAGCGCCCAGCTTTCGTCGTCCATTGAGTTCACCGTTGACGTCCAGGCTCGACTGAATTGAGTCGACGCTGCAAGAGGCGTCACAATCTTGTGATAACTGGATGCTTTGAAGCTTTTGGAGAACAATAAAAACTGACAGGCGCTGGTGGCGAACGGACTCGCCTGAGAAATACTCGAATCTTGAAGCGTGATCGCGTGAGGCGCGTGTATTTCGGGTGCCTGGTGGCGGGCGACGGAGCTAAGACTTTTTGGCCAGGACTCCGGCTAAAACACCAAACCCAGCAGTAGCAAACAGACCTGTAATACAAGGCTTATTTGGGGGGCGCATTAACATTGGAGATCCACCAGCCGGGCTGTCGATCGGAAACCGTTCGACGAAGAGGAGCATGAATAAAGAGAAAAAACAAAGAAAAAGGAATATCAGTTAAAGATCAAGATGACTTGACAGTGAACCAGAAGATGACAAGCGCTCATTCCTTGAGACAGCCGAGTCGGCGCCGGCCGTGATTGGGTGAACGGACAACGAAGGAGGGTCTGATCTTTTTGCTTCTTCGCCCAGTGAGAACGTCACTCTGGTTGGGCAGGTCGGATCGTAGAGAGTGCAAGTTTGGATGGCGGGCGAAGATACAGCGAGGCGAATGAATGGTAGCGTTCTCTATTAGAGACTCTTGGTTAGGACGACTTGGTTTGCGATAGTGGTAATCAATGCATGCTCCGTAATACGCAGGTCGAATCTGTCGTGCAAACCGGCGTGTCTCGCGCCACCTGGTGGTGTTTCAGATTCGAGTGGTTGGTCTTTCGTGGAAAGAATACAGCATGATAAAAGAACACACAAACACGGATGGCTCAAAATAAGGGGTACACCGCCTCACAGGATGAAAATGCAATATGCAAAAAGGAAAGAAGAGCTTGCAGAGGGAAGCAATTAGGAAAGTGCAGCACGAGACCTCAGTTTCCCCTGCGGACGGCACAGTGGCTCGGGTGGGTCGTCACGGGGAGGGAGGCTGGATGCAGGAGCTCCCTGGGCTCCGCATGCTACCTGCCGAATAAAGCGGCGAGAGCGGGTGTTATCTCTTGACCCTCTCCACCGCACTGCTCGGCGAGGAGCCCATAACTCCGACCTGCCATCCGTCTTCCAACACCCGTCCCCCCCCCCCCCCCCAAGGCAGATGACTTGGCGAGCGATGCAGCTGTGTGGAGCTGCTAAAGAGCAACGGCAACACGGCCTGGCCTCTGCAAGATGCAGAGCAACCCAAGAACTGCGAGCCGTCCTCTGGTCGGTCCAATCATCAATTAAGGAATGTTTTTTTTTTGCAGAAGCAACTAAGCACCTACGAGTATGCAAAAGAAAGGCACGGTTTGGCGCTTTGCAGACAACTCGAGACTCGCACCTGTGGATGTTTAAACTCCGCATGGAAGAAGTCAACAAATTGTCTCCGAGTGGAGGTGTTTGTCCATCAACCCCAATAGCCCTTCGAACACATGATGTCAAGCGGCACCCATCACCCTGCAGATCCCTTAAGACCACGGCACACGGCACGGAAACTTGCATCGGGCTCAGAGCTAGACGTGCCCTTTGTCACGACGTGTGTTGCTTTTGCATTTTGGCAGAATCCTTCCTGAATAGACGAGTATCTTTGTCCTTTCCCCTCTTCCCACGACCTCTCCTTATCTTTCAGTGTTTCCTTCTTCTTCCGAGTTTGCATCTTATCCGGCAGCCTCTCACGTGATTGTTTGACATACATATCGTCCTCGCAAGGCTGCGGATTCACAAACTTCATTGTTCGCGAATTGTTCTGGATTCTGGTCAATGAATATTAGTTGTGGATTTCGGGCGATATCAGGAGTGCCGTCGCTACATAACACAGCAGGTGGTGGGCCTGATGTTGTTTCGTAATATTGGTACGCCAAGTGGCTGTGTTTTGGCTTGCATCTCGCATCTCGGCAAGCCTCTGTTGTCCTCATGAAGCTGTCAGCAATGCTGGAGAACGATATGATGCAGATCAGAACTCACCCTACTGTGTCACAACTCGCAAAGGGGCGTCAATGGACAAGTCGTGTGGGCCCATTGTCCAAAACCAGCCATCACCACGGCTAGGTCTAACAAGGTCATATTGCATCGCATCGTGACAATAGAGGTAGATGGTTGATTCTGCGGCCAAAAAGAAAAGAGGAAATGAAGCATATCATCGGTGGCAATGGCCATTTTCCTGGGCCGTCACGTATACGCGCTCCCCTCTTTCCACTGTCGCCCGCTGACAGGGCTGATATCTGCAGGTCACGACAACATCACAGAATAGGAAAGAGTGACTAGCACCATGGGCAGCAGAAAGGAAGGAACGACCAGCATCGCGAGCAAGCACAGGATGGCTTCCGGAGAAACACCGGCACCGAGCCACAAAAGCCCTCTGCGTGCACAAAATGGTTAACTTTCGTTCCTCTCCCCGTCTGATTGTTGTTTCGCGTCTTCTTTTTCGAAAAGTGGCGTTCCCACCCCGACGCCCCGTACAACATCACAAGTCGCCGAGAGTACGAGCAGAAGCCTTCCGTTGTTCTCAGGCTACACCAGCAAGCTCCTCTTATTTATTGTTTCTATCACTTCCTCCAACTCCATCTAGTCTGCCATTGTTCTTTTTCAATTACTTGCGCTTCCTCTCATTATTCACCTCTTTTGTCTGTCCATCATCCACTCCTTTTCCCTTCGATCTCGCGATTTCCCTGCCCGCTATCCTTCTCTTCTTTATTTCCTTTTTTTCTCCCCCCGTGCTTGGTCTCTATCTTTGCCTTTGCCTCCCGCCCAATTGCTCTTTTTTTTCCTCTTTTGATCTTAGGATTTCCACCTGCGCTCTTCTCCTTTCCCATCACGTCTGCTCATTCCTTCTTACGTTGCTCATGACTTCTGTTTGATCCCCCTTTCTTTTTTTTCCCCTTCGCTCCTCCCCGGCCCATCTACCATCGTCCGACAATCCTTATCTTCAGCGCTGAGACATAAGCCGAGGTGGAACTCTGCCGTCGCAGAGTCCGACAATTTCTGCAACGATGGTCCGCGGTTATGGCATGGAAGAGCCGCTCTTCGTGATCGTGATCACATTTCTCGTCTTGGCTTGGGTCACCTGTTTCCTCCGCGCCTGGGCCAAGCTCGTCGTCCTCCGCAAGGTCACCGCCGACGACTACCTGATGCTCTGTGGCATTGTGAGTCTTCGTTCTCGAATTATATCCATTTCATCGTCTGACACACCTTCTAGTTCTTCTACACAGCCTACGCAGCATCGGCTCTTTATGGCGTCACCCACGGTGTTGGCACCCTCGGCAAGGGAATGCTGCTCCAGGAAGCATCGGTCGGTCTCCGTTCTTGGTGGATGTGTGAGATGCTCTACGCACCAGTCACCCTCTCCGTCCGGACTTCTGTCGCCGTCTTCCTCCTCCAAATTGCCGTCCAACGCATCCACCGCCGCATCATTGTCGTCGTCATTGTCGCCTTCTGGATACTTACAATCCCGCTTTTTTTTGTTGCGATATTCCAGTGCCGACCAATTTCTTACTTTTGGCTACAGCCGCTTCCCGATGTCCCACGCGGCACTTGTATGGATGGGCGGGTCATATTTATTGTGTCAGTTGTGCACTCGGTCATAAGTGCCTGCTGTGACTGGATGCTTGGCATTCTCCCTGTCTTTATGTTGTGGAAGGTCCGACTCAACATCAAGACCAAGCTTGCCCTGTTCTTGCTCCTTAGCATGGGCGTCTTGTTCGTATAGTCTGGTTACTAGCATTCAACCTCTTGGCCCTCTGCTAACAGTCTTCTTTCAGTGCTGGCATAGCTCTTATCGTTCGGGTCATTTACGTTCGGCCCTTTGAGGTATCTATCAACTTCCTCTATGAGACCTTGTATGTGCCGTTCTCCATCTGCATTTTTTTTTCTCCAAAATGCTAATAACCATAGAAACGTCGCCAATTGGTCAGTCCTCGAGCCCAGCATTTGCATCATTGCCGGCTGTCTGGCAACCCTCCGGCCAATTTTTAGCTGTTGTGGCTGGAATAGGGACACACGACACTCGAGAACGACCCCCGTTCGATACCGACAGACACGCTCCCGCTCGCGGACGCCCAACAGAAGCAAGAACAGCCGCGTGATCAGTAACCCTCTCAACCCCGTCCACCTTAGCAGCCAGAATGCCTTCTCGAACAGTCCATGGCGAGCACACGGTCTTCTCTGTTCACCTCATATGGCAGCGAAAGACGACACATGTACCGAGTATGAATTAATGGTCAATAATGAGAAAGGCGGGAGCTTGGTCAATGACAGGATGTGTGGCGTGGAAGACCCGGGCTGCGACAGAAGAGGGAGCCAAGTGGCTCTCGGTGACGAGGTGCATGACGACGTCGACCTGGGCACACCCGCAACTGGCCAAACTCAAGTTCGCCTGCCCATGGCATCCAACGCGTCCATCAACTCAGGCCATTCCGTGCGCTTCTCCCTCACCACTCCCTTTCGGTCCAGCCAGCAGCTTAACCGGCTCTCGCAATGGTTTGACTCGCCAGCACACCGTCCTCCTTCGTCGCTTGTCGCGGCGTCCTCTCCACTTGCACCCGCTTCTCTGCCACCACCTCCTCCTTCCCTAGCATCGCCGTCGCCGTGCCATATTCTTGTGCAGCAGCATAGAACAGTGGAGTATGCCGACTCGCCACATTCGGGTAGCACTTTGCCTTCTCTCCCTGCGAGTGCTATGGTCCCCCGGATGCCTGAGCTTCCATGGGGCAACACGACGAGCTCAATCGCAACCGACAACTCTTTTGAGGACCATGCATTTGGAGAGCACACGGTCAAAATTTCAGGCCCAAGCCCAAAGCTGTGATCTCGGGCCACTATAACTTCGCGCTTGGCCTGTGTTTGGAGGCACTCACCAGGCGGCCTACTTTTGTGTCTGCACGCAGATTTGTTAATGATATAATCCTCCTCTAATAGTTTATGCTGTGCATATACCATGGATGTAGTAGTCCTACTTTGCTCTCATTTGTCATTCATTTTCATTCTCATTAATGAAACACTTATTTTCTTTTCTGTAACTTGAAAATGACCCTACCAGTGATTCCATTGCTACAATAAAATATTATGACAAGGTGAAATGGAAATCCAGCGTCAACCATCTTCTGTCACCTATCTCTCAGGTTCCCCTGCTTCATATCTTTAGTGCTTCGGCAGCGGTCCTCGAAGGGTCTTATTGCCCAGGTGGCCATAGCATCCCATCGCTCCGTCAACATCGACAATAACAGTGTCTTAAAGTGCGTCAGTACTGGATGTAAATGTCGTTGAAGGCTGGCTGTTACTTACTCAAGTCCAGAGTACTGGTCACGGGAACACGTGCGTAGCCGCTGAGGCAAGTGCACTTAAGGCCAAGCGTCAAGCCGTTCTTATATACTTCGGAGCCAGTGCGGCCAGCAGCGTGGGTATTGGCAGGGAGGTGCGACAGAGAGGTCGTGCATTTCGAGCAGGATTTTTGAAAGTTGCCACTGAGTGCAATGTAAGCAGCTATCCTTACGTTTAGGGTACGTTGCATTCCTACTTTTTCTTTCCAACCAACTTGCCATTGCTGTTGGCGATGCACGTATCGAGGTCGATCCTAGATGTCATCAGTCACAAAATGCCCTGTTATCAATCAGTTTGAAGGGACCCACCAAGTCCAGTTGTATCCAAAGGATGCCATGTTGTCGTTGTTGCAATACATGCCGAGATAGTTCTCGCTCAGCTGGGCCGTCTGGACATTGCACGAGCCAGCAAAAGCGAGCTGGCCGGCGGCGGGTTGAGTGATGGAAGCCAGGGCGACGGCAAGAGTGACGAGGGCCGGGAGCCGCCCGGTATTCGACGAAGTTGGCATTTTGAAGGCGAATGCCGGCGCAACCAAGCAAGATGAAGGTGAGAGGACGTGATAGCAGTCTGCGTGTCTCTTTGCGAGAAGGACAAATACGTGGCAACGATATGCACAGTTGCGTTTACTGGTAAAGGAGACAGAGATGTTGATATAGATGGATAGATGGGCTGGTCCAAGACCTTACCTGGCGAGCAGCGCGTGGCGCCTTCCCCCTTTTCATCGGTGTCGGTGCTCCCCTTTCTCTCTTTAAGCTTGTTCGCACAGAGACATTTTTTGTGGTACGGAAAAAGAGGAGCACAAAGAGAAGAGCACAAAAACTCACAAGATAAGCCACGATGGACAAGCACATTTGATATGTTCCGGCCTTGGGATGGCGATTTTCTATAAGACAAAAGACCTTTTGAAGGGGATGGCTCTCTGTCTCTCGTACGCAGCATGGACATAAATATTGGCTCATTTTGTGGCTTGAAGTCAAAATGGCACGGGGCATTTCCGGACAGTTGATTAGATCCACGTTGCGCTGTATTCATTGTGCGCAAGAACATATGAAGATATGAATATTTGAGTTCAGATGGACTACCTTACCTTGCGCAGAAGGCATGCATCCCTGTCCTAGTCCTAGTCCTTTGGGAGAGTTGCACAATAATGTGCCTCAAGGACGGGAGAGAAATAATAAGATTGAGGAAGACCTGGTTCACTATGGCAACACGACCGGTCACAAGATCATAATCATGCGTAAAAAAGGACTTGTCTCCGATGATATGCCATTGTCTCGAACTGTTATCTCGCCTACTTCCGCATCCCGACCTGTTGTGCATTTTTTTTCTTGCGCCGGGACACGCCGAAAAGACAAGACATAAAAGAAGAAGAAGAAAAGAAGCTGAAAAGGAAGATGGCAACACAAAGGATGGTCTTGCATGGCGAGACATACATTTTCTTGGTGCCTGCCGAGCACATGACTGCTCGCCTGGGTTCGGACTGGGCATTGTCGTACAAAGAAGCACAGCCAATGCACCGAGAGGTGCGAAGAGGCGACAGAGCACGAAAGAAGAACAGAATAACCCGGCCTGTCTTATCCGACACCTGAACGTTTCAGACACAAGTGTTCCTGCATCACAATCTGCGGTTGTGCAGTCCGACCTGCACGCATCCTCTCTTTGGATGCTTTTGATGGGATGATCGAGTAATATGAGCAGGTGCAGAGTTGCAAAAGCTTGGGGGCAAAAATACACCCTGCAGTGGACGCTCTGGCAAATAAATAAACAGATTTTAAGCCACCCGATATCAAGTATTGAAACCCTCACGAGAGAAAGAGAGAGAGAATGAGAGAGAGAGAGAGAGAGAGAGAGAGAGTCAAGGATCAATCGTGTCACTATCAAGGACAGATATGTTGAAGAATTTCAAATCGTAATACGATAGGCAGGAATCGGACATTACGGTGTATGTTAAAAAAGAGTCTGATGCAAACACAAGTACTGTACGGCTGCATATATGTGCGGGAGTAGTTGTGGAATCCTGGTTCCTGGATGGATGCGGGTCTGTCAATCATGCAGGTCAGGCCTGGGGTTTTGCGATGGTCACAAGCCCACACCGGAGCTTAGATCTAGGGACGGAGGCGCCCAACACACATGGCTCCGATTTCTTCGTCTGACGGCAGATCTGCAACTGTCAAGGGAGGGGAAGCCAGGAATACGAGAAACCGACATTTAAGCATACGGAAAGCACACGGAGTAAGACGATGTCAGAACGCAATAACAGACAACCTCTACAACCAACTATCACGATTAATAAAGCAACATTTAGTTTGGGGTTTTAATCTTTTATAACTTTTTCTCGTATAAGTTTATGATACAAAAAACATGTAAACCGTGTCGAGAAAAAAATGATGTAAATGCAGAAGAAACCGACGTATGTATGCAGATAGCAAACAAAGGAGTATTAGAGCCCAGTGAATCCCGTGACCAAATGAGTTCGAAACCAAAGATATAAACAAAAAAGGATGTAAAAAGAAAATAAAAGGGAACCACCCGTTTGTAGGGGTAGCTTGTAGAATTGAAAAAGAGTCTGCTGTCAACCTCTCCAAGGTATCGAAGGGTATGTGCATTGTGTGACTGACAACAGGGTAGAAGAGAAAAAAATAAAGGCACAAAGCTCAAAAAAGCCACAACTTCCAACGTCTATAAAGCCATTTTCGTCATCGTTTCTCCTTCAAACGCACCCGTTGATGCACCAACGAGCCACTCACTGATGCCTGCATCGGTCTCCATAAAATCATTCGAAAACAAATTCGAAATCCATTTACAGAGCGAAGAAGGCGACAGCCAGACCACCGACCAGGGTGACGAAAGAGCCACCAAGGGTCTTAGCGTCGCTGGTGGTGACAGTCGAGGCGGTGCCAGAGGCAGCCGAGCCCGATTTGGTGGCGGTCTGGGTAGCAGTGACGACGGTCTTGGAGCCGCTGGGCTTGGAGGTGGTGATAGTGCCGTTGCCAGCGGCCGAGGTCTGGGTGGTCAGGGTAGTCTGAGCAGCAGAGCTGGAGGTGGACGAGACCTCGGTGGTCTTGACAGACGAGGAAGAAGAAGACGAGGTGGTGGTGGTGGTGGTCTTGCCGGTGCTGGAGGCAGCGGAGGTAGAGGCCGACGAAGAGCTGGACGAAGAGGAAGCAGCACCGCCGCCAGAGATGGTGAAGGGGAAAGAGTACTCCAGGATGCTGGGGTCCGAGTCGAGTGTGATCTGAATGCCGTAGGTGGCGTCCTTGCCCAGGGTCTTGGCGACGGACCAGTCGTACTCGCCAGCAGAGTTGGCAACACCGGCTGCAAGAAGATGTTAGCAAATGTACACAGGATTTCGTCGGATTCTTTTGTTTTCCTTTGCCAACTTACCCTTGATGACGGAAACGGTCTGCAGAGTCTTGGAGGTGGCACCGCCGAGCAGAGTCAAGGTGATGGTGTCGTTGTTGTACTCAGCAGTAGGAGCCCAGACGATGGTGTAGGTCTTGCCAGCAGGGACAACTGAGCCATCGGTGGGCTTGCTGATAACGTCGAAGTTGTCAGTCTGGGCCAGGACGGCGGTGGCAAGAGCCAGGACAGAGGCGAAAGAGTAACGCATTTTGAACGTTGTGACGGTAAAGGTTGATAGTCGGTAACTTGTTGAAGAGAATGAGCGAGTGATAGTCGAACAAAGATGTCGATAGAGGAAGAAGAACAGGTAGTTTGCGATGTTAATTAACGAGAGTAGACAGTTAGATGAAGATCGAAACAAGGTGACGAAGATGTCGAGATGGTGATATACAAGAATAGTAACGAGGGACGAAGAAGTAAATGGCCAGGCCGAAGGGAGCAAAGGAATGTGGTATTTGTATAAAACAAAGTAAGAGAGTGTGTTCCAGAAAGAGGCTGAAGATCCGAAATAAGGAAGGAAAAGAAAGAGAAGAAGAGAAAAATGAAGAAGAGGGAAGAGAGTGTGAGGGCGTGCGGGCAATATGTGAGAGAACCGATTTCCAAAACGGGCGGTGCCCGTCCTCACACGACGAACATAGCGCCGGGGCAAAAAAGGCACGCGAACCAGGCCAGCCAAGGGGAAAACTCAGACTGGGCGTGCCTCAGTTTGTGATCCTTCCTCACTGCAACCCAACGTTGAACGCCAATGGGGCGTAGGACCGGGAGCAGAAGGGGAATAAGGAAGCTCCAGACCCCATTTTGCGCCTCACGATGAAATATGGCGCCTTCGAATGGCATTGGGTCTTGGTCCCAGCCAGCCATCCTTCGACGCATGCACCAAACGCCACAAAGACACCAATGCTCCGGTCCAGACGACTAGCTTGGTGGCCTAGGCCTTGCCCAGGCAGCCAGGCCATGCCAGACCACGCCTTGCCCGTTTGTTCCAGGGAATCTTCGGACGACACGGGCGCTGTCTTGCCTGTTGATCGCCTCTCGAGTGGAGATCATCCTTGACAGGCCTTCATTTTCTTCAGTTGAACCTTTGCAGCAAACATGCAGCAAGCTGTGGGCCTCCGTTACAAACAGTTGCATGTTGCATACTGGGGTGTGGCCCTGGGTGTCGCTCTGGTTGCCCTTCTCGTCCGCCGTTTTTGCTTTTCAAGCAAAGTATTAGACGTGAAACCGTTTGTCGAAAGAGGGTCCTCACGGGGCCCTGCAGAGAGGGCTTTTTTTATCTGGAGCCTCTCTTTTGCTGCAGTTCTGCAAGCTGTAAGATTAGAAAAAGGGGAAAGGGGAAAACGCTTGCCAGGGGCTGGCGGTGGTTCGGGTGTGGGTGGAGCCCCTGAAGCGTTGTTTTCTTTTTTTTTTTGCTGTCTGTTTTCTTTCTTTCTCTTTTGAATTCTGCTAGCTCCTGCCCATGCCGCTCCTTTCCTTTTCGGGCCTGACTCGTGCTTTCCGTCGGCTTTTTCCACCGGCCTTATTGGCCGCCCTCGAGCTCTTAGCGTATTTGGTACCAGCCTGTCCCTGGTTCGCACGGCCAAAATGTCCACTGAAGCCTGTCCACCTCTTGTTTAAAGTTCTGTGTGCATTCTTTCTGCACACGCGAAGCGGGTGCCTTGTCGAGCGTGCCTGCATGGGGCCGGAGCCCTTTTTGGTGGGTCTTGGAGCGCTTGGAGAGCTGCTGCTTGCATAGGGGCCGAACTGGCTCAGCCACAACCGAAAAAGGCGGCATGGCGGGAACGAACGCGCCAGTGGGAGTGGAAAGGGGAAGAAGGGACCAAACAAAGAATACCCGATCGTGGAAAACTGGAAAAGAAAAGGGGAAAGAGCATGGAAGAAAGGGATCAACAGTTGCGTAATATTGCCATTTGTATCTCTGTTTCTCCATGGCCGACGAATGGACAAAAATATCTTCTTTTTCTCTCTCAAATCTACGACATAGAATTTACCCTTTTCCTTAGTCGCACTTGCACACAGCCGCCGTTCAGAAACGCCTGACAGGGTCACCATGGATGTGGCGGGTGCACAAAAGCGCCACTGTCATTCTCACCAACGGCTGCGTGTCTCTCTCTCTTCTCAGATCCGGGTTTGGTAAAATCGTCAGCCGCCGGAGAACTCATGATGCAACAAAGCCCCGACTTCCTCCCACGTAAATCGTAATCTCTTGTAATATGTGGCTTGCCAGCCGTTTGCCATCTGCGCCTATCAAACCGAGCCTATGAACGAAAACTACAGGTGCTTGAAAGACGGCCTTTCTTTCATGAGCTTCATGGACTGGTCGGCGATCGTCTTGCTTGGAAACAGTCCCTCCGCGAAAGCAACCTTTTTTTGAAGGCACAAAGAGCTCGCCAAGACGTTTTTGTTTTGATTTCTTTCGTCCTTCCTCTCTTTTTCATTCATTTCTTCCACCTTCTTACGCAGACGGTCTCGACCACGGCCAAGCTTATTTCTTGCGTCGCATGCCAAGAATACTTTTGAAATGCTCAGACGACAGGCGGCGCTTGAGAATTCGCTTCATGCGGTCCAAAACGGAGTGATGGCTGCAGTCCCTTCTCTCCTTCCTGACTGGGGCCTCCGTTTCGCTTTTTTTTTTTTTGGTATTGTGTCACGTTGAGAGGCCAAAGTCTCACTCGCCAAGAAGGCAGAAGGGGCTATTTATTGCTGTCAGTGACTCTACCCATGGAGTGGAATGAATTGAGAAGAAATAAGTCGTACTACTTATGAAAGACAGGTGAAAAGCAACGACATCCGAAGGGTTCGACGTTGCAAGTCCAAAAACCATGAAACGCGACAGCATTGGTTTCTCAATTGTCATTTGCGACTCTGCTGATGCCTTTCAGAGGGCGAATGATATTAACCTTTCCTCCCAATCAATATAAATCACTATACGGAGTACGGAGTACTCCCCATACTGCGTTTTAGTCTTTCCTTGATATGCTACGAGTCACATATTATGCTGTCGTTTGTCCTTTTGGAAATGAAGGGAGAATTATTCAGAACGTATTGACTTTAAAATGATATTGAGTGCCAGGACACGCCAAGAGGTAATTCGTCTATGAAATTTGCAAGTTGGCACTGCGATGGTACCCCGAACGGGCGCTCACATGCCAGGCGTTTGCTGTCAAGGCCAGTCAGCGTCTCAGTGCCATGCACAAACGCGTGGCGCCATAGGAGGGAAAGACAAATACTGGGTAATTACGGAGGACAATTTGACAGGCGACTCAAACAGGCGCAAAGTAATAAAAAGAATGGAGGGTAAGATACGTCTTACCCCCATAGACATAAATTTGGAAGCGGAGAAGGGACAGCGAAACAAACCGGACAAATGCGTCGTCGCCTTGATATTCAAAAGTCTGGAGAGCTGGGATCACGGCGAAAGAGCCGATGTGAGCAAAACTGCCAGTCAAACTAGAATGTGAGGCAAATCCGGGCAATACTGACAAGAAAAACAAGACTTTTTAATTCAAAAGGACGAAGGTTCTGGCCACTGACATGTCATCCCTGCCCAGAAACAAAAAGGAGACATCCCTAGCCACATCCTGTCTCGGTCAAAACGTGCCCGAGCAAGGATCTTTGTCAGTCTCATCAGGAGATCAACGCTGCAATGACTCTTTTTGAAGAAATGAGTTGAGGGCAAGCGAGCTATTTATTTAGTTTCATTCATCAAGAAAGGAAAGCCAGGGAGATGCAAAAGGCAAATCTGCATCCAACTTAATCTTTTCTCTAGTCAGCTTGATGAACAAGTATTCCGAGGTTTGTAATATTCTGTCGGTGACGGAGCTCGAAAGGGTGAACGTCCTCCGCCCGCGTAAAAATTGGCACAAGTAACATCAGTAGGTGGCATTACGTTGTAATACACATCGTAAACGTGTCAACCTTCATGACAACAGCACAGCAATACTCTGTAAATGGGGGCATAAACTACGATTATTCCAGGAGGAAGAGACCCCAGCTGGCGTGCATCTCATCTCCCCAACATCAAAATCCCATCACATCGGCCCAACCGGGGGGGGGGGGGGGGGGGGGGGGGGGAGAGGCCGGAGAAAGGAACGGGAACTCTCGCGATGTTGCGGGGGAGGGGTTCGGCGTCGATGCAGTCGTGTGGG